>OZ012662.1:8839012-9439012 GCA_963942545.1 Oxycera nigricornis
AAGTGAAATAATAATTTTTTTACTCATTGCCACTTTCTTCATCTTCTTCCTGAAGTGGGCCAACATCTTCAGCATTCTCGCTAGTGACAAGCCTCTGGAAATAATTGTGGTGTATTGGAGGGATGTATGACAGCAGGTTCATAATGTCTTTCCTTTTTCTTTCGTAACAGGCCGAGCGCTTGTGCATAGCTTATCCTGATCAATGTTACAAACGTTAACCGGTCGTTAACCGTTGGCATGAAATTCAAAGTTGAAAACAGCATCTCTTCAGATATACTTTGCTTGAAAAGGATTTTAAATAGCTCACTCTTTTGGTAGCGTATCCATTGTATTTTTAGCCACGATACAGGATGGCCTTCACAGTCTTTCTTTCTTTTGCTGATTTTTTTCAGGATGTTTTCGACTGACAAAAATCATCGATCGTCATAACTGTCACGTGAAAGGCTTTCTTTTTCCTCAACATAGCAATAGTTCTGTGCCAGTCGTCAGGTGTGTAAATTTGTTGCGACTTACTGAAGTTTTCAATCGATGCAAAGTCACAGTCGTTGGGTAGGAATGAATGTCCACTTTGCATGAATTTTTGGTCAATTATTTCTACGTTGTTGTCTGGACTTTGGACATGTTTCATTAATGTCATGGCAATTTTCCAATTCCGGTTTTGCCCTGTACATTTATCGCTATACATAACCACATGTTTGGCTGCTGGGGCTCTAGATTCTATGTGTTTAATCAAACAGGATGAAATTTCTTGTGAACCTTTTGAACCATTAACTACGTCCCAACAGTACATGAATCCCATTTTGGTCGAAAGTTCACGGCAGCCTAAATTGTATACGTACATATTACGTTTGTAGTAGGCCTGTTGACACACCAATTTAGGGAAAGGCAGAGACTTCTCCAAATCAAACGAAAATGCATTGTAGCTCTCATTGTTAGCTGAGTTTTCAGCATCCGCTATCATGGAATCGCGAGCTTTTTCTGCCTTTCGTAAGTGAAGTTCATAAAAGAATAAGTTATGTTTTGTTACTGTTAATAAAAACACTAGAGAGTAAATCCTTCCTTTACGAAAGTTACTGCATAAATGGTGTACCTCCCAACTGCACCGGTTGTGCTGTCAACTAATAGGGGGCAGCATTGACTGCACAAGTAAGTACTGCTATTTATGCGGTTGCTATGGGAACTAGGAGTTACACTGTTAGTGCATTAAATAGAACAAATTTTTCCCTACTCAGTAGCATGCCTAACTAAAACAAAACGAAAATTGGAGTTACACCACTTGTGCTTTAAGGGGCTCATATATATATTGAATTGCCTGCTTCAATCGTATTGATTGGCTGTGAGAAACAGACGAACAGAATTCGGAGTTGGTAGTGTTTGACGAAAACCTTTGAAGAATATAATTCTCACCATTTTTCTATCGTTAATGATAAGGCAGCCACTCGCTTTCCTTTTAGACGACCTGCTCTTTAGTGAGTGAAAACTATAATGCAGGTATCACTGTAATCACAAACTCATGCAAATTACGTAAACAAAGATGATAGGTGCCCATATCCACTATATCACGACAGTAAGGACACCACAGCTTAACCAAATCTTTACTTTTTGTCAACATTTTCCCATCAAAATCATCTTATATTAGCAACCATACATGTCATTGCTCAAACAGTCACCAGCAGGACACTATCTTTTCGCCTAACGAATTTATACTTCAAATATCCATGAATAAGATATGTCAATGGGAAAATTGCCAAAAACCATATAGTAAAATGGCGTTAAACTAATATTTATGCAAATGCAAAACCAATTTACCGTGCATGGTAGGTTGCTGCCAACAATATTAGCACGGTCGCATACCCAACAAAGTGCAAGACATATACACACTCTTATCTAGCAACCGAGACGAAAAGTCTAAGGGTGAACGATGACTAGTCCCACAAAATCTAACATTTTTTTCGCGTGTCCTGCTGCAGTCTGCGCAAACCTGCCATCCACCAACAACTTCAATTTCCACAAACGAGACAACGCGTTTCACATACGAGGAGAGAATACTTTTCATTTACCACCCAAAAAAAAAATATTTTGTGAAGCAGCAGTAACCGTGAGGATGATCTCCTTTCGTGCATTGCCATGTGTGGTGGAAAAAGAATTTCCATTTCTTTATGAAAACGGGAAGTTCGTATGAACAGGACGCGCCACAAAAATGTGTCCTGTTCTGATGCAAAGTAGAAATGGCGCTAGCTGAGAAAAGTGCCGATGGCAACGGAATATGGAAAGTGGAAGCATACTGAAAATCCTGTAGATTGCTTCTACGTGAACAAAATGCAAATCGTTTTAGTGAAGGCTTGATTTCGAAACACTTTCAATGCAGTCCGCGGCAATCCGGTGTCCTTTTTTCGAAGCTACAATTGTTGAGACTAGCCTTGAACTAATGCTTTCGTAAACTAGTGAATCTAACCATTTTTATTTAGGTAAAAGTGCTGCCAAGCTGCAAATAAGTGCAAATATAAGTGGTGGTCAAGGATTTCATTCTGTCGCATTGTCAGCAGGTTCAATGCTTAGTGACGAAATGTACATAAAAATTAAGACAAGCAACTAAATTTCGCAAAACGAATACGATTTTCATTCTCTGTTGGCGTTGACCACATCCTTTCAACGAATTTTTTGCAAACCAACAACCCTAAACAGGTTATTATGATGTACAAAAATACGTCAAAAGCAGATCGCGTTATCAAATGAATACCTAAGCATTCCCAAATAGAACGGATCTATCCTCTATAATAGGTCCAGATTCCTGGACAGGACGCATAGCTACAATATCCAGCACTATATCCTCGCTCCATATAAACCATGCGATAGAAAGGTCACTACAAGAGCGGAAACATAAGGACATTACGTTCGGCAACTACCAACTATCGTATCTATATTCCGGGCAGGTGTTATAGCTGTAAATAGGGTAGCTATCAGCTTGTTTCCTGTGAATTGGTAAAATCTATGAAAATGGCAGATATGTACGTCTGTTAAACATAGAGTTCTTAGGGGCTTTTAGTGTGAAGCCTTTCTCAACTGAGATGCAAGCAGTAGCTCCATGTAGTAGACTGACTATATAGTAACCGGGAACTTGAGTTGGATTTTTTTCTCCCCAGACTCAGAATAGGATTTAAAATGCCCACCCTTTCATGTTTATTTTGGGATGTCAATTTCTGTTATTGTTATGGGAATGGAATAGCAAATTAGATTTGAATTGAAATTGCTCATAACCGACACGAATGATGTGGCTTAGCTGTAAGTATATTGGGATTGAGCGGTGTTTTTCGGGAGAAAATCTTATTATTCAATTTTTGCATTGCCGCTCAATTTATTTTTATGCCAATCGATTTTCGGGCCTCGTTCGTATATATAGTAGGGTTTATGGTGTCGTTTTCAGGGATATTTCTTAGAATTGCAAGTATCAGGCTGTGTTTATTTACATACTTGAGAGCTTTTTTGAAATTCGATAAGGCAATGCGGTTTACGAACTTATTCGTACCACAAAATTTACAATATTAATTAATTGATATGATTCTCCATTTCCAGAAATTTTCGTAAGTAATGCATCGGTTCATAAAAGCACCTTAGCCAAAATTCATTACTTATCTAGATATCACACAATTATCTAATTTGTATGCATTGACATAATTTAGGCCAGCAAGGTAAACAAACAATACTTATGGTGAATCAAGACGCGGCTTTCTGCGGATTCTTCAGCAAATCTGATAAGTGCAGTCGGTACTCGACCTATTCGATTCAGGCAAGACAATGGTTGAGAAGGTGTTCCAATCAGTGGTGTTACTTAACTACTATGGTTGTAGATTTGCTATTATTTTTGACTATTTTAAAGTTTCTATTATTTTTCTTCCAAAAACTGGCTAATATATTCACAATACCTTTAATTTCTGACTGAAGCACTCGTTGGAAGAAGGAAATATGCCACATTTTCTTTGATTCGAAATATAAGCTATTGAAAGTTTTGATCAAATCCTAAACTCGAATTTTTCCAAAGAAACAATGCTTTTTATAGAGCACAGGTTGTATCCCTAATCTGTCCCTATCGGACGTAGTGCAAAACTGGCTGAAAGTGTATGTCTTACTACTAACTTTCTTCGCCTCGGTGACGGTGCGATTTCAGGCGATTATCAGACGCAAATACCATATGACGTTATGCTGAGATTCAACTTACGATTTTATTTCCATTCAGTTGACAATCAACTGAGACTTTTTACTGAAGGTAGTGCGAACAAAAAGTAATAATTTCTGATCACTTTCTTAAACATTGCCAAATTGTGGCATATCCTTTTGTTCTAACGAGCCGAATTTTTTTCACCCAGTTACTGAGCGCAAAATATATTTGTATATATATATATATATATATATATATATATATATATATATATATATATATATAGTATTTTGACAAAATTATTTGATCATTTTTTAAAGGAATCGAAAATAAAAACAAGCAATTTTGGGTCTTTTATGATTATACGGGTTTATACCCGTGCGATCAAATTGGCGCAAGCCAAGATGGCTTTCTCTGGAGAAAGCGATCAATCGTTTGGCATTCTTTTAGCCTTGTAGTTTTATTTTCTAATTGTGTCTTTTTAAGGAGAATCAGATACCGCAAAAGGCAATTTCAAACGGATGCACCATTATTTATCCTTTTTACCATAAATTAGGATTTTATGTATTAAAATTTTCTACCAAAAAAAATTAAAATTCATATTATAAAACGTAAAATACAAAAAAGTTATTTAAATATTTTGGGAAATTTCGCGCATAACAACTGAAACTATTCACATTTCCTCGAATTTTCTTCGGCTTAAAATTTGTTCAAAATGAAGGCAAGTTTGGATATAAATGATAAACGTAAAAATTTGTTGAATACAACAAAAACCCATTTTGTTTCAATTCACATCGACCTGTGCGAACACTTTTGGAAATGGTTTAATTTCAATAATTTAAAAGTTTAACAAATATTTACGGTGGTCAGTAGATTTGGATAGATATTGATGACTTATGAATATCAGTACTTTATGAACTTCACCATGAATATACAAAAAGATTACAGTACAGGTAAAAGTTGGTGAAAGGTAGGTAAAAGGTAAATAAATAAATATTACTTTCAATTTGCGCCACCGATTAACGATACATAATTCAACTGCACATATGATTGAATTCTTGCATCATCATATAATTTTCGTAAGGATGTTAAGTGAAAGCCATTCATTAAATTTTCAATATGTTCTCCCACCTCCAAGATCAATGATTACATAATGAAAACGTTACACTGTTTCTCAGCGACAATTCACATTAATCTTCACCGTATGGACTCTCTCCATTACTAAATCAATTGTCAAAAACCTTCCTATTTTAATTTTCCATTTTAACACCTTTCTATGGATCAGTATGGATATAATTGGATAGCGTAGTCGATAAGTTTTTACTTTCAATTCATTTTTTTCACAGATTTTATCGCCACACAATTGGGAATCATTTCAAGAGATTTTCCATGAGGAAAAGTTCTCGTAAAAGCCATTTTTCACTACTATCAACGCTACTTTCAGTGACGTCGTAGTAAATTGTAGATAGAAACTATGTGTAAGAACTTGAGAATTGCTTTACAATGGAGCTGAAAGACTACTGTCCAAGTATTTTCCGTTTCTGCTGGACGCTTTCTACATTATCTTCGTGTGAACGCGTCTTGACTAACATATTGTCCATTGGAAATGTCTTTGCATGATAATGAGTATGTAGAAAGGATGAGTTCTAGGTCGGTTGAATAAGGAATGAGAACGGGTCAAATATAAACGCGGAGGGAAGAACTGGACAGAGTATTCAGATTTCATTGAAATTTTATTAAGAGTTTGTACTTTTGACACACTTTTCATGGAAACAAATTTCAAAAAAGCAAAAATAACATATTCTGTACCAGTTTATCATTTTTCCAAAGGAAAAGCAAAGCAAATTTATTACATATGTCCGTGTACAACTACTCAACAACCTATCCTGCAACATCCTTCCACGACAATTCCCAATAGACTCTGATACATTCACAAAACCGCAATGGACTTAACTATCCCAACAGAATAAGTCAACGAGGACTTATCTAAAACCTATAAAACTCGCATTCCTGTACTCAATCCATTCACTTGTCTGTCCTTTGAAAGAAACCAAAGGATAGGAAGTAACAGAATTTCTCTCGTCGACGATGCAGACATTGTGGTCATCAATTGATAGATTTATAGCGAAAATGGTCGAAAAGGATTTCAAAAGATTCCACTCTGAATGCTTTTTACGAAGAAACGAATTTGCACTTCGTATGCTATACGCTACAAAGAACCAGGAAGTTATGGTAGAGAAACTTATTCTTGGGTCAAAAAGCTAATCTGCAAACCGTCAGTTTGCACGATAGTTTTTTTTGGAGTTTCTGGCAGAAAAAATATATTTATGTGTGGACAATCTGGAATGAAACTGAGAGATCAAATTGTCATTCATAAGATCGATTAGAAAGGAGGATAAGTACTCAGATAAGATGTAGTAAATGATTTGAAATTTTCTAGGATGAGAAACACATCATTGGAAGGGAAATGAAAATGTTAATATCATTGTCGATACTTCTTCGGGTCTTCATTGATTTTTTCTGCTGCTTAAAACAGACCAGTCAAACATCTAGCCGACCGATGTAGGACAAAACTGCACTAACTTTCTGTCCAATCAGTTTAGGATCCAAATACGACCCCTATACGCTAGACCGATTTTACCAGATAAATTAATTCTTTATAGAGCATTTAAAAAGGAAGGATAGCAGCAGACAACAACATTAAACTTACAGTAAAAGTTGGCATGCACCCAATGACATTGTGTCCTGGAAAACTTTCGTGACTTTATTTACTTCTTCTAGATATGGCAACCGATCTATAGCAAAATACATTAAATGACGACAAACGATTTTCATTTGGAAGAGCTTTATGTTTTTCGATCAGATGTTCTGTACGTTGGGCTATCTGTTCTGCTTCTTTTTGAAAAAAAAAATAAGTGATGTTGAAATACATAGAATTATTGATTTAAGTAACAGTGGAAAAACCCAGAAAGAATTCGCGAATGAAACTAAAAGATCACAGAGTGTAGTTAAAAATTTGTTGAAGCTTGGATTCGAGAATTATGAGAAAAAGAAGTCATCTGGACATCCTCGAAAATATTCGCCTAGTATGAAACGCATAGTTTTAAGAGAACTATCGAACACAAGAGCTTCATCATCCAAAATTCTTACCCGGTTAAACTTGCAATGTGATCCGAGCTTAGTTAGAAAATGGGCTGCATCCTCCAAAAACTTTATATACCCTAAATGTTTGCAAAAATCCAAATTGATCAAAAGTCACATCGAGGCTAGACTGAAATTCGCCGAAAATTTCATCCAAAAAGGAACCATTTGGGATCATGTGATCTTCAGCGACAAGAAGAAGTTCAATCTCGATGGACCAGATGGATTTAACTACTACTGGCACGATTTACGGAAGGATAAGTGAATCATGCCAAGAAGAGCGCAAAAAACATGCTAGAAGCGAAAATAGCCTTCGTCAATGGTAGACTTAATGCTGTCAGATATCAGGAGTTACTAGAGGATCATCTACAGCCTTTTGTGACGCCAGCGGAAGACGAATTTTTTTTCACCCGGATAATGTACCCATCCACACGGCTACTTCCATAAAAAAAAGTAGTTTCGGGATTATGGAATGCAATTATTACCATGGCAAGCGTTAAGTCCCGACCTGAACCCCATAGAAAATTTAGCGAGGAAAGTCTACGACCAGGAGAAGTCATCTATTGAAAATGCAACAAAACTGAAGGAAAGAATAATATTAGCCTGGAACGAGATATCAAATATCATATTAAATAGTCTTGTTCATAGCGTTTCGAGTCGATTGTTAGATGTAATTAAAAATAAGGGCAAATGGACTAAGTATTAAATGAAAAACTTAACAAACATTACGCTGAGTTTATACTTTTTCACAGATCTTACAGCGAATTTTTATGTGTTTTTTTTATTTCATTTTCGAAAGGAATATAATCAACCTTTCATCCCTACTGCATTTTTTTAAAGACATATTATCCAATTAAATCAACAGTTATTTCAAATAATTTCCTGTTTTTATGAGAGGCTCAAAAATATAGTTGAGTCTATAATTATTCACAGCACTGTATGTTCACATGCCAAACACGTCACTGTCTTTTTATTTATTTTCCTTTACAACTTTTACCTTACCACCTTCAATATACTCCCCTTCACTATCCCTACACTTTTCCATTCGAATTTCCCACAGTTCAAAACAGTGTTTTAAGTCATTTTCTGTTAGCATGTTCATAGTCTCCGTCGCTTTTTGGTTCATAGCTTCCACAGTCTCGAACCTGGTCCCGTTCGACACTTCCTTCACTTTTGGGAACATAAAAAAATCACACGGAGCTAGGTCTGGTGAGTAGAGTGGATGTTCCAACATAGGGATCCCATGCTTGGCCAAAAATGTCTTAACCACCAGTGCAGTGTGGGCTGGGGCGTTGTTCTGATGAAGAATTTACGACTTGTTCTTCCAAAACTCTGGTCGCTTCTTTCGCACTCGCTCACGGAGGGTGGCCAAAACCCCAAGATGGTATTCTTTATTCACGGTTTGACCTTCAGGAACCCAATTTACATACAGAATTCCATGGATGTCAAAAAAACAATCATCATGGCCTTGAATTTTGATTTGGACATTCGAGCTTTCTTCATTCGTAGTGAATCCGGACTCTTCCAGTGCATTGAATGTCGCTTAGTTTCTGGGTCATAAGTAAAAAACCATGATTCGTTACACGTAATAACACTTTTCAACAGTTCAGGATCTTTCCTAATGTTTTTTAAGATGTCAGAACAGATTTCTATCCGTGACTCCTTTTGTTCTGGCGTGAGGATTTTTGGCACCATTTTGCAACACACTTTTCTCATATTAAAATTTTCATGTAATATTAGCCGAACCGATTCATTGTCAATTCCCACAGTCTCGGCAACTGCACGGATACTCAATCGGCGATCTTGACAGATTACTTTGCCTATTTTATCGATGTTTTCATCTGTCTTCGAGGTTGAAGGACGTCCTGGCCGCGGATCATCTTCAATATATTCTCTCCCTTCTTCGAAATGCTTATACCATTCAAAAACGCGTGTACGTGACATACATTTTGCCTTATACACTTGTTGTAAGAGAGAATAAGTCTCTGTTGCGGATTTACCCAGCTTCACTGAAAACTTCACGTTGACACGTTGCTTAATTAAGACGTCTACTATTTTTCCAACGAGCGGCATATACACGGTCCAACAGGAACGAAGGCTGAGGCCCGACTGAGCAAGCTAAGCTCGTCCAACTGACTGGAATGTGGAGGGGGGATGTCAGGCGACTCGGCAATATGGCGTTTGGCTTTGAGGCTCGCACGGTTTATCTCACAGAAAACCATTCCCGTTATTTTCTAGCCACACCTCGTATGATCCCCACAATGAATTACATGATTGAGACAAGTAAGTCTTAGTGTTTTCAAAGCTATGCTTAGAATGTTGAGGATTATTAGGCCAAGTTCTGCTTTTAACTTTACATCTGTGTAATTTTTTGCAAAACGGAGGGATCACATACTACTTAGAAGTGGATTTCACCAAAAATATACCATCTTTTTGGTATACCATGGTCGAAAACTGTCACATTAAGTCCAATGATTTTCACTACTTCAATATAAAAATGTAATGATAATATTATTGATTTTTGAAGAACTTATCCTTGAAAATTCACTCTACTTCGCAGACATCTTCCCTGTATGATATGAGGATCAAAGGTTATCAAGCTGTCATGTCTTCTTTTACCCAATGTCTATCAACATGTCCTCACAATCAATTCAACTACACTACTGCTACATAGACTATCCTTTAAAAACTTCAATTTTCGCATCAGAAATTCTCTGCTCGCATAATATATCTAGCTATCCGCATGACGTTGGGATAATTTGACCTTGTTGGATACTTAATTTTTTAAGTGGATTTCATTCATGCCTCCTTAACTTCTAGTTTATCCTCCTTCCTCTCGTCCTGTCGCTTCAAAAGTCTAAGATTTTCTTTCAGTTTTTTTCTCTGCTTTTTGTTACGACCCCGACCAACTAACAAAAACGGATCCACTCTCCGGTAAGAGGATGTTAACCGTTCAGACACACTTGGAAAAGTATCTATCATACATTAAATTTTCATGGAAGCAAATTATTCAAGATATTTCCGTATTAAGATAGCACTACATAACGCAGCTAGAATCTGAAATGTTGTCGTCAATTTTCGTGGAGGAGTTTAAGGGTGAACGTGTATAGGTGATTCGTGGGCTATGTCGGTGTTCAACGATGTTGATAAATCACCAACGAAGCGAGAATGTACGATGCACGTGATAAGAAATATAACATTTCATTTTTAATGGGTGGTAAATGTACAGGAGTTATATATGAGCTCAAGTGGAAAATATAATAGGAAATCATTTTATTAGATGAAGGGCTGGAAGGAACGGTTTCGAGTTATTTATTTGTGAAATACTGTTCTTTTTTGCTAAGAGTAAGGTCCTATGAAATATGACTTACAAAGAAAAAGAGCAGACCTATTTCATTGTGTGAATTTTTTTGTACCTAACTTTTGGCATCGATCGTTTCTGCAAAATTTTAGTGCAAATCAATTACACACACTTGCCAAATTGTAATTCAAATTCTCAGCAGCAGTAGCTGCATACTTTCGACTATTATTTAAATGATTTAATTATTTTTAATTTTTGATTTCAGATATTTCTAAATAAATATACCAAATTTTCAAGAAAAAATATCAAATCCCATTTACAATGTTGCAAGACCCCATTGATACTAAGCAGACTTATTTACTCCAAAAATATTTTCATTTACTGTCCAATCACACTACAAAGGATCGTTATTGTATATTGCATCCAAATTCCGTCAGTATCGCATCGGGAACTATTTCTATTAAACTTATACTACTCCATCCGTCAATTGAGCCATTCTTCTTCGTCGCTACAGCACCCCCAACAGCCAAGTGTTAAGGCAACTCAAAATTGACTTTAATCTACTTTAGCTTTTGTGACTCGCTAGCCAACTTTTGTGGCCAGGACGATGCCGATAATTATGATGAAGACGGCGATGAACTGCTGGTGATGGTGATGTTCAAACTCGATAGTGACGATTATGAAGAAGATGGTGATGAAGGAAAACCATTCTAGTGGCAGACACAGATACAGCATTCTCTCTCGTCACTATGGTATCTATCTATCAGCGAGAGTATGGAATTAAATTCCATTGTTGCAACGCCTGGCAAAAGGACTAAAATATGCTAATTTCAAGTAGCATTGGTTAGCGTGCCGTCATTTGCATTATTGTCGCCATCGATGGTGCCATCGTCATCCATTCTCATCATCTACTTTTGTACAACATGTTTTCCAAAACAGCTTCGACGAGGTCATCTTCTGTAATATTTCTTTTGAACGACATCCAAAATTTATGCGAAATCCCTTCAGCGCCCATCCAATGACACATACTTCAAAGCTGCTTAGAAAAGGGATTTACCAAAGATAGTTGATAGCGATGAAAGAGATTTTTATGGGAGATCCATTCCATGCAAATGATGTATTACAAGGAGTTGAAGTTGCCACTTTTTTAGTGGATACTGTCAAGTGGTGTAGAATGAGTCTCGATGGCTTGTCTTTGAAGATGTTCCTTTTGAAATGCGAGAACAGTTCAGATTTCGAATTTTAGAAGTGAGCTGATAGAAATGTAAGCCTCTCATATGGTTTGAAAAATGGAACAAATATCCCTGATTAATGTTGCAATAATAAAAAATAAATAGGTAAAAGTAAGCAAACATTTTCTTCAATTAACTGACGGTGTATAACGAAACGTCAATTAATACACTTTTTTCGTTGAATTGTTCTGAGCCTATTTCCAAAAAAAATGCTGCAATACAGATGATTGAAAAAATCAATCAAATCTCAACCATTTGGCAAACACCACCGATCAATTCGAGTTTGGTCCTAACTTGTAAAAGAAACACATTAGGATCAGACCGATATGGAACGATCCAAAAACATGGTCGTCAAGTCAATTTGGAAATCAGACAAAATTTTCCACTCAATTGAGACAGAGTATGAAATGACAAGGGTATCTAACCCGAACTTTTTTTTGAAACAAAGCACTTTCTTCGAAACTGGAAGATTCGCAATCTTCAATTAATTTACATTTTTTCAGGAGTTTTTGCACTTTTTCCAGAGTGTGTATTTGTTTTTTGATTCGATGTGAAGAACCGGCGATTCTGGAAAAAACGACCCGGAAGGAAATGGCAAAAGCATAAATGAAGTCCCCTATCTCGTTTCTTGGAATCGTTTGTGTAATGAAGGCTTGATTGTATTGCTTCGAGCAATGATTTGGAAATTGTATATATTTCGACGAACTGTACGTTCGAAAGAGTTCTGAAAGGATATTCATTCGTTTGGTTTCCTGTCCTGGTATCATCGATTTGAACAATTTACACGTCCTTTGATATATTTTTCTGGGATTTTTATGAAGGATGTAGTCCTTTCCAAATGAAAAAAGAACACCTCAGGCTTAATATCTATGCCACTTTAACATGGCATATTACGGACACAGAATACCATATTAAATTGAATTCTATAGGAAGCTAGGCCCACAGGAACTTCGATTAAATCTGCTGTCATACTTAGAAGATACTGGATTTCAACTAGAAAATATCTAAACGTACATTTTCTGATTCATGTCGTAAATTGTGTGAATATTATGAAAACTTAGATAATTTTTTTCTTCAGAAAGTTTTAAATTAACTTTTTAGGCTACAGTTTTAAATATTTTCCAAAGTTTCTGAAAAAATCACAAAGATTGGGCCAGCAAAAATATTTTACAGATAAATATTGATTATTATTAGATATTGCATCAGCTAAAATTTTATGACACTTGGTTAATATTTTTTCTGCATTTATTAATTTTTGCAAGAATTCTTGGTTTGGACGTAATTAAATTTCGATAACTATGTTTACCGTAGATACAAAGTTATATGGTAAGCAATAAAAATTCAAGCCATGAAAGCTTCTTATAAAATACAAGAAATACTTAGAACAATGTATATTTAAAAAAAAAATTCAGCCAGAAATAAAACATCTACAAATTTTCAAAAAATATTTGGAGGGTGCTTTTTAGACTTAAAAAGCATTTGTTTCGTTATAACAAAATTTGCGAAAACTTGTCGCGAAAACCGCTTTAAGAAACAATTTTGGTCGTGGTATTCGCTATAAAAATTTTCGTCAAAAAATTATTAGAAAGGCGTATGATATGATTGGAACGCTTTTCATCCTGATTAGTGTTGCTAGATTCGATTATTTGCGGCATATGGGTATACTAATGGGTTTTTGAATTACTTAAAATTCGTTTGGGCTTTATTTTATTATTGTCCATAGGAATTATTTTACAAATTTGTCTGCATAAAATTATTTCTTCAGTTCTCCCTTACCGTATAGGCGCATTCCTGGCAAATGAGAATGGATTCGCTAATGAAATAAATGTTTAGTAGCAAAATGCATAGAATATTATCGCGAAAAACTCTAAAAATTCTAAATTCTAATTCTAAAACATGATGTATATGCAGCCAGAAAAAAATCAAACACAGAGCTTTGGCTCAAAAAAATTTGAAAAACCACGAGATGAGCATTTAAAATGTATGCAAAATTACATAGTAAATCTTTATTTGTTTAGTAAGTATTTAAATAATGTTTTTGGAGAGCGCAACTCTTCAGTTTGAAATGACAATTTTTTTACTGAAATGAACCATGTGTGTAATTAAGCCAGTGGGATCTAAAATGTGCGATCAGCCATCAGCGTTCGTTACACGCGATATAAGGACCTGCTTACTAGCTTTAACTGAATTACTTATTGGTTATTTTGAGAACGCTAAGGATTTACAACTCCTCAGCGACACATATGGTGTTTTCTACTAAGGAGCCAAACATATATTGCTTACCGCAATTTCTAGAGTATTTTAATTTCTTCATGTAACACCTAATAACATTTTCAAAGACACCCGCCTTTTATTACGTAACAAATTCATCGTAATTCATAATTTCAAAATATTAACAATGTATCTGAGTTTTGTTTTTCGCGCCCAGCGTCTGCTGACACCTCGTGGCGCGGCAAATAAATTTAAAATTTGACTTTATGATTTAGTGTTATAAAAAAATATTTACGCGGTAGAAACAATTCGTTACTGCGACACGTTCGTAGACACGTTTCTAGACTGAACCTTTATGAAATTTTTGAAACATTGCATCTGCTTGAAGTTTTTTTTATAATCTGATATTTTTGATTTTGTAATGTCTTTTCTTTTCCATTTCCACGTAACACCAAAAATAACTTACCATGAATAACAAGCTCCGAGTCCCGATTGATTTCATACAAGCGTATTGCTTCGTCGAGTTCCATTTGAGTCGAAAGAATGCAAGGATCACTTTCCTCGTCCACCCATTTCATGGTGAATTCCTAGTTGAAACAAAATCCATTGAGCATTTTCATTTCATTATTGCTACTAACTTAACATGTTACATACCTGGTCCGGAGAGAAACGACAAATTCCACGTATCTCGCGACATAATTTTTCAAATGTTATGTTTTCCTCAATGTAAGTTATCATCACTTCGCCGTTGTATGCCGTTTTCACTTTGATTTCGTTCGCATTGCCGCCATCGTTGGCGGGTTGAGAAGGCATTTTCAGGAGGTGATATGTTTCGTTTTGATATGTAAATCTGTGAGCGAAAATTTAAAAAAGGTAAGGTCAAACCTAGCTTTAATTTAAATGCAAAAAAACTTCGACTTTCATATGGTTTGAAGTAAATAAGATAAATAAGAATATTCCGAGGTATAAAATATAATAATAATAATAATAAACCATTTATTGCAGAAGTATTTGTAGTACAATGCTGTTTCTTCTTAGATTAGTGGTTAGGCTGCATGCCTTTACATCTATAGTTAAATTTATTCAACTTAGTTAAGGGTCAGTTGCTCTTGGGCGCGAGTGTTGTTTGAGGAAAAAATTGGGCAGCAGAAGAGAAAAACCTACTGAACCTACGACTAGAGGTATCCGAGATATAAAAATTTGTAATTTGTAATTTATTGAGACCTTGAAGTAAGCTACATCGTTTACACATGTTCATTGCATCTTTTCGAGTAACTTCGCTTGTTTAACCTTTTCAATGTGTCGATTACCATGAAAAGTGTTATAGATCGCGACAACACACTATATAACACTTAACACTATAAGACACACACGACTGAATTAAATAATTCGGCAGTTGAGAACTTTCTCGAAAAACATTAATAAAAGAAGGATCAAAAAGCACAGTAGTCGAAAAATTACCAGCAAGGTTTGAGGTATCTATTGCAACAATAAGCTGCCATTTGCCAACAATTGACAAGCCAAAGGACCATGAAAATGGGTATTCTATGAATTGTTACTAAGGAGTGTATAGAAAAAAATTTACCTTTATATTTTTTGGCTTTTATTATTATATTATATTAACTGACATTCACATAAAAATTCAATGAATTTTCATTTCAAGGAAGAATAAATTCGAACCTTTCCGTTGAGTCCACGTATTAGGTTTCATACAACGGTTTCATCGACCACCTTATTTTGAAAATCCTTTTCAGTTCTAGCAATTTTGTTTGTTTTCTTTAATGTTTTTATCATTTCAGCCCAATATCTTTCGATTGGTCGAAGTTCTTGACAGTTTGAAGGAGGAGGGGAGGGTTAACTACTTTCGGTACCACGCAGATGTTATTGTAATGACTTGTCGCTGAATCTGGCCAAAATGCTACAGATGCGTCGTGTTTCTCGATAAATGGTTTTAGTCGCTTCTCTAAACACTCTTCGATGTATACTGCTGAGTTGATGGTACCCTTCGCTACAAATTCCTCTAATCTGAGACCACATCGACATATTGCGTGCCAAATCATATACCGCTTGGGAAAATTGCTGCTTTTTTTTTGTATAGAACTCCTGATCAGGCAACTGTGCGAAATCGGCCTTCACGTATGTTTCTTGATTTGATGACATCTTTTCAAGAGTGATCTTACAATACGAATGGATTAGACGTTCTTTTTTGTTGTATTTTATAATTAATTTTGCATACCTGATGAAGACTTAAACTCATCCCAAACAGGAGCTATGCAGGAGAAACTAAAGGTCATTTTCTTCCGAAACCGTCCTTAGTATTTCACTTAGAAAGAAATAGAGTTCATTCATATGATGAAAAGTGATTACTCTACCACAGCCGTTGAAGATGAAAACAATGGTTGAATGCATGAGGAAATTCAATAAAGCAGTTCATCCATGATAAATATAAAAACTCTTTTAAGAACGACATGTTTATCGGAAAGCTTCTCACGAAAATGTAAAAGTCACTTTTCGATTGATGATTTTTTTTACAAAAACATACGTTTTTCATTCCGGACATCTTGGACTGAAATTTAGCAGAAAATTTTTCAGCGTTGTGCTTTTATTCAAATTCAAATTTTTTGAACAAAAATCAACGAGAAAAATACAGATTAAATTTAAATAGTAATCTGCTGAACGTTCCACAAGAAAAAAAGCCATTCATCCTAAATCCAAGAGAGATAATAGTCAAACAGAAAACGCACCGAATACAATCCTTTTTCCTACAATTCCGTCAAACCTTAAGCTGTACATCCTATCTAAATTAAATACAGGTATAAGCCAAATCCTTTTCTCATCACCGTTACCGAAGCGGTAAAAATTTCTATTATTTCTCGTCACGCGAAACGACTGGAAAAAGGAAGCCTCGGACAACTGCTGAAAGTTGAGGTTCATTTCAGAATTTTTAAAACTCGTCCGCATCTATTCCTCCACTACCGCCCATTACAATAGATCCTTGCGAGAGAGAAAAAACCATCCTCAAGAAGCAGATTACGAAACGAACGGTATGAGCATGAATTTGTTAGTGGACAGGACAGGAACAAGCAATGCCAAGCCAAGGAGGAAATGGGTCGTCGATTGTTCATATTTCATTATTTATTTTGCTCGCCGCCACTCCATTTATGCGCTTCGATGAGCACGAACCAAGGAGCTTTTATCTTTTCTTCTACTTCAAAACGCCGCGCCAACAACTATCGCCGCCAAGTACAGAGCAACCATACGACCTGGGCCAAGTGTTAGGAGCAGCATGAAACTATTCTCCTGTATTTTCCCATTTTGTCCAATTCACTATTTTAAGAGATTTTTAAGTATCTCAAAGAGGAAGGAAACATAATGGAAGAATGATTTGATTCCGGCCGTACGAGAAGGGAACCAAGCCAACCCGAAGGTCGGCTATGTCAGGTGCACTTTTATGATAAATGCATTTTTAATGCAGCAACAATCGCGGCACAGCTAAGCAAAGGATTACACGAATGGCAAAAAAATGCTAAAGCGATGATAATTATTGGGAATCCACCAAATTGGATCCGTAATATCAAATTTTCGAAGTTTAACTTCAAATTCGCGATTTCGAAATCCTTCCAATTACTGGTATTTTTTTCGAAATCCTTCCAATCACTGGTATTTTTTCAGAATTAAATGAAAGCAGGTGTTGATTTTTGAAACAAGGTTCATCAATTAAAACGTAAATCTAATTTTTTCGGCCATTAGAACTACTACTACTTACTTGCGATTATTGGCTATTTGGATGCAATGCAAGTATTCAAAGTGTGCCTTTCGGCGGTGGATCAACTTCTACTATCTATTGCTCTTTGAGTATGCTGACAGTGAGGTAAGGATATGATAAGTGGTTCAACAACAGTCGAGCAGTGAGCACGAACGAGGTCGTGGTCAAGCGTTTTATTAGATATTCGCAGTTAATATTCCAAAAATTTAATATTAACATTTCCAACAACGCTTGACCACATCCATGTTCGTGCTTGCCTGTGGATGGACCACGAAAGACTTGATCCTTAGAATGGCCTTCACCCTACAACAGCAGCAACCCATTACTACTGGTACAAGAAAGGTAGTTTGGTAATGATGATGCTAAACTTAACGACTTTCGCTTCACATAGATCGCTTTGGTTCATGACCTTGCTGGTGCGAGACAGGAACTTTTTCTATAATCACCCCTTAAATAGGCATCCCGAAAATATTTAGGGTTCCAATAAATATGCATCGTTGCGTCGCTCAAAATGAGCAAGATTTTCGATGCAGATGAAAATACTGTACTAAACATAATGAAGGACGCAATGCACGATTGTGCACATATAATTTTCGTTCGAAAATATGGTTCCTTTAAAGATTTTGGATAATCAATGAAAATGAATCTTGAATTTTTCTTAGTAATATGGTGAACGAACATTACGCGTGGATTTCATAAGACTTTGAATAAGGTGGGTAGCAAGAGAAGACTAGATTGAAAACGAGCAATATTTTAATGATGTCTCCGTTGTTCATTGTCCATGTTTTGCGTCATAGAGGGAGGCGGGTGCACCGCGCGACAACCTTATATAACGCTGGTTATAACCAAACTGAACTGTACCATTACTATGCCGCAATAATAAACACCCATGTGTCTACGTTTAAATTTTGCACAAGTACGGGGGCCTCCAACTGCCTATTGTTCAGCATAAAATTTCGGCCATACTTGAGAAGAGAAGAAGAATTCTCTAGCAAAAGTACTCAGGGCCAAGAACGAGTTATGTTAATGGTTTTATTTTTTGCTAACTTACATCATTTATTCAACATCAACTCTTTCAAAACATTTCAGTCTTGCTTCGGAGTGGAACTATCAGCATTTTTAGTCACTTTCAACCGAAATCTTATCATCGTAGATATGCGTAACTTCAACAAAACTTATATTTTAGGCCACTTTCGAGTGGTCCAGAAAATCACGCAACCAACATTGCAAATAGAGTTCAGCAAAGTCCCATTAAAACCTGGAGCATCCCAAACTATTTTCAATGGTACAATACCATTGTGTGAATTGGCGCGAATGTCCCGACGAAATCATTTTGTGAAACTCTATACAGACGTTGTTTTATCTATGACTAATATCACGCTGGCGTGTCCCGCACTACCGAATTTACATCAAGTCCATGATGGCCGGAAAATTCGCTCCAGTAAGAATGTTTCGATTTCGATTTCAAGAAAAAGTTCCCAGTCGAAACTTCAAATTTATTGCAGATCTTATATTAATATGGCGCACCATGAAATATTGTTAAACAAATCGTAACGACGATATAAAAAGGGATAAATTAAATAAAAAATCATTGATCGATAAGACATGGAATTTAATTTCAAGCCTTTGACTGTTTTCAATTGTCTCGTCGAAAATATACAAATTATGTTTGGGTCGTCAACCAGACTCAATTCCACTGCCAAAATAGGACAACACACCTTCAAAGACCACAAATCGTTTGGTCCTCAAAATGTTGCCTGACACCCGAACTCCTGCCTAATTATCAATAAAGTGTACTTTTTGTTCCCCCAATTATCCTATTCCCCAAAATACACCGACAGAACAAATAACAAATACACAAAACAATCGATCGTCCTGAGTTAATGCAGAGCTGTGAAACGGGATCGCCTGATTCTAGGCGTGGTCCACGAATCTATTGCAGACATGTGTTATGTGACCTTTTTGATGGATCCTGAAGCAGCTGCTAAGTTTTAAGCTATCGTAGAAAACTCGCGAGAACAGCTACAGAAGAAAAATCTGGCTTTGCCTGCAAATAGTTTATCCAAAATGAAATAAACATTCCCTACATCAATGATTTTCGAAGTGTGAGTGCCTCCTTGATGAGGCACCGACCAGTGCAAAAGAAGGCGCGAAACGATTAACACAAATGTAATTTTCATAAATTTAAATTTGTTTTTCCTGGGCACAGTGAAATGGACTCTCCATATTTACATCATTCTATTGAATTTGTGCTTAAAATTTCCCTATCGATTTGCACTTCAATTTGCAATTGCATCGTAATTGGTCGCTAAAAGTTACAAGATTATATATTATAGCCTCACGAAATAACGAGCCAAACGGACCCGGCCTGCTGGCAGTCACCGCGCCTCGTTCAATGTTCGTTGCTTCGTACCCAGGACTACAAGTGCGCGAGGCTCACGGGTCGAAAGTTTCGTTGCCTTTGAACTTTGTCGCGACTTTTCTTCGCAAATACATTTTCATTACAATTTCACTAGCTACTACTACTGAAATGAAAAGCCGGCAATACTCTTGACTCACGAAATTGTATGTTATCTTCAGAATTTAATACACCGGCTTTGCGGCGTGGTTGGTTGGTGGGAAAAATCCCAGCTGCATCATGCGAGGTTGACCCCACCGGGCAAACCATCGAAATATTGCAAGCAGGAAATCACTAATAAGATCTTGAAACTGGAGGATGCGGTAGCTGGACCGTAACACCTGGGGACCCGTTTTGAACTGGGGTGACATTGATGATCATGATGAACCGTGAAACAATTCAAATCAGTCAAATTCTTCTGGAAATAAATTTAGCACGGCAGGACACTAATCAGTTCTTTTCATGTTTGCTAAATCTTCGTTGCTTTTCTAGAGGATTTGGCATCGTTTGAAGCAAAAGTGAACAGAAAAAGTCGAATGTTTCTTATTTCAAACTTGAATATAAGGTTCTCAACCGCATGCTTTATTTTTTTAATGCACTTTAAAAACGCTATCTCGCGCTTAACAATTCTAGAAGGATTCAACATTTTTGCAGTGTTTAGTCATTCAGTTTAGTGGTAAAAAAATTGAGCAGAATGTTGGCATCATGATTATTTTATAGGACATGCATTTAATACAAGTAACATTTTGAGATTATAATAATAATAACCGATGACGTAAAAGCTCAAATCAGGTCAGCGTTTTGAGGTGATGTCAAAACTAACTCTTTACTTTACCAACGAAATTCTACCAGGTGAAGAAGTTAGTAACTCGCTTGACCGTGATTATTACTTGCCTACTTTCTCTCCGGCGCTATGGGCGGTTCTCTAATTGTGTATCCCTATCATATTCTTATAAATCTGAAATTCTAAGGAAATAGGATCGGGCACCGCTGACTAAAGAGTAAGTTATAATAAAAACTAATAATCAATGGTTTTATCTACTGCAAACTTTAAACGCGTTTTTTTTTTCAAAGTATGTAGTACTTTTTCAACTTCCGTATAAAATATCTCAAAAAATATTGAACCGATCCACATCTACAAAAGAGTAATATCTTCTCGTTAAACCTGCATGTTTTTGTAATTTTCGAGGAATAATTTGATTACTATTGTTTGAAACGCGACTTTTTTGAAAAACAATCGATTTTTTCGTTTAATCTAAGTAAAAATTAGATTTTTTTTATAAATCTTATTGGTCAACCTATGAACTATACATCTCATTTACATATTTTTCTTCTTCTGAATGTTGCAGGATCTGCGGAAATGGCGTTAAGTTGTACGAGGCATTTTTTGAGGTGTTTTTTCATTCGTTCGCATCGCCGCCATTTTGTGTTGAAAAATTATATAAAAAAAATATTTTCAAGTACTTTGAGATATGTACTTTAAGGATTTCATGTTTGAAATCTTCTGAATGAACATATATTTTTTTAAATCTATCTGAAATTAGCATTTTTTTAAATTTTACATGTATTTCCCCCCTTAAAGCGAAAAGCGAATCAAATCAACAGCAACGAAGATGAATCGCAGTGAACGTGTGATCAGAAATTTTTAAAAAAAAATCTGCTACGAAAGGCAATACAAAGCTTAACGTAAGGCAAAAAAGCTAATTTGGAGGGAAGCTACAAAAAACAAGCCGCGAGGTGCGACCCTTGAGGTCCACACGGTCAACTTCCCAGTAATATCTACATAAACATCAACAACATTACAACAATGAGAGGTAATAGTAACAGGAATGAGTTAATATGAATCATATCGTCTACGGGCGGGTCCATTGATTATGTAAGGTTTCTGGTCGATGAGGACAGATTGAATATTCACGCGGATCAATCGGTGGGAGCCTTTTTGGTGGTGAAAAATTTTGTTGATTTTCAAAATTTAAGCAAATTTTTTTAATTAAAAGACTATAAAAACTATTGAAAATCTGCTCAAATTATGCAAATATCTTAAAACTTTAATTGAATTTACAACAATTTTTTTAGAATAAAAGATATAAAGTAATAGCACTCGTATGAACCCTCTTTACATTGTAACTTTGAATGATTTTTTTATTTTTAATTTAGTTTTTTCATAATCATGGAATAGAATTTTGCCAGTTTCTCTCCAATAACTGATAAGAATGTATAAATTTTATAAACTGGATCACAGTGCTGTGCAAATCAAGTTAAAAAATATTTTCTATGAAAAAAAAACCATAATTTTTCGTATTTTCTTCTATTAAATTAAAAAAACGGCTAAATCGAATTTTTATAATGTTAAAAACTTCACAAAGATGTTAATACGCGTCAACTGACACCTTAATGCTACAAATATTATATCTGGTTCGTGAGATATAGTGAATGATAAAAATGACCTTGAAAATCATGATGACTTTTAATGATTTTTTATTTTTAATTTATTTTTTTACGTAACCATGAGAAAAGGTTTTGATGACGTTTTTGCGAACATTGTTTGGAGTACATAAATTTTATAAAAATTGATTACTAAAACTTGACAATTAGGTTAAAAATTTATTGTTTTTGAAAAAAAACCTAATTTTTTGCACTTTTTTTTAAAAAATTTGAAAACCGCTCCAAGAATTTTTTTGAAAATTTGATACAATCACAAAAACGTCAATACGCGTCAGATGACACCTTTTTCAAAAAAATCGTATGTTTGGTTCGCGAGATATAGCGCATGACAGAAATGACCTTCAAACGGGCAAAACAGCAAACCCCCCCGACCGAAGTTTCCCAAAAACTAATCAGCTCTTGAGATTGCAAAGACGCTTCGATTGACATTTCAACCAAGTCGATCGGACTTTGTTTACGTGAGTTATGCTCGTAGAAAAAACTGTCCACGAACGTACGTACGAACGTACGTACGTACGTACGTACGTACGTACACACACACCCACACACACATACATCTCCCTTTCTAAAAACACTTTATATATACTCTATAGACCTCAAAACGTAAAGAAAAGTTGAAAATTTCAATTTCGATTTTCGAGGCGATTACAAGAACTTCCCATATACTGGAAAGTTAATAAATTGACGGCGCCACAAGTGAAAGCTAAATTAGAGCTGCCAGTGAACACACGACGTGTCTGTCAAATTTTATCCAGTGTTCTCAACTTAGTTTACCAAAAACCAGCAAGAAAACCAGCATTAAGACATCATCATGAAGTAGCTCGCTTAGAATTTTGTCGGTCTTTAATGGATTTTGACAGAAAATGGGAAACTGTGATATTTTCTGATGAAAAGAAATTGAATTTAGATGGCTCAATGCCGGGCAGGATTTTCGCGGCTATTGTAAACAAAGATGGTAGCACTAAATACTAAATAACTTGTATATCTATATTATCTCTTTATTTTAAATGATTTGCCATTTTTTTTTACTTGCGGTAATACGAATTTCATCGTGAAATAACACTTCTTTCTATTTTATCGTGACATGTTTTTTTTTTTATAAATAAATTGTAGCTGATTTGAAATAAATTTATGTGTACTAAGTATTGGTATAATCATTTGCTTTCTTTTGGTAATACTTGCTTGGCAAAATGAAACAAATATGATGTGGCTAAACGAATTTCGTGCACTGTATATCATTACTATACCGCAATACTAAGTACCCATGTATCTACGATTAAATTTTGCATAAGTACAGGGGCCTGACTCTTGTTCAACATAAAATTTCGGTCATACTTGGGGTTTGACTGAGAAAGACTTCCCATAGACTAGAGACAGAACACCCCGAAATGACTTTAAATTCAAAGTTGTTACCGAACAATGGAAACAATGCAGTTGATTTGATCAACGTTCAAAATAATTGAGTTCTAATTTTAATCGACTTTAAAACGAGGCAAATTTTAACATCATCAAATTACGACAGTAATTACCTAAAAAATCTCGATTGTGCATCAGGTTACGAGGAAACAATCAGTGATGAAATAATAACTCTAATTCAGATTTACTGCACCATCACTAGCTTCTCTATTCGGTTGTTTGATCGTTAGTCTGATATTGAATATTTCAAATAAACGGTTTTTCGAGATGTCGTTTCTATTACTTTTAATATTGGTTTTACTTCAGGTGGTAATGATTGAACAGGTAATATCATCATTGCAAGTACAAGTAATAAAAACTAGATGGAAGTGGCTTGGCAACGTTTGATGATTTTTCCAGAAATAAATTTCAAATGTACCTAGAATCTCATAATTTGTTCTGTGCTCATGTCTTAGAAGCGAGGTTTTGAAAGAGAAAAATTCCCTGGCAAAAGTACTCAATGCCAAGAACGTGATATGTTAATGGTTCTATTTGTTGCTAACTTGCATCGTTTATTCAACATCAACTCATTTATAATATTTCAGTCTTGCTTTCGAGCGGAGATATCAGCATTTTCAGTCACTTTCAACCGAAAACTCGTCATCGTAGATGTGCTTAGCTACAACAAAACTGATATATTAGCCACCTTTCGATTGCCCCAGAAAGTAGCGAAACCAACTTTGAAAATGGAGATCAGCAAAGTCACATTGAATCCTAGAGCATCCCAAACTATTTTCAATGGAACAATACCAGTGTGTGAATTGGCGCGACTGTCCCGACGATTTCAATTGGTCAAACTCTATACAGACATTGTTTTATCTATGAGTAATATCACGCTGGCGTGTCCCGTACTACCAAAGTTATATCTAATCGATATTGATTCCGTGACGGCTGGAAAATTCATTCCGGTGAGAATGTTCTATCATCCGAATGCTGTGATTTATTCAGCATTTCGTTTTCGACTTCAAGAACAACTTCCAATTCGAAACTTCACATTTATTGCAGATTTAATGATAACATGGCGTATGGTGAAATATTGTTAACTAAGTTCCAATAACGATGTAAAAGAGGATAAATTAAATAAAACTTCATTTTGTCGAAAGACATGGAAGTCATTTCCAATCCTTTGACTATTTTTAATTGCGAGAGTGTGCTTCTCGTCAAAAATATACAGATTATGTTTGGGTCGTCAACCACACTCAATTCCACTGCCAAAATAGAACAACACACCTTCAAAGACCACAAATCGTTTGGTCCTCAAAATGTTGTCTGACACCCGAACTCCCGCCTAATTATCAATAAAGTGTACTTTTTGTCCTTCCAATTATCCAATTCCCCAAAATACACCGACAGAGCAAATAACAGATACACAATACAATCAATCGTCTTAAGTGAAGATACTTCTCCACTTTATACACGTAGATTTAAAAAAATGGATTTTTTTTTGCATTTTTCGCCTCCATAGAACTTCAAAAATGACCTCCAGAAATATCTTTTCAAAATTCGAAAGTTTAATATATAAATAGCGACTTTGAGTGTGTGTGTGTGCGTTTTCGGCTCTTTGCTCTTTGTTCGATCAGCTGTCGGCCGCGTAGTCTCTCTTTCATTTCCCTTCTGTAAAATACCAGTTTCTCCTTTATACATTATATTTGCGGCTTTTTTGCCTGTGCTTAGTGCTAATTTAGACTTGTACATATCAACTGTGTCTTTTTGAAAAATGTCTAATTTTTTTTATTTTTCAAACAATATTTATCAGCAAAATGGAACAAAATCCTTTAACGCGTTTTTCGCAAAACAACGTTTTTTAACATGGCATAGAGATAATCTCCGGATCTACCGAACCGTAATCCACCAGAATATGAGCAAAAAATTAAAGATAAAAATTTTGGCGTTAAAAAAACTACGAAAAAGGTCGATTTTTGACATTTTTTTACAAGTCCGGCATATGTTTTTTGAACTGATTTTTTTTGAAAACGGTGGTAGATTACGATGTAAGAGACCTTGCTTTTCAAAGTGCCGTTATTTTTTTTTGTTTCAAATCTATCAATCCATAGATTATCTTCCTGCCGTCGAGATTTCAGCGCCCTCTATAAAACTAAATAAAAAATAAAAGTTAGATTTTTTTTGTATTACTCAAATATGAAATAATACTATAGAAAAGATTCATTCTAATATATAATGAAGTTTCTGAGAAACAAATGCTTGAAAAATGGTCTTTTTCGCCTTCCTTCGCCTACCTTAATGCAGAACTGCGAAACGGAATCGCCTTATTCTAGATGTGGTGCGCGACTCAATTGCAGCCATGTGTAATGTGATGGATCCTGAAGCAGCTACGAAGTTGTAAGTTGGCGTCCAACGAGTAAACTAACAAAAAATCTCTGTTACGGTTTGCAAATTGGATGAGAAGGTCGTTCAACTGAGACACTGTAATGAATACAACTGGATGCGATTGAATTCGCCAGAGTGTAAGGTAGCGTCTTTGCCGTGCGATCGTCTTTTTCCATTCGATCCAGGGAAAACCGAAAATCAGGAGCAGGGAATAGCGAGGAATGCGTTACGAAATGGGTATTGCGGAAGTTTATTTGGAGAGTTGCGCATGTGACGTCTTTCAAGTGTCTTGCGCCTCGTACCGCATACACATCATACTTATTTCTAAATTTGGAGCTTAGCAGATTTGCACTATGCACCTTGAATCTCCATTAGTTTAACTGGATTATAAGTGTCAAACAACATATCGTTCGCAACTGTTTTCAGGGATGAATGCCCTAGAGCATGTGATGCCTAGTTTCAACATATGAACCTGTGGTTCGATACGCGATGACGACGCCTTCACATGCTCAATAGGTTTCAGCAGAAGCAAAGTTGGTTTTCCAACGTGAAGAAAAAATTCACTAATAGTAATTATCTTCTCTTATCGCGTTCGGGTATTCAAATTTAAACAAATAAACTGTAATTTAAACTGATATGTTGTCTTAGCGTAGGTATTGCATTACTAGATATTGTTTGAACCGATCTTTCTGTTAAAGAGCTGCCTTTAAGTATAACTTTTGCTCCAGCACAAGAGGATATTGGTGCATATCCGACTGGATTATTGTCGAAGTTCTCGTTTTAGATACTTATCTCTATCGTGGAGACTTAATGTTTCAATGAAACTCAAATAGTTTATGAACAATCTTCTTAGCTCCACTTTTATTAGAAATGTAAAAAACAAAATGTGAGAAAACCGCATTTACACGAAGAAAAAACTGTCCCTCAACTGGCCTGTCCTATTTTATAAGCAGCCCTAAAGTAGGCTTCGTAAAAATATTTAGGTTTCCGAGAGCAAGCCCGTTTAAGTGCCAATAATAAATTTGTATCGCTCAAAATGAGCAAGATTGTCGATGAAGGTGAAAAACGCATGTAAAGACCACCATACTGTACTAAACATGACGAAGAACGCAATGCACGATTGTGCACATATCATTATCGTTCGAAAATAATGTTCCTTTAAGGTACTATTACACTTCTCAAGGCCAAAAAACCGATAATTTTCAAGAATTTTTTTCGGAGCTCTTTTATTAGATATCAATTTAAATATTTTAAGATAACATTATTTACTTCGTCAAATGTCTAAAAACTTTGTTTTATTTTTATTTTGTATCTTGCTCACAGATGGCGTCAAAGTCGAGTCTAAAAAAAAAGACTGCCTTCCTGTGCAGGGATTATCTCATGATTGGGACATCTGAAACAAAAAAATCAAAAAGGGTTTTGAAGATGTAAGATGTGTCTCATAGGGCAATTCACCTTCGATAGTGAAAAATCGGCAAAAAGAAAAAATGGCGGTTGCCTGAACAAAATGTTCAAAAAACGACCCTTTTTTTGTCCCAATTTTCGTTTACTAAAAATCCATTTTTTGAGGTGAATTGCCCTGTAGGAAAGTTTAACAAATAACTTTGCAAAATTTCATTAAGATCGGTTCAGTAGTTTTGGAGATAATCTTTGCACCGTTTGAAAAAGGTCGCTTCGAGAAAAACGCGTTCAAGGTTTTTTTTGCATTTAATCTTAGATAATTTTTGAAAAATCGGATTTTATCACCTACTGCTTTATCAATAACTGCTTTCGTACACGACTAAATAGACACGGAGAATGAAGGAGAAAGTTAACAATACAAATACATTAAGAAAGAAACCGGTATTTTGGAGAAGGGATTCATATAACAGCTGCGCGCTCGTCAGCTGCGAAAGAGCGTACAAAGAGGCGTAGACGCGCATCGCTTAAAACTGCTATAAAAAATTTTCTATTAAGAATTTCGACATAATATTTTAGGAGGAGACTTTTGAACGTGTCAGTAAACGAAAAATGTAAAAAAACCCAAAATCGATTGTTTGAAATTTGAGAAGTGTAATACAGTGAAACATGTCAATAACGGAACCTGTTAATAGTGGAATTCCTGTCAATAGTGGAAAAAAATAATTCCCCACGGGATTCCGTTATTGAACAGGTTTTACTGTAGTAACTTAAAGGTTGTGAGTAATCGATGAAAATGTATGAAACATCTTGAATTTTTCTTAGTAATATGGTGACTGAACATTACGCGGAGACTTCATAAGACGCTGAAGATAGAGAGATTAAGCGCCGGCTGATTGAAAACGAGCAATATTTTAATAATGTCACCATTGTTCATAATCCATGTTTTGCGCCATAGAGGGAGGAGGATGCACCGCGTGACGCCCTTATTTAGCGCTGGTTATAACCAAGCACAACTATACCATTAATATGCCGTAATAATAAGCACCCATGTATCTACGTTTAAATTTACGTAAGGCGCCTATAAATGTCTCATAACAACATAAAATTTCGGCTATAATTGGGAACTTAGGAGGACTTCTCATGATTTGGAAGCTCGACTCGACTAGAAGCTGGACACCCCGTGATGACTTTCAATTCGTAGTTGTTACAGCAGAGTGGAAACAATGCAGTTGATTTGATCAACGCTGATAGTAATTGAGTTCTAATTTTAATCGACTTTAAAACGAGGCACATGTTAACATCACAGCAAATTACGACAGTAATTACCTACGAATCTCGATTGTGTAAGAGCTTAAGAGGAAACAATCAGTGATGAAATAATAACTAGAGAGCTTCTAACTCAGATTTACTGCACCATCACTAGCTTCTCTATTCGGTTGTATAATCGTTAGTCTGGTATTGAATATTTCAAATAAACGGTTTTTCGAGATGTCTTTTCTATTACTTTTAATATCAGTTTTACTTCAGGTGGTAATGATTGAACAGGTAATATCATCACGGAAGTTCATTGCAAGTACTAGCAATTGAAAAACTAGATGGAAGTAGTTTGGCAACGTTTGATGATTTTTCCAGAAAGAAATTTTAAATATGCCCAGAATCTCAAAATTTGTTCTTTGCCAACGTCTTAGAGGCAAGGTTTTGATAGAGAAGACTTCTCTAGCAAAAGTACTCAATGCCAAGAACGTGATATGTTAATGGTTCTATTTGTTGCTAACTTGCATCGTTTATTCAACATCAATTCTTTCATAACATTTTAGTCTTGCTTTCGAGCGGAAACATCAGCATTTTCAGTCACTTTCAACCGAAAACTCGTCATCGTAGATGTGCTTAGCTACAACAAAACTAATATTTTAGCCACCTTTCGATTGCCCCAGAAAGTAGCGAAACCAACGTTGAAAATGGAGATCAGCAAAGTCACATTGAAACCTGGAGCATCCCAAACTATTTTCAATGGTACAATACCAGTGTGTGAATTGGGACGACTGTCCCGACGATTTCAATTGGTCAAACTCTATACAGACATTGTTTTATCTATGAGTAATATCACGCTGGCGTGTCCCGTACTACCGAATTTATATCAAGTCAATATTAATTCCGTAACGGCTGGAAAATTCATTCCGGTGAGAATGTTCTATCATCCGTATGGTGTGGTTCGTTCGGCATTTCGATTTCGATTTCAAGAACAACTTCCAATTCGAAACTTCACATTTATTGCAGATATAATGATAATATGGCGTGTTATGAAGTTATGTTAACGAGTCGTAACGACATATAAAAGGGGACAAATTAAATAAAAATTCATTGGTCCCTAATACACGGAAATAAGTTCCAGAGCCTATGACTGTTTTTATTTTTAAGAGTGTGTTTTTCGTCAAAAATGTATAGATTATGTGTGGGTCATCAACCACACTCAATTCCACTACCAAAATAGAACAACATCCTTTCAAAGATCACAAACCGTTTGACTCCCAAAATGTTATCTGACACCCGAACCCTTGCCTAATTATTACAACCAACAAAATAAAAACCGATGAAGAGTAAATTCAAAAGGAAAGTAGATAATGAAGCCTTGTTATAATTAGGAAAACATCGCCTTGCAGACAACGACAAATAGCGATGGAGTGAAAAATCGGTAAAATTTTTGCAAGAGTCATAATTTTAACTGCTGCCAATTTGCAAAGCGTAAATTTTTTTCTAGTCGAAAAACCAGCGAAACAATTTTCTCTTCAATTTTCACAATGCATGAGAATTTTTCCCATACATTGTGAAAATTAATTTAGTGCCCACAATTAGAAGCTTGTGAAATTTTCATAGATTTTAGAAGTAGATGTTTAAGTAAAAGTGTAACTGCAATGTTTATTGCCTTAAATGCAAAAATCATCAATACCAAATGCAATTTTCAAACTATGTTCTGAAATGAATCCATTTTTTGTTTTAACTCCCGATAAGAACTTTCGAACTGACCATTGCTTTTATTCAAATTAAGAAAACTTTTTTCGAAGTTTTTGCCTAAGCCTTTGAACGATGACGTTGAATTGGTCCATCTTCAAATTCCTATTGGAATTTAAATCGATTCTAAAACTTCAAAAATATGAGAATTATAGATAATTACGAAAATAATTACCGTATCATTTAGATTGCGGCGAGCGATTCAGAGGGAGCTAATAATACTGAAATAGAATACTAGACGATTTGTAATTTTCATTTTTCCGATTTACATTGTCTAATACATTTTGACGAGTTTAATATATTCGGTTATTCATATGAGGTTCAGTTTATTGTTAAACGTTAAAAAAGAAATATTACTGACAATAATTTTACTTAAGGCGGCAATAAATGAACAGGTGTGTTTGGATGCATTATTCAGTGGTTTCGATGGTTTACTAGAAGTCTTGCGTGACATCAAACCGAATGAGGTAAACTGAGCAATGGTTGAAACTAATTATAGCGGAAATTGATTGCAAGTGTACCTTTGATTCCACAATAGTTTCCATCAAGAGTATCTAATGTCAAGAACGAGTCATGCAAATCAACCGATTTGCTTATAAGCTACGATCTTCATTTACTTCTTTTATTTAACATCAACTATTTCATTAAATTTCAGTCTTGCTTTTAATTGGAAATAGTTACAAATTGTCATCTTAAATGAAAGCATAGGTCGGAAAAATCACATTAGATGGTAGACTATCCCTAATTATTTTTAATGGCAGGCTGATTTTTTGTCAGTTTGCACGACAGACTCGAAAAAATATTTTCGTGTAATTTTTCGCCAACTTGGTTTTATCTTTGATAAATATAACGCGAGTCTGCCACGTTCCACCGAGTTTATATCTGCTTTATCTGTAATAATCGATAGTAACTTATAGACTAGCACCAAATCCTCATCTCCTCAAGCCTGGTACTCGCTGCATAGGAAGCGTATAGACTAGTCACGAAGCCACCCAGAATACCTTAAAGTCGCTCCGCTTAGAATGTACTTTCATAGGAAAGCAGCATTTGAATTTCGTTTGAAATTTCATGAACAAGTATCAATGCTAGATTTCACAGTTTTTGTTGAATGTGTATAACAAAAAAAAGTTTAGCAAAAATTGCTGAGGCCGCCATAATAGTCCCATTTTAATTTTGTAAAGTGCATGTGATAGGTGAAGTGCTCTTTTAAATGTGAGGAAAAAAATTCAAACATTTATAAGCTTAAGTTTCTGACTTGTAAGATTTCAAAATTTTTGATTTTTTTAAAATAAATTTAGATTGCACAATTATAATGGGCAATCTACTTATCCGATTTTGATGAAAATTTGTTTGCTATTTTATAATATTGTAAAGATTTTTTAGGCGGAATATCAAGGTCCTAAGTGCATTTTAAGTGATAAAAATATTAAATAAAAAAAGGCTTTTCCCCGCTGTTTTTTATATTTATTGCAATTTGCGACAAGGGTTAAATGTTTTAAGATTTTTAACCAATCCTATCTTATAGAGAATTTTATTACGCAACTTTTATTGTCACACAACTTTGACCTAAAATGAACCGTTTTAAAGTTAGGAGTGAGAAAAGTAGGGAAAAACAGATTTTTTTCAATATTTTAAACATTTTGATTTTTTTTAATGTTCCCGACTTTTTTGAGAGGGAGCATAAGTCAATTATTGTTATACGAGTTATTTCCCAACTTTTCCCGCAAAAATCAGTGTGCCCCATTTCAACGACCAACTGAAAACAGATCCGCCCTGGTCTAAAACGGTAAGATGTGTAACTAAATAGCATTTTGTAATCGAAAGCTCCACAAACACGTTGAATTGAATCACTGGCGTGATCGTAGCTGGCTGTTGTTGTGCCAGTATAGTAGGAAAATAATCAGAAAAATATTTTTAACTGTTTGATCACAATATATGTATCAGTTCGCAAAAGTCGATCACTATGTGATGTCTATCTTCGACGTCTCTAATTACCTCTCGATTAACATAGACATCGATTTGTCTAAATTTTTAAAGGGTTTTTTGACTGGTACTGTGTACATTTTGCAGCCATATCTGAATTCAGTAGACATACTCTAGCTTTTCCGCTCTCAATCTGAGATGATTCGAAAGTTTGAGAGAGTTCCCGTTTATTTTGACTTAGGGATCTGCCAAGCTTACAGCAACTTTCTTCAACAATTTCCATTACTATATTAACATTACTTGGCGCTATAAATCTAGATTGCGCTTTCTGATACTTTTAATTCCTCCACCCACACCCAAAAACTACGTGACAATGTACACTGAATATATGTACGTAAGATACAAACTAAACAAACATCCCTGATTAGATAAATTTTTATGTGATCATTGAAACGTTTCTGATTTATCATGCAATCTGGTCCCTCCCTCCTTTCTCCGGCTACCCCCGTGAAGCTGTTCTTCCAAGTGTGTCAGCGCATGAATCAAATCATGCAGCAATGATGATTGATTTGAGTCTCATCGCCAATGAAATTGAGTTGGACACGGCGAAGTTGATTTCAATCCGTAGTATCTTCCGGGTATTTGGTAGTGTGTATCATCTTCCCGAGTACAGAGAACACTGCAACCTCTTGGTCGCGATCATCTTAAATCTGAACTGCTGCCCGAGGCATCCAGAAATGATGGAATTCATGCTTGGCATTAAAACGAACCAATCTTTACAGTTATCGAGAGTTATTATCCGCGGAACGCGCGGAGCCCCTTCGTGGCGAACCACTAACGATATACATCTGGTCTGCAATAGGTGAACAACATCGCCGGATTATTGCTTCTTGGGCAGTCGGCCGAGACGGTGGAGCGGCGGAACAATGGTCTCCGGGCCATCATCGAAGGAGATTTAACCCCGAGCATGACCTGACCGCGGACGATTATTTCCGTCCATGCTTAGTGTTGTGACCATCTAGTTTCCAAGCGTACGGAAATGATTTGCTGCCCGTAATCAATACGCTTCGCCACTCGTGCGGAACAATTACTCCGGGGACGGAGACGGCGAGGCCTCAGCCTCACCTAGTGCTGGCGGCTACCTGTTTGGTGGTTGCCACTCCGATGACTCAGGCCAACGTGATAGGGGAGCCAGCTGCCGATCCACTGCCACAGAGGTGCTCCAGGCCCCGCCGCATAGCCAATACCAAACTTCTGCCGCTGGCGACTAATCCGCGTTGACAAATCCTCCAGCGTTCTGGAATTCGGGCCGTGTTCTGGATTCGTGTCACATTCATTCTTCATTATGTGTCGATGGCGCGGAAGCATTCAGGCGTGGTGCCCGTTTGTTTAGTGGTGTGGCTCCAAACGGGGCTTGGAGACGTGTAAACAATTGCGTCAAAGGTAGAATCAAGATAAGGCGCGATCGCGCAAAACGCCCCTAAGCACCCGCCGAGAGCGCCCGCTATCCCTGTAAACAAATAGCAAAATAGCCAACTTACACGAAATGGTGCTTAGTGGACTTCCGACCAGCACGGGCAGCGGCAACTTCCAATTGGGTGCAATGAACGGAGCACCACGGCACGCAAGGCTGTTTGTAGGCACTGAATCATTCAGTTTCCCCGGAAAACGGATTTCATGCGATTATTCACTAGCACGAGCGCTTGCTGGTCTCGTGTGATCAACCTCCCGACACAACTTTTATTGTTCTGCGCACCTCCTGCACGTTTTCGCCGGTCAATTAGCAACGAACCCACCACCTTTGGCAATCGTCGCGACTTCTGTACACAAATTCTACTCCGCGCCGCTTCACAATCAAAACACTCGCTCGCTCAGAATCCTTCCGAACGCGGATTAAAAACAACGCGACTGACACCCACAGTTTGTTTCAACAGGAATGATAAATTTCGGGTGGGAAAACTAAAGTAAAACAGGAAGAAAACTGAAAACAATCTTGACAAAACCGCAAGCTACTCGGCATCCAAACGGCACACACGCAAACCCAATCTTTTACGCAGAACAAATGTCACAATATGTCAAAGATGCGAAGCTGTGTGAGTGCGAATTGACAGCTTGACCATGGGAATTTCAATCGGAATCCATTTTACTTGCGCGATTGTGCCGACATGTTGACAGCCAGTTGGCGCTATCATCTCTGAAATGAGCACGTGCTGCGAAAAAATTGGTCATAACGACCACTTGTTGCGTTTCTCCCACCCACCTCTCTCCTACCCGAAATATTTGTGTAAGTTTGGTCGATTTCCACTTGGAAAATAAATAAATGAATTTGAATTTGGTGTGGAAAAGACGCAACACATTGTTTTCATTGGAAGTGTAGTGTAGTTTGAATGGCCTTTATGTTTATGCAGACATGTGATGGTTGAAGCATTAGTCGCCTAAGTGGTTTGAGGATAGGCTAAATGAATTGTTGGTTTGAGGATAGGCTAAATGAATTGTTGGTTGTGAAAATGAGTGAAAAATGATAGAGCCACTTACAGTTTCGCCAAAATTGTAAATTTTTTGAATTTTTCTGTTTTTTTTTAATTGGCTACCAAAAACGGAAGAACAAACGACGACGAGATGTAAAAAGAGTAAATCGGGCGTTATTGTTTTCAGTTTAAGAGTAAACTAGCGATAAATGTGTATTGTAGTGCTTTGCGGACAGTTGAATGCATTTGAAAAGTTTGAAAAGTAACCGAAAAGTATTATTGCTACGTTCTGTTATTTTCGGGATAGCAATTACAGAATCCTTCGAAGGACATATTAACATAAATTACATAATGGCTATAAATGAAGGTGAGTTGTTAATTGCTGCAACTACACTTCGGTGCATCCAATTGTTTCCAACTAATTGATTAAGTTCAGATAGTTTGGCTGATCTATAACTTCTATTACGCATTGAAATTCGAATTGACTCCCTAATAAGGATTCAACTTTATTTAACAACGTACTGATTTGAAAAAGGGTTAATTTTATGTAATGGCACCATATATATTTTCCATTCATTTTAGACAATACACAGAAAATCTATGTGTTCTACAAATTATTCGAAAACATTTTAAGCTATTTCCCCTAAATTCAACCTGCTTATGTGCAATTGAAGGTTAATTCCCAACTACTTTCATGAAGTTTCATTTAAACTACTTACGGTCGAAGCCGTTCGGGGCGTCACTTACTTCTCTTCTCGACATAGCACATTCGTCCTTGAATTAGGTGAAAATCGGGAGAAGCATATTCAACTTTCTTAATCCCAAACATCGTACAAATATACCATACATGAGCAATCATCATATCGAACAAATTTGGCTTAGTGAAAAATTCCAATCGATCTCCTCTCGTTTTTCTCGAGTCAATTTTTAATCCTTTGAACTTTTTCTCGAGGAATATTTGATTTCACTATTTTTGCTTTACGTTATGGCTATGGCTTCACCGTTTGCTCTTATTGCAACTGAAAGAACGAAAAAATGTAGTGGATGCCAAACCGACCTTCGTACCACATTAGAAAGAAAGTCCTACGAAGAATGGGGAATCGTTTTTCATAAACGGAATCCGTGTGGCATTTCAAGAGTTGGCATTTTGCCCTCTAGAATTATTTTCTGTTCATTGGATATGGTACGCGCATCAGAAGTGAGAGCAAAGAATTTGAAAGTGAATTATAAAAGGATCCAGGGGCAAAGCTGTAAATTCGTTTGAATGCAGGCTCTGGAAAATATAGGCATTCGATTTTACTGGAGCGCTTTCCTTTTGGTAATATCTTTGAAAAGTTTTTAGGGAATACTCGACAATCGAAGAGGCGCTAGTTAGTCATAATGAAGGAATTAAGTAGCTTATTTTCATCCTCGTTATTTTTTATCAAATAAAAATTATATTTGTCCTTAAACGTGATGATTTTTTAACATCTTACTTGGAATTTTTAAGTGTTTTTGGTTTTTGGGAAAAAACCGCTCCAAAGTTGTTTGTTAGATACTTAGATTGTTCTTAAACTTTCTCCGAAATACTTATTGAATTTTCAGAGAAATTTGAATCTCGAAAAATGATTACTTCTGGATTATTTTTGACCTTTTTTTGAACATTTTTTTCAAAAAATGGTTCGCATTAAATATCTCGCAATTTCAATTTTAAACAAAAAACTGTATTTACTTTTGAAATTTGACGCTGCGATTTCGCCAACTTTGAGAACAATTTTAAAATGGCATCTGAAAAATCTGAATAGTATGGTATGGACCATTAAAAATGGTGGCAAACTGTCAATTCCAACTAGCGATGGCATTCTTAAAAGTTGACAGATGATCTGTCGGCTTAAGATTAGCTTTTCAAATTTATGATTTGTGTCCATGGACAAAAGCAGAATGAAATGGTATTTTAATGGTTATCCTCATGGCTATTTAATCTCGTCTTAGAATGTTCAAATGGTGATTCACGAATCAAAAAGAAGTATTCTCGTGTTGCCGCATAACATGATAAAACCAATGTTTAGACTTGACGCAAATTACCATTTATGGTGCTTTCATAATTGACTTCATTGAACAATTAAAGCATGTATCATAAATTCAGCCCACTTGTAAAGGTTTCTATCAGCTAAGTGTGTTATCGTGACAACTTAAACGATAATTTTGGGCAAATTATGGGAAAGGCAAATGCCTTTTAAATTCCTACACCACTCTTCACTCTCCCAAATATTTCTTTTAATGCACCGAACCCATCGTTACACAATCTTCGCCACACAAAAATGGTCCTGATTTTTAGCACTCTTCACGATAGAGAACCTTTCGACCTTCGTCCTGGATCCAACATATAAAGTGAGAACACACGCGACTCTTCCATTGATATTCTTTTCAAATATTTTCCACTAGTCGCGGATGGAAAGTATTCACCCTTCATTCCTGCAATCGTCCTTTCTGTTCTCCAACGTACAAACATATGAACGAGACTTTAGCTCGGATGAATGCGAATGTCATCTATGAATTATTTATTGAGAAATCCGGTTTCCAAAACTTTCAATCGTTTTGGACGATGGCCAAAAATAAATGCAGCACGAACAGGAGCAGCGCTGAAATTACAGTCGATTTATAAATATTTGAAATTGTGATGAAGTGTTTTTAGGGAATTTTACGTGAATTTAAAATTGATGTGTTTGTTTTGGATGTGATGTATTGGCTTTTGTTCTTTGCTTGATGAATTGCATGCTTCATTGATGGATTGTTTGCTGGATCCATCTGTATTAAGCCATGTCATTCAATTGTAAATCAACGTTTTCAAAAAATAATCCATCAGAATTTTGTATCAGCATTCGATTATTCTTCTCGAAATTGGTTCGGGCCTTCAACTATTATTCAATTTAAGACCAAAATTTTTTTATGAACAAATTGATTTTTGGGTTGGACATTTCAATCAACTTTAATTTTATAGCAACAATTTGATAGTGCATTTGAAGTATGTGTTATTACTGATGTATTCATTTGTCAATGCAAATCATTTTATGCAAGATCTTTGCACATTTAATTCGAATGAAGCGAAAATTAAAACGAATACGATCAAAGCAAAAATGTACAATACCCACCAACTACTAAATATATTACCCACCGTTGTCCTTACCAAAATTATTCTGGCTGCATTACTATCATCAAGTTGAAAATATTCTGTGGCAACTAATTTATTATGTAGCTACTTTAAGGAACCAAAAGTTCGCTCCATCCACAATCATTTCAACCACTTCACCACCTTGGGGTGCTAATTTAGCTCACGAAAGGGATGTAACTTTTTTCTTCTTCCTCAATATTCCAGCGAACATCACGATGGATGCAGAAGTGAAGTAAAGTGATAACTTTAGGGAGCGTTTTACCGCTTGTTTAACTTTTAATTATTAGTTCTACCACCATCCTGGGTATTTTCGGTATCCTAGCTCATATATGTACATTGTGACACTACCAAAAGACGAGGAATTGATGAAAGGATGTGGTAACCGCACGACTAAACGTTGGCTGGTTTGCAGGTAAGGTTTGGCAAATTAAAGTTCAAGTGTCGTCGGTTTGTTCGAGTAGTTCTTCGTGGCATTTAATTTTTAATTCTGGTCATTGTAAGGGTTATGGTTTATAGGATACATACATATACGGACGGATAATTATGTGGTCCGTCATGGATTTGAATTAAAGGTGTATTGAGTTAAATCGAATTTAACTGCTTTGTCCCCCACAAAACAATTATTCAAAGGAGTTTTGCGCAAAATTGGATTGTGATTTTCACTACTATTAAGCATATTAAAAGAATGCGTCAATTTGATTGCTCATGAATATTATAAATTTGAAACACTGACGAAGTTAAATAGCCAAAAAGATAACTGGAAATCATTAACCAATAGATTCGCCATCATATGATCCATCCCACACCAAAAATGAAGCCTAGTAATTGACAGCCGTCAAATAACCGATGGATAATAATGGTTTTTTAATCTATAGCATTCATCATGAGCCCTCCTTGTTGGCTTATGTAGCTTTAGCTATTTCTAATCCATTTCAGATAATTGAAGTCCAATCTGCACCTTTGATGAAGAATATTTGGGAGTTTTCAACACAAGATCATCACATAATGTTTGTACACACTGCCATTCGTTTTCAAGAAGTTTAACGACCATGACCTACCTCTGATATTCATCCGCATTCATTTTTCTATTGTGATGAAACTGAGTAGATTTTTTCTGTACTGTATAAGATGTCAAAGCTAGATTTTAGGGTACTGAATTTGCCTGTTCATTTGTGTTTTCTAGAATAATTTTCCCTGGTGACTTTGAGCTGCTATATAAATCTGTCTGTTACGGTTCATATGAAATAGTCGTGCGTGCGTATGATAGCAAGAAATTTAATGCATTTTTTCATCAAATTTAAAATAAGTTTAGATACTATGACATCTTTTTCCTCTTGAATCAAGTGTTCTAATTATCAGGGATTCGCGATTATCGATCAAAACAGGATTCAATCATTACTTTTGAGCTTATTTGGTTTCAATTACCCATGCATGTCTACCTTAATATAGAATCTGATACTTCATAAGTTTTCAGAAGAACAAATTTTTTTTATACGCATATGCAAACTACTAAGTAATCTGCGTAAATTTCAGTCGTATTGTATTTTTGGAGATAGTAGTTCAATTCACTTCAGTTTGGTATCATTTGGATAATATTGTACGAAGTTTTAATTTGCTTCGTTTAAGCCCAAAAAATCAGTGCAGTGATCGAAATGAAAAAGAAATGTTTCGAAATTCGAATAAGAACCGGCTATGCTGAGGAAGAATTATGCAAAATTGAACCGACAGAATGCCTTTCCTAAGACCAGAGATTTACATAATTTATGTATTTTATTTGCTTGAAAGTTCTATGCCTCTAAAAAACGTGGCTGCACTTTCATATTTGTCTTGTGTTATAGTTATGCCGCCAGGCAGGATCCGATCTAAACCTTTTAAAGATTTCCACCTTCCAACGTTAAAAAACAACAGTTTTGTATTTTCGGCAGTAGAACAACAGAGGAAAGCATACCTAATCCTAATGAGCTAGCAATCACCGTTCTGTGGAGCAAACGTTACGCAACTCAAAATATTGAGCAGCTGGCAGAGCATCCAACTTTATGCATTTTCCTAATTTTTGGGGTAAAAAGCAATTTTAACCCGGGACGCTTTTCCACTATTTGGAAATCCAATTCGTCAATATTCGCGTGCAGATGTCGTCTCGCAGCTTGACAATCGACCTTGAAATAAAGTCCCAGTATTTCCGTCATTTCCCAAACATCATAAACGTCATTCTGTCACCTGTTGAAAATCTTTGCATCCCGACATACGCCGATAAAAGCCGAACCGAGCGCTGTCGCTTTTTGTTGCATGCTGTTCGAACCGTCAGAGTTTGTTGCCGATGCTGTTCGATCTTTCGACTGCAAATTGTCAAATGTCCGACTGACAGGTGAGTGACTTTTGCACGCCAGGAAAGTCGGTGCCAGAAAAGTTGGCAATGTTCCGCTAATCTGTTACCTAATCATTAGTTTCTTCGCAATTACTCAACGACATCTCATTTTCATTGCTTTTACGATTTGGTGCATTTCAGGTTATGGCATCGCACACATTTAACCAGAAAAAGTTCACACCAAGTGCGCCGGAAAAAGGAAGCTTTCCCCTGGACCACGAGAATATTTGCCGCAAATTGATGCTGCAGTATATGACGTGCTTGCGGAAGAACAACGACAACAACTCCAAGTGCCGCGACCAAGCGAAGAGCTACCTCGAGTGCCGCATGGACAATCAATTGATGGCCAGAGAAGACTGGTCCAAATTGGGTTTCGAGCCAGAGGCGACCGCGACGGCCGCGAGCTCGAAGAACGTCGAGAAAAGCCAGTAGCAGACGTACGTCGCGAGTGATAGCCGCAACGAGAACGACCACCGCTAGTGAAAAAAAAAAGAAAAGCGCGAGCAAGGCCGCGCCGCGCGAACGCCTCAATGAAAAGCCCGCGGTGTGCGCCCGCCGTCTGTTGAAGCCCGCCCCGCTTCCGCGAGTACGCATCCACCCTTCTCCTGGTTTTGTCCCTGACTGTCTGCGGTGTCTCGCGTCCGCATTTCCGAGCCGCCCGGTGTGTTTTCGCTCCGCACCCCGTTGTTGTTGTGCCGCCACACCAGTGTCTGTCTTCTGCGCCGCCCGTGCATTACGACCCGCAAAGCCAAAGCAGAACTCGACTAAAAGAAGAAACCTCATCGGACTCGCCCACGAATCAGACAGACGTTCTGCCGTTGGTGCCGTGCTCGCTTGTTTGTACTGCGTGAACGTGACCGACCCCTAAGGTGAACTGCCAATCCGCGAACACTCGGCTCGATTTCTAGAGTAAACAATTTCCAGTCAGCTCCGTCCTTGTTCGCGCCAGCCTTCCGAACGAACCAGCCGCACCGGATCTGCTGTCTGTGCTGCCTTGGCAACTACCGGCAGCTGCGTCATTATCAGCCAGAAACACCGGTAGCTGCAGCTTCAAGCCAGCAGGTAGACCTGTGCGGACCGTCCCCTCAGCTCGCCCCGCAATGAGTAAGCCCACGAAGAACATCATCATCGGATGCACCGGAAGTGTGGCCACGATTAAGCTGCCTGCCCTCATCAAGCTGCTCCTGGATAGTGAATCACCCTATAAATTCGTGGTACGTACTCCTAGGGTAAGACGTTGCAAGTGCGCTTCACCATGAGAGCGGGTTCATAAATTCGACTTTACTCCCTCCCCGCAATCACCATTATCTTGCGATCGCGCGGTCCATCAGCTCGAACGCGATGACCGTGCGGCGGAGCCGTGATTGAACGTAATTTCATGCATGCAATCTAGCCTAATTGGTTAATGGTCTAAAGACAGTTGAAAAATGAAAAAAAAATGTTTTTGGTATTTGTCCCGCATTGGAGCATGCATTTCTAGATTTCATTCTCAAATAGATTACTTGTATCTAATTTGTCCAATTCATCTTTAAAAATTGTTCATAGTTTCTATCTCAAATGTGGAAAACGGTGAAACGGTTAGTTTCAAATTATATAAATTCGTCGGTCAACTATTGTTTATCATTCAATTTTCATAATAAACATTTTATTATTGCTCAACGTTATGCCATTGGCGGCTTCCCTTTGATAAAACCAATGACGACCCTCTATAATCTTAGCATTTCATCTCGGTTGATAACACTGCTGAACTGGTATCGTCTCGAGGCGAAATCGCTTTAAATATTCGTCGGATTTCGCATCAAAATTCGCAAAAAAACATTGAATACTTCACAGTTTAAGCATGTCACATTTCTAACAATGAGGAAAAGTAAGTTTTCTCGCTAATTTATTCATTTGTTTTTAATTCAAGCTACATTTAACGTAGATTGAAATCAGTAGAACAAAACCATTTGAAATCAATTGTTTTTGCCGCTCCTTAGACATGGAAAGGACGGGCGCCAAAAGGCAATAAATAAGGAAAGGCTGATTTTTTAAAATCAGATTTCCTGAAAGCCAAATTACACTGTCATGAAATTACATTGTTTCGGCACCATTCGTGGTTTTGACTATTATCGGTTGCAAAAACACGCAATTGCCGTACCTACATTTCTAAATTACCAACGAACATAATTTTAACAAAATCATGGATCAAAATAAGCCATCAATGATGATATGCGCAATAGGTGTCTGATAGTTGTTAAATAACAACTATCAGACATCTATCTAAGGAAATGTACTGCTCCTAACCAAATTTTGTTCGTTGCAAGAAAAATAAATCGAATTTTAAACAAATTTGAATGCAAAAAACTGCTCCAAATACATTTTCATTGACTTTTCTCTTGATTTTCAAGAAAAATAATGACATTTTTCAGATGATCTTCATTCATAAGAGCTTTTATAAACAATAAGGCATCAAAACGCACCTTCTAAATATATGTGTCTGACAAACAAAACCTCAATGAAATTCAAACGGTCCGAGGCGTTTCGAAATGTGTCAATGATAAATATGTATTTTTAGGGCAATATAAATGGGCTTCAAACGCGATCCGTGATTATATGTGAATTTCTGTTGGTTTTATCGTTACGTGGATGTTCGCAGCACATCAAGATCAGTTATTTGGCGGTCTATTGGAGTCACTTTTGGCGTCTCCGCGATTTCTATATCATTTTGAAAGATATTTAGTATAATGTTATTTTACATCTATAAAATCTACCAATTTCAATTCCTAGAGAAATTGAGCCTAACATATTTTTGCATCGGTGGTTCGACATTGATAATTGGGTGTGTGTGAGAGAGAGAGAGACTAAGCATCGTAACTTATATTCCTGGGATAGACTCCAACCGATAAGGGCTTACGAGCTTGTTTCTGAATGTAATTATCAATAAATACAATAAAAATATAGTCAACTGTCGAAAACATGGATACAACAATAGAGTTAAGAAAGAAGCTCAAATTCGCATCACTCGAATGCTTCCAACGGCGTTTATCAGCCTTTTAATTTAGATTAAAATAGGCTTGCGAAACACAGTAGGAAGTCAGAGTTAATAGCATACACACGGTGAGATACAACCATATCGATGTTGGAGATGCCATAGCTAAGCGGTAATTATCTGACGAATCTTTCGGAATGAAAATCATTTGCTGAAAAATCATAAAAGTTCGTACTTTTAATGTCGTTAGGTACTTGGTATGATATTTTATGTGAAGTAAACTTCATCTTCAAATCTATTCAATCAGATGCATAGAAAATCTTAAACAAACCCTTACAGTTCTTAAAACAAATAGAGGTAAGAGTTTCACAAAAGGTCATTATTACAACAAACGATATCACTGGAAGTGACTCAATCAATTCGGTATAAGAAAACGCCCGCTTTCGAAGAAATGAGATGTTTTGATATGAAAGTCAAAACGCAGCGCAAAGTTTTCATCCTATCATCGAAACTATTCTTCCATTCACACACGATGTAAGCATTTAATTCTAATTAATCGTTTCTCTTCGACTTTAAACAATCTTCTGTAATATTTGAAGACACGTTTCTTAAATTTTTCGACCTAAAAAATTCACGGAAAATTATGTGCTGATCAAAGCATTTAAATAATGGTCAGTTATCATTATAATCATAGTTAATAACAAACCTCTGACATCAAATATTATAAGTTTGAAAGATTTAAATTTAATAAAAAAAGTTTTGACTTACCTGCCATTTCATTTTGCATTAAGGGGAACACCACTGGCGAGGTAAAAAAAAAGTCATTTTTTGGGAATTTGTTTCTCAAAAACCAAACAACATATCGAAATTTGGTAGAAAGATCTATATTGTACAAGCATTTGACGTCCTCGTTGAATTTTTTCAGAACTTTAAACAACAAGATGGCGGCTCTAGCATTTCTTCAAAAACGCCTTATTTTTTCATGGCTTCGCGGCCGGACCGTTTTCTCCTGAATTGTTAAGGTTATGGTTATCAAACAAATTATTGTCAATAAAGTATAATAACAGCCAGAGAAGTACGTAGGATTTTTGTTTTTAATTGATTTTTGACAAAATGGCGTCGTTTTGAAAAAATGTAGAAAAAACGAAAAAAAGCGCTCGGAAATTGTTAATAACAATTGAAATATGCAACATAAGAACATCCTACGTACTTCCATGCAGACACTATTTTTAAACATATTGTAAAAGTTTCAAGTAAATCGAACAAAAATTGTAAACGTTGTTCCGAGATGAACGCGTTTAAAGTTTAAGTTGTTGAAAAATCATGAATAAATTTGATATACCTCTAATCTGCAAAATATGTACTTCAGCGTTCTCTGCTAACGTTCAATTAACAGAGCACGTGTACAGTTTTGAGAAATTTATATTTAAAATTGTATAATTGTACGCTCCGAAAGAGCAATGAGAGGCACCGCGCTAATTTAAAATTTCGAACACTTACAGATTTTTCCACTATATGAAACTTTGCCACATGATTTCTATGATGATGAGGTATACTTTAGAGCAACAAAAAATTTTTTGATTTCTTGAAAATCCTACAGTGGTTTTCTCCCTTAAGGGCACCAATTTCAAATCTCGCGCCATTCTAAAAACAGGCTCGACCTCGCCCTGATCGTAAGATGTGTGTAGATATTGCGTTGAAAGATGATTGAATTGCCTCAAACAAGTCTCACGGGATCCATTTTATTGCCCAACAGATAGTTCTTATTAAATATTTGTGCTAACCTATCTGATAGTCCCTTTGAAAGCAGCTCGCCGAAGTGAGAGGTCTATTACTATTTATATTGCTTTTCTAAAAATATTAAAAAGGACCTCACTATCTTTCATAATCGCGTAGTACCTTTTCCGATGGTAAATTTAAAATAATTTCATTCACATTGAAATTGAAAATTTTTAGGCATTTTTTTATTTGAAAACCTGAATGCTATTGATCCAAGAGAACAACGAAATTCTCCAGCTCTTACTTTCAACGTTGGCAGATGGAAATTTTCAAAACATACCGATTTAGCTCTGCTTCTTGGCATACCGAATTTTTACCCACTAAAACCACTTTTTCGTTGCTTGCACTGTGCAATATGTTTTTTTGCCATTTTTGTATATTTAATTAAGCGATGAGTATCGGTTAAAGAAATACTACTGGCGTCTTATAAATTTGGGAACCTTTATCGAGTCTTTAACACCACATTCCGATGCGTTCATGGATTGTGGTTTGCTGAAATGTGTTTGGTTATTCGACGCAAGGGCCTTCCATGATGCTGAACTTCTAAGTCCATTTCGGCGACGAGTTGTTAAAGGCAAAAAACAACGCTCTATCCATTAAAAATAATAATATCAGCTTAATTTGATCTTAGGCGAGGTGAAAGCGAGGTCCATATTATCCTCTATCGTCTTATAAACGTGATATTCGCATCCATATCCTTTACTATCGCGAAAACTACCCATATTTGGAAGTATAAGGAGTTCTATGCAAAATCATCTCGAAAATGCACATATCTACTGTCACAACTCCTCTGTCTCCTCAAATTTCATGTTACAACTGAGGGGAAGTAAAAGTAAATACAATGTGAAGTGAAACTGGATCACCACTCGCTAATCTTTTAAAGCAAAACTCTTCAAAACTACTTTTCTTATCATTTCAGATAAAAATCATCATCACCGAACGTGCTAAACATTTTTTCGACTCCAAGGACATACCACTTGGCATTCAAATATTCACCGACGAAGACGAGTGGAAAATGTGGAACAAGCGAGGCGATCCTGTGTTGCATATAGAATTGGGAAAATGGGCCGATTTGATGGTGATAGCGCCGCTAGATGCAAATTCCCTTGCTAAAATGGCAACGGTAAGAGTTTGCATAAGCCTCTACTTATTGGTTAAATTACATATTGTTTATTTACTTTAAGTTGTCGTTGTTCAAATAAGATAGTGGACATCGTCTTAATTGTTGAAACAAGTATATCTGACCCCGCCCGGCATCCTTCGTCGTCTGCAAGCTTGGGCGCAAATACATTTTTAACGAATCAACAGTTTCGCACTTAATTTAACACCTACTGATTGCGAATACTAAAAATAATCCTACATGATTAGCGGTAATCGTAAAAAAATATGCACAACAAACGTAAATGGTTTAATTTGCTCAGAGGACTGAAAGCGAGTCAGTCTGGGCTGGCGATTTCAAGTCGCGATAAAGTGCAACCAAATAAATTAGCAAGATATTCTGCAATGTTCGCTTGTCGTGGCTTTCCACATTTGCCGACTTTAGTCACCGTGCACATATGTATGTGCTTTCTATCTTCGCCACACATGAGATCAAGTTGATTCATGCCCAATTCCAAACGAATGTGTCGACTTAGGTATCTTACTGTGATGGCATATGCTGGAGCCACCTCTGCTCCAAAAGTTTTCATTCCGATCGCAAATAAGAAAGTGGAATTGCCGAGAAAAAATGCTATTGTCGATGATAAATGTTTAACAGTTTAACAGTCGCATGTCGGATTGATCTTGTAGAGAAAAATCAGCACAAACTGTAGTATATTTTATTTATTATTTTGTAATTCATCTCTGGATTGCAGATTCTGTTTGAATGGAATATTTAGTGATATTATACACTTGCTCCAAATGATTGCGACAGCTTGGAATGCCAATTAATCGAACTGTCTTCGTGACGAATATTCGAAACATTCACAGTCGCTGACTCGTCATACGCTGGCTTGAATGGAATTTGCATGTGAGTCAAATGCGTTCTGCACATGTGTATCTTTTCATTCAAAGTTCAATACTTAGGTATGCGCAGTGTCCAGTCTACTGCCTTTATCTGTGATGATGACTGAAAAATTCGATACGAAAGAGAACACAGGCAAATTTCATTGATCCCTGATTTTTGATCGTCATTTATTTGGGGTACTTACCACAGTATATGTATGTATATGTACACTATGGTACTTGCCATTGACTTCATTTATTTATTCACAATGTGATTTTATGCCGAAACTTTCCTTATTTTGATAATCTCATCACAAAAAAATATTTAAATATCAAATCATTTCAATGACGTTTCCAAGAGTTTTCAGAAAATTGTTTTACGAATTTCTTGAACCAGTTTTTTCGGTTTCCTCCAGAAAACTGTTCAAGAAATTTCGTTGTTAAAATGTTGTTTTTCAAATTTTTTCGGAATTTTCGTAGAAAATATTTATGATGAATTTAATTGAAATTTTTCATTTGAATCGTAACCTGAATTTGAAGAAATAATTTTTCCAGTGGCATTTTCAATCAAAAATTTCAGAAAAAATCTTTTCAAGCTGTCATGAAATTTTCGCGGAACTTTTGCTACACTTTTTTTTTATTAAATAGAATTGTTTTCTAAATTTTAAAAATTATCGTTCAGCTTTTATTTGAAAGGATTTAATGTGTTATGGAACGTGCTTGAATTTTTTTCCAACCAAGTTTACAATTTATTTTGTTTTTCAGAAATTTCCTAAATAAATTTCTTCTCAGAATTATTTCGTCTTAACTTTCATTTTTTGAACTGCGTTGTTCTAAAGTGCAAACTTGTTTGGTCCATCTTAAATAATTTTTGGTCCTTGCGTCTTGTCCTGAATCTAAGCCACACTATCGACAACCAGTTGCTGCATATACCGTTGGGCATATTCGCTGCTTCATCACTGTGTTTGTCACATACAATATTGTGCCTCCTCGAGAATCATTGGATCTATCCAACAGTACATTTGAAATCGTCGATTAGTTGTCGAGCAAACTCGTAAAACTTTGCCTAGAATTTTGCGCCACTGGTTGGAACATTATGGGTCCTCTGGATTTTAAACCACTTCAGTAGAACTTCATCAATTCCAGTTTGGCTACAAGACCCTTTTTCCACCAAAAAGAATTACTTCTGCTTTCAAAAATCTTAAGTATCTGTCCACGATTATTTCAAATTGTCGAAATTGTTGAATGTGAAGACGAAGGTTCTGTTGCGGATTCGCACATATTTCCATTTCTGAAATCCATTTTATACTTTCCAGGATAAGTGGGAATCATCTTCTTGTTTTACTGATCTCACGAGAGGAACAATTTTGATTTTTCTTTCGATTAACTACAGGCGGATCCCGTTAATTGGAGCTGATTTAATCTTATATAATATAAAATTCAATACACACAAAAACATAACCATTATTTACACGATTCCTTCTATTATTTCAGGGACTATGTGATAATTTACTCTTATGCACGGCACGTGCCTGGGACTTATCCAAACCGCTTTTATTTTGTCCGGCGATGAACACTCGCATGTATGAGCATCCTGTCACCGAGGAGCATACGGACAAATTGAAAAAATGGGGCCTTCGTGAGGTGCCCTGCATCACGAAAACCTTAATGTGCGGCGAAACAGGCAACGGCGGCATGGCCGAGGTGCAAACCATATGTCAGGACATTGTCAATTGTTTCTCATGAAATTATTGTTTAGTAGATTTACATATGCCATTACGTCTTGATTGTGTTACTATATAAATATTACTAAAAAGAGTTGTGTTCTATTGGAACGTTTCGTTTTGCGGCAGGCTGACGCAATAGTGTCCCAATGAATCCTTTCGATACGCCTACCGTTGTTTGTTAATTGTGCTTGGTATATATACAAGTGTCGTCACCATGATTTCACCGAGCATTGTCATTACGAGGAGTTGGTTTTGCAACTATCTATAGCAATTAGTTACTGATTTTTGTTTGGATTTCGAAAAAATATCCTACTATGTGTTTCTTTTATATTTATGATTTATGTATGTATACATGAAAGCTAAAGAACATGAAAACATTAAATTAAAATGAAAATGTCAATTGACGATCCGTTGCATGACTAAACAACATGGAAAAAGAGACGAAGAAGCGTCCGAGATATTTCTCTTTTAATTTTTGGAACGAAAAGACTAGATGAAACAAATATTTTTATAGGTATATCCTTTTTTGTGCATTTCGAGTGGAAAAAAGAAAACGCTAAAAAACATAAGTTTAGTCATTTTTTTAAAATTGGTTGATGATTTTGTTTTTATAAATGAAAAGGACATTTTGTTGTTATCCTACGAAATTAAAATATAGACTTAGGTGCGCTTTTCAGGTAACATTTTAATATACATATATTATACACTTGCGAGAAGAGCATTACTTATGCTAAAGTATATAATTATTGAAATATATAAATTATATTCAAATACGAAATAAAGAATAGCAGCAAAGCAAATTGGTGTTTTATTTTAATTGTAGCTTGACATATTTACAACAGATGGTTCGAATGTATGTTGGCTGTAATTTATTTGAATTCAAAATTTGTTTAACGAAATAAATACGCGCAGTATTTCAAAGTATAGATTGTCTGGAAAATGATTACAATTTAACATGGATGTTGCTGTAATATACACACAAACATCAACTCATTGATATATTTACGAGTGACAAATTTAACTGCTGCAGGAATTGTTATTTGACACCATTTGTAGCATAAGCAACGTGTGGTAGAGTCCGCAACAAGCTGAGAGAAACGAAAAACAGTTTATGATATGATGAGTTGCGTGTGTCCTCAGAAACTTGGATTTATGCTCATCACTAGATCTTCTGTGATTGGCCTAAAAAAGTGAAAAACGATGAACGACTTATTATTCGGAACTGAGATAATGAAAGAACGAAATATGATTGTTAAGAGTGTTACATAATATGAAATGCTGAATTGTAGAGTACAGAATTTCGTGTCAGAAAATTGTATAAATATAGAAAAGTGAAATAAACAAGGAAGTGTGTATCCGGACATCAAGCAGAAATGTTCTGCTTCATAAATTTTAATATATATCGGTAGAAAAAAAATTGGACAGCTAATGTAAAGGCGTTTTCCCTGGGATAATATTGCTGTACGAGGGTTGTCTGAAAAGTTTCCGACCTGAACATGAAAATGGCCAACTAAAGTTGCGAAATGTGTTGGCGCATGAGTTGAAGAATACTCATTGAAATTTCGGCCATATTGCATGGTCAGTTGTTGTTTAACAATCACTTCAGTAAGTCGTTGTGAGGGTGTTAACAAAAATGAAAAAAATAAGTACCGAACTGTCATTAAATACTTGTTTTTGAAAGGCAACACGTCCACGTAAATCAAAGATGAATTGGACGCTGTATATAGGGACGTTGCATCATCATTTACGATCATGAAATTTTGGGCAGCTGCATTTAAACGTGGTCGTACCAGCTTGACTGATGAGCGTTCAGGAAGGCCAAACTGCGACAACCAGCGATAACGTCGAAAAAGTTCATCAAAAGGTTCTGTTTGAATTAAGGTTTGAGAGATAACGAAGGCTATGGACATATCCAAGGAACATGTTTGTCATATATAGACTAAAAAATTAGGCATGCATAAGCATCCGCGCGTTGGGTGCCGCGTTTGCACACTTTGGATCAAAAACGCATTCGAATAAATATTTCCAAAGCTCTTTTGGAACGGTTAAAGCGGAATGAGTCCAATTATTTATACTTCTGAGACAAAAGAACAGTCAAAGCAGTGGTTTGCAAACGGTAGACCTGCTCCGAAAAAGGCGCAAATAGTTCCATCGGCCGGGAAGGAGATGGTGGCTGTTTTTTGGGATAGCTGCGGAATTTTGGTCTTCGGTTATCCTCAAAAAGGTAGAACAATAACAAGAGACTATTACGCATCATTACTTTGTATGCTAAAGACAGGAATTGTAAAAAACTATCCCACTTGAAAAATAAAAAAGAGTTTTTCCTTCAGGACAGCGCGCCTGCTCACACTTCAGCTATCACCATGGCTAAAATTCATAAATTTCACTTTGAATTCGTTGATCATGCACCGCGTTCTCCAGATCTAGCCCCCAGTGACTTTTTCCTGTTTCCTAACCGAAAAAATTGGCTTGGAGGGCCGAGATTTTCATCGAACGAGGAAGTGAAAGCATACTTTAACGCCTAATTTGCAGAGAAAGACGAAAACTATCATTTGGAAGGGTCGAAAAGTTAGAGCATTGCTTGAAAAAATGTGTTTGACTTAAAAGGAGACTGCGTTCAAAAATAAAACTAAATGTTAATAAAAAAGCCTTGTTTATTTGTTAGGTTGGCAACTTTTCAAACAACCCTTGTAATAGGATCTGAACTAGCACCCTTCCCATTCGTAATGCTACATAATAATTAACTCGCCAGTATTCCATTGCTAAATCCAGAGCACAATGATAACTACGAACTGAAGTGCAGTTGTTTATGCTAACTGAAGAACATCTTTACATATTTGAACGGATGAAATTTTCACGACTATAGTCTTTTGAAAAATAAAAACTTGAGCGAAACAAATTTTTAGGAAAACATATTAGCACAGGCTTTTGCAAAATGATGTCAAAAAACCATTAAAGTTAAAAATATTTCAAGAAAATATTTTTCACAAATATCTACCAACAAGATCATATTTTCATACAAGTTGTTAAGTAAATCCCAAGAAAAACATAAACAAAAATAGTAATACACATATTTAAAACAAATTCTTACTAATTTTATGGTGAATTTTTTATACATTTATATTAGGTGAATAAATTTTTATTTTTATTATAAAATTATTTTAATGTATCCTTTCCGAAACATATTCTGCAAAAAAATGTTCATATTAAGTTTCAATAATTTATTTCAAAGATGGCTTATAAAAAAACTGTCGTAGAGATATTTTTGAGGGAAAATTTTATTTTTTTGAGTTCCGTATCGTAGCCTCAACGAATCTTATTTTTTTGCCACCTTTGTCCTCTTAAGGGGTTGTTAATTAATTATGTAAGGGCTATTATGGTAATGTTTAACGTCCTAGCCATATCAGGGTTCGTAAGACCTCTGTCACTAAAACAAAAAATACAATATACCTCAATTTCACCAAAAACGTCACTCACGCCCTTTTTTCCGTAAAAAAAAACTTAAAAATTATTCGGCGTAAGAATTGAGCGAAACTCCTCCCTCCAAACAACGTCACATAATTAATCGGCGCACCATACAAAAATTGAGATATTGACTTGAAATTCGCACATAATATGTGAGCTCTTGGCCCGAAAACGAACAAATAGAAAGTATAAAACAAGTAACCTGGATAGGGTGCAAATGAGGGAGCGGGCGGGTGTGTGATTTTATTTTTATTCTCGTGGGGTATCATTGGTTAGCGTTTTCCTTTGTTTTTGTTTTTTTTACTGAAATTGACATTTTGGAGATGAATCAAAATCTTCTAATCTAATTCTAGAGACATTTTGTTACAGGTAAATCGCAAAACCCGGCCTACGCGAGAAGCTGCAAGTTATGAACAATCTGCCCCTGTCCTCAAGCCACCAATACTAAATTTAGTTTATTATCAAATAAAATTTTATTTCGTTTATTTTACAAATTCTTTATTATAATGAAATGAGTTTTTCAAAGAGTTTACCGAACAAAATCAATTATTCAACATCCAAGACGACTTTTAGTTCTTCCGTTCTGGATGGCTAATTATTTTGCAGTAATTGTGTGCGTCTATATTCCTCCTTGAACCTGTAAAGATACTCTTCCACATACGCTCGCTCCTTGCGATATTCTTCTCGTGCTTTAATCACCATTTTCACATCACTCTTTAGACACGCTAGCATTTGTTCAGCTTGAATCATTTTCGTGTCCTGCAATCAACAAAAATTGTTATACATCTCTTCAAAGCTATTAAAGTCATTTTCAAAAAAAAAACACCAACTGTAATGGCAAAAGCACGTGCTATATGTTTCCTTTGCTTCTTCTGGAACTTGGCAATGTCAATCCAGTGCTTTGAATTCTCCCAAGGACGTGGATGAAACAGCATTTTGCACTGGTCAGACATTTGATTGCCGATCGGCTGCAATTTGATCTGTACCTTACATAAAGAACATTTTGGTGCGTTAGTGTGTTCATCTGGAAGAGACGACAAATCACATCAATTCTTGTTTAGGATGGGGAGAATCGCAATATGTTTTGGAAAAAAGTTACCTCGTTCTATGCATGGCGCGCAGAAGATGTGGAAGCAGCTGGTGAGATACAGCTGTTGACTCTGTTGTACAAACGAAACGAAACATCGGTTACAGTGAACCCAACTGAGCGGATGTCCTTGATTCGATGCCATTGTCGTATTAAACACTTCAGTGTTGGCGTGCACTTGACAGGATGACGATCAGTTAGCAATGATGGCTTCCGCTCCTAAACGACGAATCTAGTTTTTGCCGTTATTGTTTGTGATGATAGGTGGCGTTCGGAAAATTGTAGTTACCTTAAAAATATTACTTTGTGGTGATGATTTCGCATTTTATGTAAGAAGAAGAGTTTAAAACGTTTAAACAAGCTGATTCTTGAAACTTGCGTTCTTATTAATTTATTGAATCTCTGTGAGTGAAAGAAAGTATTTAATCCAAAATTCAATTTTTTTTAATATAAAATTTTAATGTAAATTTAACACAAAATTTCAAAAAAAAACGTACAAATATATTTTTGAATATTGTGCGATAGATATTGATACTAACCTATAATTAGCAACATAAATGATCCAGGGAATGATTTCGAAATTTAAGGAGCTAGTTTAAAAAACGTATGTGCCAAAAATAGTTCCACCAATATAATATTTTTTGTTTCCGAAAAATATTACACAGACAAAAATTTTGGAAAATTTATATTCAGAGCGAAAATTCATCGAACATCATTTATTGAATATTTTCCCATACATATTGTTCGGTATTAGTTTTAGTTGGTGAATTTAATTTACATTATTTAAAGTGAAACGAGAAAATTGTTACCAGCTCAAAAACTTATTAAATAAAATGTGGTCTAAGTGCGACCCTTGAGGCCCACACGACTAACTTCCCAGTGGGGTGAATGAAAAGCTATAATTTGCTTTTATTAATAATTACTATTATTAAACATTATTATTCTAAATTAATATAATTACTGTTACTATTTTTATCAATTTTTTATCTAACCATAAAAGCTTTGGTAGAGGAAGACGTCTCCACGACCTGGTCATCCTCTACAAAAGCCTCGGCAACCTCATCCTCTTCGTCCTCGTCATCCTTCTTGTCCTCCACTTCGTCCTCAACTTCGTTCTCCATCTCGGCCTCGGAGTCCACAACTATTATTGAGGGTATTTATTTATTTACAATAATCATTCGTTATTAACAATGTTTGACCGTTACTGAATAATTATAATTGACTTTATATATACAATATCAGATTATAACTAATGTTATTTAATTGTTTTTAACGAAATTAAATTATTTATAACAATATCCAATTATAAACCGCATTAGCGTCTCTACTCCCATTCACCCAAACCTGATAATATAAGTTTGGAATTTTATAAATTAATCTTTTTTTGAATAACATTTTTTACAAATTTGATCACAATTTTGCTAAAACGCACAATAATAACAACATTACTATCAAGGTATTTGGTATCTGCAAGAATTAATAGTGCGTATCAACAGTTTAAAAATAAGCAATTTTTAGTCGTTTTTTCAGTTTTTTCATCCTAAATAAAAAACGGCCCAACCGATTTTGCTGAAAAGTCATTCAGTTCTAAGTTACGTAATTACGCGTTGTTTAAAACCAGCCCGACGTCAATCCGATCTTTGGTTCTTGAGATAATCGAGACGAAAAATTACTCCGAACGCACATACGTACATACGCACATCCGCATATACGCACATCCGCACATACGCACATACGCACATCCGCACATACGTACATACACACTCACAGATATCTCTCTAAAAACGATGGATTTGGATTCTAGAGACCTTAAAACGTGGAGATATATCAAAATTTGGGATTCGCAAAATCGACCCCATTACAATAACTTCCCATAGGGAACTGGGAAGTTAAAAATAAAAACCAATTTATAGTTTTGGTGAAAATCTCTACCAAAATAAATATGCAACACCAATATGTTATTTGTTTTACGAGGGTGAATAAACGTAATAAAAAAGTTCTCTACAATTATCATAACATGAAATTTTGAACGAAATAAAAAAAATATTTACATAAGTATTCTTGGAACAATTTATTTTTTGAAGAATCCTGAGCTGAAAGTTTATATGGTTTGATTCGCTGCCAAGCGTGGGAAAGCACATATTATATATACACATACAGCTGTGTTCATGAAAATAGTAGTGCAGCACCTCACAGCATCAAATATTCATGTTAGCGATAAGATCCCGTTAGTTTTCCATTGGTTTGGGTAAGTTGATGACTTTTGACTGATGCACCAAAATTTGTCTGTCCATTAAAATAGTAGTGCTCGGTGTGAGTGGTTGAAAAACAATTAAAATAATTGATTAGTACAACGAAAAACGTCAATAGTGAGTGTAATTTAGCAATGAATATTTTGATGATTGATATTCATTGGGTTTGTAACTATTTTTTTATTCTAGTGGGCAGAGGAAAGCATTGCACGGCTGAGAAAGGAGATTTAATAGTTAGCCTCAGAGCAAAAGGCAAAACGTACAAGGAAATTCAAAATATTGTTGGCTGCACACCTACAATGATATTAAAGCGATTAGTTATAAAAAAGGTCAGAAAATCGTGTTGGGAAACGCAAAACAACCGCTGTCGAAGATAGACGCATTGTGCGCTTTAGCCAGGTTCGGTCGCCAGCATCCTCTAAAGTTATCAAAAATGATTTAAATCTGTCAGTTAGCGATGTTACAGTCCGTCGTCGTCTAATTGAGCATAATTTAAAAGCCAGAAGTCCTAAAAAGGTACCCGTTTTGACTCGGAAGCATGTGAAAGGACGACTTAGATTTGCAAATACTCATCTAGTCCGGCCCGCCGAAAAATGGCGCAACATATTGTGGACAGATGAAAGTAAAATTGTTTTATTTGGTGAAACAGGCTCTATGCAGTATGTACGACGTCCACCAAACACAGAATATAATCCTAGGCACACCAAGAAAACAGTTAAACATGGTGGCCTAAGTATAATGATATGGGCTTGCTTTCTTACAATGGCATTGGTCCTATCCATATGATAAATGGTATTATAGACAAACATGTTTATGTTGACATACTGCAAAACACAATGCTACCATATGCCCATAAAATGGACATTTCAACAGGACAACGATCCTTTATTCAACTATTTTGAATAAAGTTATATATCTTGTTTTTCCTTTCATGTAGCCACTACTATTTTAATGAACAGCCAAATTTCGGTGCATCACTCAAAAGTCATCAAAAACTTACCCAAACCAATGCAAAACTAATGTGATCTTATCGCTATTCTACTCTTTGTATGCTATTCTTAGAAAAATATTAACACGTGTTCAATTTACAATGTTCAGTATGTCGAAACATGAATATTTAATGTTGTGAGGTGCTGCACTACTATTTTCATGAACACAACTGTACGTCAAAAAAATGTAAATTGAACTAACTACCATTCATTCAATGCGTGGCAATTAAGGAAATTTGGAATTTGACATTCAAATATAATTTTAAAAAAAATATTTCCGCCTCAGCACATCACGAGCGAGATTGTGTTCCATGAAAGAATTGAAATATGTAGTCAAAACTACTTACGACAGTGTAATAAATGGTCTTACGTAACAATGATCAGTTAAAATAATGCGACCTTAGTCCACAGATTTATTTTGTTCCGTTTCTCCCTTTTACAGGTTGAAAGATTTCGAGATTCTCAAATTATTTCGCAGGACTGAGATTGCGAGGCCTCATAGCCTCGCCAAAGGCCACGGAAAAAATTTAATACCGTCCCTAAATATTACACCGCATAATTTTGGGCATGATTGGATATCAATTCTACTTTCTCAAATAGCCGTGACCAGCGGATACGGACGAGTACGAGCAGTAATAATATGATAACATCGATCACTAATTTATTGTTAGTAAAACAACTGCCATTTATTTTATATTTTTATTGAATTTCTCAAATACTTTTCAAAACTGATTAAATTTTCCAAGAATTCGTCCGTGTCTCTTTCCGTCGTCGAATGTAATGTCCATCCAGTCGATGTTGTAGATGTGTTTATTAATTTTTTGGTTGAAATTTATACATGAAGTCTACATAACAGCAATTTATTTTTCATTTGTCGTTTGCTAACTTTTCATTTCGTTTAATTATATTTTGTTGATTTGCCATAATTCAATAATTTGTTTCTTGATTTTATTTAATCATCACGATCTGTTGCTTCCATAAACAAATAATAATAATAATAATCATAATAGTTACTCAAAGATTACAATTTTTCAAAAAAGGGCTATTCGTATTGAAACAAAATCAATTCTCCACGAGGAAATTTACAAGGCAAAGGTAGAAAGAATGGTATTTTAAAAAGTAATAATGCTTATCAATAATATTTTTTTTTTCATTTCAAATTTTCACATTTGTTTTCCACTAAATAAATTCATATACTCTGTTTAAAATTTAATTGAAAATTAAAGTGTAAAATATTTACAGTTTCTTTTATTTGCAATTAATTTGAGTTATTTGCTTAGTTAAATTCTTATCCGGCTTTTTTAATTTTATTAATTTTCTTTATATTAAAGAGATATTTTCAGTAACACTAAATTACTTTGCGCTTATATTCAACATCCTACAGCTAACGCCTTATACGTAATATATACAGCAATTGATTTACTAGTGTTTTTATAATCATTTTCTTTTCAAACAGCTAACTAAGCGCAACGTGCAAAATGTACTTCACAAAAACATTTGCTTGAAAACAAACGGGAATAAATTGATTAGTTTATGAAATATATGTATATATATGTGTATAAAAAAATCTCAATTTAATAGTTAATATGTTTACTTTTTGTGTAGAGTTGCAAGTCTCTATTTTTCATGTTTTTTTGTTTAAATTTATTTTATTGAAGTTTTCATTTAGCATTTGCTTTTTTTAAATATATAAAACAGTTGAACAGGTATTCACTTCAGACTTTACCATTTAATCAATTGTGTATTATATGATTTCCGTTTCGTCCAGGGTTGAAGTTCAACACATACTCTAGGTAAGATCACTTACAAATAAATTCACAACTTTTGTTCTTATTTCCGGATATCGTCGGAAATCGATGGATTTTGACTCTTGCATTTATACGCCTGAAATACATTTGTGGTTGATGTTCCTATTTTCTTCTTCTTTAAATAAAAATTTAACAAATCAAAAGACCATCAAAATTCATTATGATCATCATTCTCCGGTGCACATGAGTATTAAAATGTGCTGTTTGTTAATTGCGGGTCTAATTTAGGATTAAAGAGAACTGGGTGGACTTATTCATCTAATGGTGCACGAAACACAGAGTTTTGACGAGCCGATGCAGTCATCCTGGCAATAGGCGCCGCATTGCTGACACACGACCATCGCATTGAGCGAGCAGGAACAGTTTGGCGGAGTATTTTCGCCGGTAACACGTTTGTTGAATGTTGTTGGATTGCTCGGATGAGGATGGTGATGGTGATTGGACGTCGTGCTGCTGACGTCGTGACTGTAGGCTAGACCTGAGGTAGAATATCAAATGATTGATATATTATTTTTATTTGCTAGAATTCTTTACTAACATATAAACTTGTAAAAGGATAGGTTTAATGCACTCTAAAGTAATAGTAAAACCGTTCGAAACTCATAACGAGGAGATTGGCTCCAGCAACCCTTCATACGATGCGTCCTACGTAACTAAAACTAACTTCAATAGGAATTTGATTTAATTGTAATAGCTCTTCTACCAGATTGAACAAATAGCTCAGCAATTTAGAAGCAATATTGAATGGATTTAGTTATAAACTCCTCTCATATACTAACCATTATTAGCTGTTTTCTTCACAAGCGCATTCACACTCGAATTGTTGCCAATCACATAAATATTTTGTGTAGCATCATCATTTACCAGTTCAACATCAACCGAAGCCGGACGTGTCCTTACGTTGTTGTTATTACTACTGCTCAGCATTCCATTCAATCCTTGAATTTGCTGCTATGCAAAAAGACATGAATCACATTTTTTTTATATTCAAAACCACTTCAAAACAGGACCTCGGCTATCTTTCATAACATACTTGACTTTGTGCCGGTGGAGCGCTTGAAGCTCGTGGTGTTTGGTTGTCGCCAACATTCGCAAGATTCGCTCGCTGAATCAGTAGATATTGCCCGAACTGTTGTTGTTGCTGCAGCTGTTGTTGCGACGTTGATCGGGATAAAGTCGATTGGGTTGGCTGTTGTAGCTGCGTCTGCTGTTGTTGTATTCGCAGCGGTACCGCTGAAGTCGATTGCGCCGCATTCGAGTGATTCCTATCGGTCGTGTATACATGATGGACTATTGTTGGTGACGAGAATTGCCGATGCACAATCTTTTTCCGCGGAAATCCAAGCCTAGGTGCTGTGATCACCTGAAAATGTAAAAGTATTTTTGTGCAGAAAAGGCTTAGAAATGCTGTCATGACATTGAACACCATTCAATTCACCAAGAATTTGGTTTGATTGCAATAGAACAAAAATGCGAAATTTGGTCATCATCAAAATAATACAAAATTTCGAAAGATATTTTTCAAATAGCTTATGCCTACCTTGTAGACAACTGGTGGGTTATTTGTTCCCGCAAATTGACTTTCTATTATTCGCGGTGACGTCGGTGTAACAACAGGACTTGTTGACGTCGTTGATGAATTGGCGACGAACGTTGGTGGCGGTTTCAGTTGAGCTTTCAGCTGATTCCGATTCGGACTATTCTGGATGACAGCCTGGCATATTTGATAGCTTCGTTCGAGATTCACTGCACCCGGTGGTAAATTGGTTGCGGCACGACGACCTCGGCCATTCAAATTCACCACACTGAGAGCATTCGATCGCGAGGAAGTGGACGCGATGGCATTCGAAACCGAAGCAATTGCTGTACCCGCCGAGATTTTCAGAATCGAAGCTTGAGAATTCGCATAATCTGGAATATTCTCAGCTTTTGAGTTGGATATCACTTTTAGTTGCGTTGAAGGCGACAATGCCAAACGAAAGATTGTTGGACTCTGCGACGCGGCAGGCGGTCGTTGTATCGAGTGAACATAGTTCGAATCGGAGCTCGTTAGAATCCTATGCGTTTTGCTATTGGAAATCAGTTCACTAATTTGTGCATCCTGCGATCGAGATTCGAAAAACATTGGCTCTATTTCTCCTGATGTGTGATCCATTTCCATATACGACTCTTGATTGGAGTTCGAGTCGTCCCGAAGCATTTCCTCCGGCGATAATGGCGATGAGTGCATTGTCCTGTCTTCTATTGTAGTGCTAACCTCTAATTCGTGCCCGTCGTCATCACTTCGCGGCACTTCAGATGGTAAGTGCGAGCTGAGATCGTCAGTATACACTATGCTTTCTAGGAGTGGCGACGGCGGCAATGATACTTCGTCAATCATTATGTTATCATCGTTCTCCGTGACAATATGATCGTCGATATCTCGGGGCGATACAAGTTTCACATCATCCACTACTACTTCCGAACTACTTTGATTGCTACAATCACTTAACGAGTTTGAGTTTGAATTCGAGTTCCCTGTAAATGTGCTGAACACTTCCATTTCTGCCGCCGTCATAGGAATTTCTCCGTCGGGGATGAGCTAGAATTAAAAACGAACAAATGAACAAAGTTGAACGTTAAAACGCTTGTTTTTAATATGCATATCCAACAAAATACCATCAAAACTGAACTCACTTCATCGACCATGCTCTTGACACCGCTGCCACCATGCTGCTGATGGTCCCATTCGACCATTTCATTTAATTTCACCTGTTTACATTCCCGTTCTTCAGAACTCGATGCCCGCTTCGCCGCTCTCCGAATACACAGCAAATTGTCATCGCTTTGACTTGCCTCGTTCGTGTCGACAGTGTCCACTTCTATTTCATACATCACATTGCCACTGTCATGCAGATATTTCAACTCTTCATTGTGACTCTGATATTTTTCGGCCGTGTGTTCTTCCATATCTGCAATTTCCGACGAGATCTCCATTTCCTCCAGCTCAGAATCAACAGGCTTTGGCGAGGAGGTAATTATCGTGTCCACAGGCGATTCACTCCCACTGTCGTCCTCATTCTCATTCCCTATTGCACTATTAACTTCAGCCATTTGAAAAGACGCCTCTGTATGGCTCGAATTCCTTGAGTCACGCTGCTCGTCGTCGTCCAGGTGACGCTCGTCTTGTTGGTATTCTTCTATAATTTCTACTGAACTAGATGAGGAATTCGAACTTGAAATGGTGATTTCGGCTACATTAGTGTCGGGCGAGGAGTTCGAAAGGGAGGATGTAGTCATTACAGGTCTGCAGGGACTAAGGCTTCTTTGTGTAGATGAAGACGGCACGTCTGAGCATTCGGCTACTACCGAGCATCCGGAAGAACCTTGTGACAAAGGCGTTTCTGGCGTCGGCGGAGGAGCAGGTGTAGATTCTGTGTTGGCGGTTCTTGTAGTCTCCAGGAGGGGATTGATTGTCGTCATTTTCTGCATATATGCAGTTTCGGCCTTGCCTACTAAACTGATGGGCCGTTCATCACTACTACTATCACTAGAGGTTTTCTTAGATCTATAGCTCTTATTACCCCAAATTGGTTCGAAATGCTTCAACTTCCACGGGTCAAGTTTACTCATTTCTCGCTCAGCCTCTGATTTTAATTTATTTTGATTTTCGGGCGTCAATTCGCCCCCGGCCAGGCGTTCGCGCCAATCCAAGCACGCTCTCGCGAAAAATTCGTTGTTCAGCGCGGACGAATTCAATCGGATTGGGCACGACTCTCCGTCCGCCGGGCTTGGTCGATCTACACTAGGCAACAGTTGAACTAAGCTATGTTGAAACAAAGGAGGTAGCAGGGAAAATGTCTGTTTGTTCAGCAGCGCTCGTAGGTTTGTGCTAACCAAAATCGAGTCGGGAGTTTCCAAATCGATCTTGCCGTTCTTCGTCTGTTCTATTTGTGCGGCTGTCGACATTTTCTTATTCGAACGACGACGAGGCTTGATGCTGAAGCCCGGCAGCGATGCCAACACTTCGCGCATTGTCGATGCAGGTTTTCGTTTCGTTTCCGGTTGCTGCAGTTCACCCTTTTCACACGCCAACGAACTAACGTTCGCGCCATCCATCAACGCCAACGTTCTGGCACTGATACGCGGAACATGCTGTTGTTTTAGAATGCTCAACGGCGGATGCAAATCCAGCTTGGGCGGACTTTGCAAACGTAGCAACTCTTCGTCGGCCGGATCGTCCAATGCTAGAGGATCACGATCCTCTTCCGCTTGCAAAAGAGGCGGCGGTTGATCCATATCGAATATAACGTCATCATCGTCCTCGTCATCGTTTGACACGCTTTGCGGGTGCAGCGAATAGTTGTGGATTTGATGGTGATGATGATGTATTGAATCAGGCGATGATTGATAGTCATCGGATGAAACAATTTCATGGGTGGCCAGAAGAATCGTATGATCAGATCCACGGTCCGGTGATACATCACAGTCCATTGCAAAATAAGATGGTTTCGCTAAAAAGAAAGAAGATATAACAACATAATTAGCTACAATTTAATACTTCAAATATTTATTGATTTTAATTAGAACTTAGATTCAGAAAATCCAGAAAAACTGTTAATTATTTGCATATTTTATTTTATAAAATAATTAAAGTTTCAATGTTAAAGGAATAACGGAAATTCCCTTTGTTCCTTTGAATAGAAAAAGATCAGAAAATTTCATCCTATATTAAACAGATTGGAATAAATAGGGTGAACGTCGCAGAGCATTTTGAAGTGGACAAGAAGCGCAAAAAAGGATATAAACCAGAGGTATCGTCACTTCGGTTTACCCTCCATACCTTCTAGCTTGATGTCGCACATAATTATTCGAATTGAAGCAAGTTGCTTGTTCGTATAAAAATTCTATTGATATTATTTTCACTGCTGGTGTACTTTCAAAACTATCGGCAGAAAGCTTATTTATCCAGTCGCAACTGTTGTTCGATATTTTCTAGCTCCAGCCGACGACCGAAATTCAAGGAGAACAGAAAACAGAAAACTGAAATGTAGTTTTAGAATTATGACCTTATTTGAATCGAAATACGATAATTACGATGTACGTATGAGTCTATGTTACAACTTGAATTATTATCTAGAGTGCTGGCCTACATAGCATTGGATCGAGGGGAGAACTAGACCCAATGCATGTGTTTGCTAATTTCATAAACAATACAAGTAAGTTGAGGCTGAAGTTCTTACGGTCGAATTCATTATTTTGTGCTTGTTTAAAACTTAAAAGAAATAAGTTGAAGAGATGAATGCAGAAATTTCATTAGCAATTATGGATGAAAATACTTATTGAGGAGCTCCCGTAGGAAAGCACCCCTTGTAAGCAATGTAAGTAAACGACAACGCCAATGATGTGAAAAGCGCTTATGCTCGTACAGTTTTCAGATTAATTTGAGCGGAGGCCGTTTTGGCATGCGTAATCAACTATGTCTATGTCAACTATGAAAGAGTTATATTCTGATGTTCTGGACTGAAGGGCTTCAATAAATTCTTTCACATATTTGTCTCGGATTGGTCTCTTCAATTTTGGAGTTTATAGTCTCAATCGCTGCCTAAATATCGTATATTACATGAAGTTTTCCTCTCCGGAACCCTTTTCGGTTACTTTTTCGGATACATAGGTTTTCTAGCGTATATAATGGTTGAAACATGGTTGCACATCGACGGGTTGACTTGCAGATATTGAGTTTTGGCCCTTTCACATCAGTAAACTGAACTAAGGATCCTTCTTGCCGTTCGCCATTCGTTGCGTTCTATGAAATTTCAAAGAGTTCTTCAAGTTGTAGATTGCCAGCTTTTAGTTGGAAGGTACATCTTCTGTTTGAGAATCAATTAGCACTAGCAAATGCTCTTTGACGTCTCTAGGTTTTTGAATTTTGCTCGTTGCTACAGTTTACTAACACTTTTCGTTGCATTCTTCACCATTCATATAGAAATCAGACTTTAAATTCGAAACGAATTACATTCTTTTAACACAAGAAATGTTGCTTATCAAGTATCTTCGATTTTGTCGTCCTGATTTACGCCTTAATTGCCATTTTAGTTGTTAAAGAATATATTGTCGTCCTAGACCAACACCGAGATTTATTTTCATAATCCTCTTTCCGTCAAAAGAGTTTTCAAGAAAAAATTACCTCACTTCAGAAAAATGATTTGGTTTTTTTATCTAACACAAAAAACCGGAAAATTTAAGCCCAATCCATCGCTCATGCTGATTTGATAATTTCGGAACACATTTTGCTTCCTTTTGGATTGACCCAACTATTTTCTGAACAAGCCATAGAGAAAGCTACCCGTATTTCAACACTTCGTTGAGCCGAAACACTATCAAGCGTTTCCTATCCATCAACAAATTTCACGTGTGCCATAAATTATTTCTAAGTGTCCTAGTTTCACTGGCACATAATGAATAGTGAAACTATTGATATTTGATTAGCTATTAAACAGTCCCCTAAATTGGCTCTAAAAACTACAGGGTTTTAAACCACCAGAAATTAACGAATAGTGAAACTATTGATGTTTGATCAGCTTGTATACTCTGCTCTAAATTGGCACTATGAAAACCGCAGAGTCTCAAAGCCATGGCATCAGTAACCAGTTCGCAAATCAACCTAGCAAACCTCGTTCGGAAGCAACACAATCTCAGGATGAAGCTCGTTTTCTTGCTCCTTGGTCTCACCATCTTCGTTGCGATGCTGGAGTCTAGCAACGGTTCTCTCGTGAAAGCACTACAAGCTGATGACATTGTTGACGCGATGAGTAACAATGGCGCTCTAAGAGCAGCAGCTACACCATCCGATCTCGCAGCAGCCATTGCAACAATCCAACAAGCAATCACATCCGCCTTAGTTGCTATCCTAGCCGCGATAGCCGCTATAGACGTCGCACCACCGCCAGGAAGAGCTGACGGATAAGACTTTGAAAGAAATCAACCGAAGATACGCTAGAATGAACTTAATCCGAAGTCGACGAAGAATGTTATGTATATATATATTAATGTCTATTTATTTATTTATTTAAAAGCATTTCCAAATAAATTCCATTCAGCTGAATTAAGTCAATTTTAGGTTTCAAACTACGGTTGCCAGTGATCCTGACATCGTCTGAAAACCGATCTCATTCTTCATTTGAAAAAACTCTCGAATGGAACGTGTGTGTCGCAACTTTCTCCCCAAAGATTGTGTGTGTCTAGAAATTTGACCAGAACAAGGACATTTCTTTAATGAGCTTTTGTTTATCCTAAAGTTTTAAAGATGTGATGATGTTCAAAATATGAAGGTCTTTTGAATTTACACATTCTAATTGGTTTTTAAGTCAAGCTAGCGGAATCACCGAGTTGAGTATAATTTCTTACTACTGACTTCTGTTTTTTGGTCTAAATTTGCCATTTATTTTTGTGAGATGATACTTTAATGATCAATTGACCTTTAGAAACCCCGTTTTATGACTTATATATATCTTCGTTTGAAAGGCTTTCGATTTGCTTGGGCCCTAAATTACCATTCTCAGGTCAGTTCAGATTCATGTGTGTAACAGTTTAGAGTCCTAATCGCTGCCTGATTTTTGAATTGTCTTGCTTCGGTATTTCTTTTTGGTACATTCTTGGATGCAAAAATCTTTAGTTGATTGATTTGGATGTAGAACATTTCCACTCTTTCACCTTCGCGCTAGAGCGTGCTTTTGTATTCGATCCATCAGTAAACCAGGGGGTCATTCTTGAACTTCATCGTGCTGTAATCGTCACCCATTGTGATCTATGCTTTTAACTTTGAAATACAACATGTAATCGAAACCATTTGGCTTTTTGTGAGAACGATTACTTAGATCCTTAGGCACAGAGACGATATAGATGCTTGCCCTATATTATTAATGGCTCATCAGTTCTAATCAAGCTACGGCTTCTGAAAACATTCCTTCCAGTTGTGTTGATCTAAAGAGCGATTTGCCTATAGTTTACTTGACAATCTCAAAAGAGTTCGTCAAGAAACTCTATCGAGATCCTCTTCGTATCCGCATTATTTTCAAAAACAACTTTATAGCTTATTTTGTTAATACGTTTGTAACTGAATATTGTAGTGAAACTTCGTTACAAAGTTTTCCTAATATTTATTTCTATAATATTTTCCCCAAAATAGTGTCTCTTCAAATTATTCCGTAAATAGTTTGGAAATATTTCTATATCTTTGTTAAATTTTTTCTGGTTCGAATAATCTCGCTTTTTCGTATTTTGTCGTGCATTTTTTTCATAAAGGACATAGCTGTGATTTTAAGCGTTAGGCTCCTTTTCCGAATTATGTAAAGATGCCTAAATGTTTTCCATGGAATTTTGCAAAAAAATGTCCATTTGTATTCGTTTAACCATCACCCTCATAGTCTAGAGTTTGATGCTGATCGCCGCTCTTGCCTTTTCTATTTCTCATAATTTTGAGAATTGATGATTTCATCACCTGTTAACATTTGTTCCCAATAAATGTTCGCTGATCTTGTCTACAGTCTTGCACATACAACCGCGTATGTCTTTCTATTGACACGCAGTAAATATTTAGTATCTTTATACATTTTTAAAAATCGATGTTATTTTTTGAAGTTATTTCGATAGTAAATATTCTGAAAAATATCGTGTTAAAATTTAAGAAAGATCCAGGCATTATTATTATAGGTATGATCGATTTAATGCCCGCGCTGTGAACACTCGTAAACACACGTGGCTCTGCAAGGCTCCGCCTCTCTGTATAGTGTATACAAAAAATGTTCGAGTGATACAAGGTAACAAGTATATTAACTGTAATATTGAATTTAAAAAGAGAATGTTGACCTCATATACTTGCCTAACCGATATTTTGAATACTAGTAACATTTTGAATTTTGGAAGAAAATCATCTCCCTCAAAAGTTTAAATGCATTTTTCTCAAAACAACTTTTTTTCATACCGTGACAATAATTTCTCCGAAAATACAAAACCGATTCTTCTAAAATTTTAACTATTGATTGAACACATAATCGTGTGAACCACGGTCATTTCAAAATATTGTTTTTTTCCTACTTTTTAAACCCAAAAATCATAACAAAAATTTCGAAAAATTACTTTTAACTGTCCACCATTTTTTTATTGTTGTATATGACTTGATAATTTTGGTTTAAACGATAGCCACTGACTTTTCAAATAAAATCTTTTTTTTAAAATTTTTTGTTTCAGACCATTTCTCGCTTCAGGATCATTGTCACCGTTTAATATGCAGTTTTTATATGGCTAGGAGAATCCCGACATTTTGTGTAAAATAATAATAATTCAATAAAATAATTTTTTAGTACGCTTTGACAGTGTATTAATTGAACCCAAAAAGAATTACATTGATATCTACTCTAGCGGTTTTGAAATAATTTCTTGAAAATTTGGTTCATTTTGGATTGACCCAACTATATTCTGAACAAGCCATAGAGAAAGCTACCCGTATTTCAACACTTCGTTGAGCCGAAACACTATCAAGCGTTTCCTATCCATCAACAAATTTCACGTGTGCCATAAATTATTTCTAAGTGTCCCAGCGGCGAGGCGTTCATATAAGCCGATTCCCATCGGCTTCCCTTTCCAAATATGTTCCAAAAATGTCTAACACTTCACTTTTATATGGGTATTAAGTGTTTATTTACTTGCATGCATCACTGTAAACATGCACAATCGTTCCACTTGATCTCAGTGTTTATTCCATCATACTCCACTCTCTTCATTCTACACATCCTCATAGTTCCATAATAACCAGCAAAGCGATCAACATCTGTAAGAGTTGCAGCAAAGCTTTCCGAGTCTCGAATTCATCAATAATTTAAAGTGCCGTGGGCATTTAACTCCCGTTTGTTGGAATGGCAGCTCGGTTTTCCTCAAAAGCCGGTAGCGTTCCCGGCTTGCGAATCATCTATGAAAATTGATGCTAGAAAATCATCGGCTTACCCACAGTAATTTTTCACCCCTCGCCACTGAAGTGTCCTAGTTTCACTGGCACGTAATGAATAGTGAAACTATTGATATTTGATTAGCTATTACACAGTCCCCTAAATTGGCTCTAAAAACTACAGGGTTTTAAACCACCAGAAATTAACGAATAGTGAAACTATTGATGTTTGATCAGCTTGTATACTCTGCTCTAAATTGGCACTATGAAAACCGCAGAGTCTCAAAGCCATGGCATCAGTAACCAGTTCGCAAATCAACCTAGCAAACCTCGCTCGGAAGCAACACAATCTCAGGATGAAGCTCGTTTTCTTGCTCCTTGGTCTCACCATCTTCGTTGCGATGCTGGAGTCTAGCAACGGTTCTCTCGTGAAAGCACTACAAGCTGATGACATTGTTGACGCGATGAGTGACTCTGACTCTGGCGCTGCTCCAGGAGCAGGAGCAGTTACACCAGCCGCTCTAGCAGCAGCCGTTGCAACAATCCAACAAGCAATTACAGCCGCCTTAGTTGCTATTTTAGCCGCCATAGCCGCCATACCACCGCCAGTATCAGCACCAGCAGCAGGAGCATAAGACTTTGAAAGAAATCAACCGAAGATACGCTACAATGAACCTTATCCGAAGTCGACGAAGAATGTTATGTATATATATATATTAATCTCTATTTATTTATTTAAAAGCATTTCCAAATAAATTTAACTCAGCTGAATTCAAGTCATTTTTATATACTGAAACCTTTTGAAAATTGAAAATTTGTCCTTGAAAAACTCTCTGGTTGAACGTTTATGTCGCAACTTTCTCCACGATGCATCTGAAAATTTGCGCAGAATAACGATATCCTTTTAATGATGTTTTTTTTCTTCTTCTGAAGATTTCAAGGATGTGATAATGTTTAAAATATTAACATCTTTTTAATCTTACATATTTTAATTGGTTTTGATGGAATGAAATAATCGCGAGAAGTGTAAGTTACGATGGCTGCTATTTTATTGATGAAATCGCCTTTCGTTTTTTTGACGTGATGCTTTAATGAGCAAAAGTCCTTTGGAAATTCCGATATGTGCCTCACATTCTCGTTATTCTCCTAACCTTAAAATTCGATCAAACCATGAATATTTGGGAAATATTAAGAGCTCGAACTGTCTCCGGTCTAGCAGAGATATTTAGTGGATAATTACTCGTTCTACCATCCAAATCTCAAAGACTCCGCTAAAAGATGGCTCGTAACCTACAAAGTCACTCTCCACTCCAAATTTCCTTCATTTTAAATGTGTGCTGATACTCACGGCAATGTGACATCATTAAGATTTTCAGGGCCTTTCCATATCAGTTTCGACTCATGTGTATAAAAGTCCAAAGGCTTTTTCGTCGCCTGGTTCCCGAACAGTATATAGATTCTTGTTCTTTGGTTCCCTCTCCTGATCCATTTTTGGATTCAAAGGTATGCAGCGTAAGTTTCCAATTCAAAGAATATTGCAGATCTGCACTAGTCCTGCTTCCATATTTGATCTATCAATACGTGAAACTGCGAATCCTTCTTAAAGTTGAGACTGCAGTGCTTGCCATTACATATACTTTCCTGCTTCCCAATTTCAAAGGTTTCATGAAGTGCCACTGGTTGAATGTTTTAGTAGCATTCGGCATCCGCATGAAAGTGGTAAATCAAACAACAGTGAAATCTGGCAAATCCTTTCGAATTTGTCTCAACAGAAAAGCTCGATAACTGATTATGGTCTCTTTTAGACGTTATTCTCTCCTCGAAAGCCCACCAAAATATTCAAGCACTCGTGGACGATTTTGTTGAGGCTACATCGACTTTTTTGGATGTACTGCGGCGTCCCAATGATTGAAGAGTGAGTGGTCTGTGTTACGAAAGATACTCATTTTTGACCATGTTCCGCATTTATTATAAAGAGAATCATCCATTCGAACCCAACTACTATAAGCGCAAGTCATTTGTAAGATTAAATTGATTGAATAGCTCTATTCGGTTAATTCAATAAGAAAGAAGCATTCGCGCATATACTAGATGCGGTGAAAAGTAACCTCCTTGACCACCAGAATGCGCTGCTACTACAAAAAAGGTTATGGTGCCTTGAAGTCCGTTCATATTTAGGCAGACATGCCAAATTTCAGTGCGATACTGTCTTTAGTTTTGTTTTAACAGCTGATTGTTGTTGACGTGTTTGGCATCATGTTGTGTATGGACAAAAACGATTTTCGTTCTCTCCTAAAACATTTTTTTGAGAGGCAAAACGGCGAAGGAAACAAAAGAAAGGTTGGATAAATATTATGGGGCTAATGCTCCGTCAGATTACACCGTCAAATATTGGTTTCGAGAGTTTCGTTGTGACCGCAACCCCACTACCGATCAAGTCCGCAGCGGCAGGCCCTCCGATGCGATTACAGAGGGCAATGTCAAAAAAATACGTGAAATGGTGTTGGCTGACCGGAAAGTGAAGGTGCGCGAGCTAGCAGATACCATAAAGATTAGTACTGACACACGAACGCGAGCGCACTTCGAAAGAGTGTTTGGACTTGCTGATGCGGAATCGGGCGGACTTTTGGCGTCGATTGGTAACTTTTGATGAAACCTGGATCCACTATTACACACCACAGAACAGAATGAGTGCCCGGCAATGGACTGAAGCCGGCACGAATGCTCTGAAGCGGCCGAGGGTGGCTCGAAGGGTCGGTTTTCTGGGATCGTCATGCCATAATTTTCGTGGGCTACCTCGAAAAAGGAAAAACCATCAACAGCGAGTATTACTGTACATTATTGGAGCGATTGAAGGCCGAAATCGCTGCAAAACGGCCTCATATGAAGCGAAAAAAAAATTTGTTATTGCAAGACAATGCGCCGGCGCACAAGAGTATCGCAACCACGGCTAAAACAATGACTTACGGCTCCAATTGCTGTCGCATCCACCGTATTCGCCCGATTTGGCTTCCTCGAACTATTATCTCTTCCCAAACCTCAAAAGATGGCTCATCAATAAAAAATTCAGCTCACGCGAGGAAATCATCGACGCCGCAGAGGAGTATTTTGCAGACCTTCCGGAAAGTTACTCTTCGGACGGGATCAAGAAGTTGGAAAATCGCTGGAATAAGTGTATCGAGCTAAAAGGGGACTATGTTGAATAAAATAGAAAAACATTGACTAAAAATTTTTTTTCATTCCCAAGGTTACTTTTCATTCCACATAGTATTCCACTTTCTTAAAACATTTCCAATTCATCTACCAATTCTACATGTCCCAAAATCATTTCTAAGTGTCCCAGTTTCACTGAACTAACATAACAACGAATTTTGCTTGGTACAAGAATAACTCCTAGAATGCAAGTGGTACATCTAGAGTAGCACCGTGACTTGTGCAACTTTAGGTGGACGGTGCAATGCGTGTACCACTGTGACGGTAAGTATTAAGAGAAGCTACAACAGCCAAGATAATTTATGTAGCGTTTCGCTTGGCAACCAATGATAAAAGAGCAATTCGCAAATGGTTGTCGAAAATTTGAAAACGATATTTTAAAAAATCAATTGTAACTAGTTGAACTTCACGAAGTTGCTGGTAGCGTCGATCTAACAGCAGCGGTTGATTTAGATTAGTAAGTATCAGTTATAGAAAGTTGTGTGTACTCATGATGAGCCATAATGGAATAGAATCTTTATAAAATTAAAGACTTGATTTTTTGACTCACAAATTTTTATTAATACGAAGCGTTTCGATCCTTAGATCATTTCCAGGTTTAAAAGGATCGAAACGCTTCGTATTAATAAACATTTGTGAGTCAAAAAAATCACGTGTTTAATTTTATAAAGACTTTATTAGATTAGTAAGCTTTGCGAGCGCTACAAATTGAATTCGAGATGGATGCAATACTAGTCCAAATGCTTCAGACATGTCGGAGGAACTGGAAGAATATGGGACAATATTATTATCCCTGCTAACGAATTTAGATAGAAAATGATTAATTTTTTTTATCTATTACAAAAAACCGGAAAGTTTAAGTCCAATCATGCTGATTTGATAATTTCGGAACGCATTATACTTCATTTTGGATTGATCCAACTATTTTCTGAACACGCCATAGAGAAAGTTACCCTTATTTCAATATTTCATTGAGCCGAAACACTATCAAGCGTTTCCTATCCATCAACAAATTCCTCGTGTTTTATAAATTATTTCTAAGTGTCCTAGTTTCACTGGCACATAATGAATAGTAAAACTATTGATATTTGATTAGCTATTAAACAGTCCCCTAAATTAGCTCTAAAAACTACAGGGTTTTAAACCAGCAGAAAATAACGAATAGTGAAACTATTGATGTTTGATCAGCTTGTATACTGTGCTCTAAATTGGCACTATAAAAACCGCAGAGTCTCAAAGCCATGGCATCAGTAACCAGTTCGCAAATCAACCTAGCAAACCTCGTTCGGAAGCAACACAATCTCAGGATGAAGCTCGTTTTCTTGCTCCTTGGTCTCACCATCTTCGTTGCGATGCTGGAGTCTAGCAACGGTTCTCTTGAGAAAGCACTACAAGCTGATGACATTGTTGACGCGATGAGTGACTCTGACTCTGGCGCTGCTCCAGGAGCAGGAGCAGTTACACCAGCCGCTCTAGCAGCAGCCGTTGCAACAATCCAACAAGCAATTACAGCCGCCTTAGTTGCTATTTTAGCCGCCATAGCCGCCATACCACCGCCAGTATCAGCACCAGCAGCAGGAGCATAAGACCACAGTATAGGTACACCCAGTAGGTAATGTTTCATATATAGGCGCACTATCAAGCACGGCCCGCGGTTCTACGGGACAAACGTCAAATGTTTGTTTACTTTTAGCATATGTTTGTTTACATTTAGCATATGTTGGCTGCATTGAAGTAAGAAAACTTCAATGGTTTGCTGCCATTTATGACAAAATGGCAGCTATCTACTGGTGGGGGCACTGCCAGAGCTCGTATATGCACGTTTAATGCTAGGCGTGAAAAACGCCGTTAGGAACTTCGGTTCATTGAATTACAATGGTGAAACGTCTTCGCTGACACAAATTTCATTTGCTTTTGACAAATTGATTAAGAGTAAAAAGCCAAAATGACTGAAAAAATGTCTCATGTGTCGAAGTGAACGATGAAGTCCGCGAAAGTGCTTTGTGCCTCTGCAAATCTGGCAGTGCTTTGCATTCTTCAGCTTTTGCAAGCACATGGCCAGCACATGGCGCCATTTCTTGGAAGGAAAATACGAGCTTTTGGGCTTCGATTGCATACTGGGTCTACCTATACTGTGCATAAGACTTTGAAAGAAATCAACCGAAGATACGCTACAATGAACTTAATCCGAAGTCGACGAAGAATGTTATGTATATATATATATTAATCTCTATTTATTTATTTAAAAGCATTTCCAAATAAATTTAACTCAGCTGAGTTCAAGTCATTTTTAAGTCTTAAGATATGGTTGGAAGTGATCGTGAAATCCTTTGAAAATTGAAAATTTGCCATTGAAAAAACTCTCTGGTTGAACGTTTATGTCGCAACTTTCTCCACGATGCATCTGAAAATTTGCGCAGAATAACGATATCCTTTTAATGATGTTTTTTTTCTTCTTCTGAAGATTTCAAGGATGTGATAATGTTTAAAATATTAACATCTTTTTAATCTTACATATTTTAATTGGTTTTGATGGAATGAAATAATCGCGAGAAGTGTAAGTTACGATGGCTGCTATTTTATTGATGAAATCGCCTTTCGTTTTTTTGACGTGATGCTTTAATGAGCAAAAGTCCTTTGGAAATTCCGATATGTGCCTCACATTCTCGTTATTCTCCAATCCTTAAAATCTGATCGAACCATGAATATTTGGGAAATATTAAGAGCTCGAACTGTCTCCGGTCTAGCAGAGATATTTAGTGGATTATTACTCGTTCTTCCATCCAAATCTCAAAGACTCCGCTAAAAGATGGCTCGTAACCTACAAAGTCACTCTCCACTCCAAATTTCCTTGATTTTAAATGTGTGCTGATACTCACGTCAATGTGACATCATTAAGATTATCAGGGCCTTTTCATATCAGTTTCGACTCATGTGTATAAAAGTCCAAAGGCTTTTTCGTCGCCTGGTTCCCGAACAGTATATAGATTCTTGTTCTTTGGTTCCCTCTCCTGATCCATTTTTGGATTCAAAGGTATGGAGCGTAAGTTTCCAATTCAAAGAATATTGCAGATCTGCACTAGTCCTGCTTCCATATTTGATCTATCAATACGTGAAACTGCGAATCCTTCTTAAAGTTGAGACTGCAGTGCTTGCCATTACATATACTTTCCTGCTTCCCAATTTCAAAGGTTTCATGAAGTGCCACTGGTTGAATGTTTTAGTAGCATTCGGCATCCGCATGAAAGTGGTAAATCAAACAACAGTGAAATCTGGCAAATCCTTTCGAATTTGCCTCAAAAGAAAAGCTCGATTACTGATTATGGTCTCTTTTAGACGTTATTCTCTCCTCGAAAGCCCACCAAAATATTCAAGCACTCGTGGACGATCTTGTTGAGGCTACATCGATTTTTTTTTATGTACTGCGGCGTCCCAATGATTGAAGAGTGAGTGGTCTGTGTTACGAAAGATACTCATTTTTGACCATGTTCCGCATTTATTATAAAGAGAATCATCCATTCGAATCCAACTACTATAAGCGCAAGTCATATGTAAGATTAAATTGATTTAATAGCTCTATTCCGTTAATTCAATACGAAAGAAGCATTCGCGCATATACTAGGTGCGGTGAAAAGTAACCTCCTTGACCACCAGAATGCGCTGCTACTACAAAAAAGGTTATGGTGCCTTGAAGTCCGTTCATATTTAGGCAGACAAGCCAAATTTCAGTGCGATACTGTCTTTAGTTTTGTTTTAACAGCTGATTGTTAAATTGGGTGCTGTCATTTACTAGCACACTAGTAGGCCGGAGTTTGACGACTAGACACGGAGGTTCGAAAACCCAAATATTTATAGCTGATTGTTGTTGACGTGTTTGGCATCATGTTGTGTATGGACAAAAACGATTTTCGTTCTCTCCTAAAACATTTTTTTGAGAGGCAAAACGGCGAAGGAAACAAAAGAAAGGTTGGATAAATATTATGGGGCTAATGCTCCGTCAGATTACACCGTCAAATATTGGTTTCGAGAGTTTCGTTGTGACCGCAACCCCACTACCGATCAAGTCCGCAGCGGCAGGCCCTCCGATGCGATTACAGAGGGCAATGTCAAAAAAATACGTGAAATGGTGTTGGCTGACCGGAAAGTGAAGGTGCGCGAGCTAGCAGATACCATAAAGATTAGTACTGACACACGAACGCGAGCGCACTTCGAAAGAGTGTTTGGACTTGCTGATGCGGAATCGGGCGGACTTTTGGCGTCGATTGGTAACTTTTGATGAAACCTGGATCCACTATTACACACCACAGAACAGAATGAGTGCCCGGCAATGGACTGAAGCCGGCACGAATGCTCTGAAGCGGCCGAGGGTGGCTCGAAGGGTCGGTTTTCTGGGATCGTCATGCCATAATTTTCGTGGGCTACCTCGAAAAAGGAAAAACCATCAACAGCGAGTATTACTGTACATTATTGGAGCGATTGAAGGCCGAAATCGCTGCAAAACGGCCTCATATGAAGCGAAAAAAAAATTTGTTATTGCAAGACAATGCGCCGGCGCACAAGAGTATCGCAACCACGGCTAAAACAATGACTTACGGCTCCAATTGCTGTCGCATCCACCGTATTCGCCCGATTTGGCTTCCTCGAACTATTATCTCTTCCCAAACCTCAAAAGATGGCTCATCAATAAAAAATTCAGCTCACGCGAGGAAATCATCGACGCCGCAGAGGAGTATTTTGCAGACCTTCCGGAAAGTTACTCTTCGGACGGGATCAAGAAGTTGGAAAATCGCTGGAATAAGTGTATCGAGCTAAAAGGGGACTATGTTGAATAAAATAGAAAAACATTGAAAATTTTTTTTTCATTCCCAAGGAGGTTTACTTTTCACCCACATAGTATTCCACTTTCTTAAAACATTTCCAATTCATCTACCAATTCTACATGTCCCAAAATCATTTCTAAGTGTCCCAGTTTCACTGGCACATAACGAATAGTTAACCTATTAATTAAAAGAACTAACATAACAACGAATTTTGCTTGGTACAAGGATGATTCCTAGAATGCAAGTGGTACATCTAAAGTAGCGTCGTGAATTCTGCAACTGTAGGTGGATGGGACAAAGCGTGTACCACTGTGACGGAAAGTATCAAGAGGAGCAACAACAGTCAAGACAATTTATGTAGCGTTTCGCTTGGCAACCAACGACAAAAGACTGGTTTTCGAAAATATGAAAACAAAATTTTTAAAAATTAATTGTAACTTGTTGAACTTCACGAAGTTGCGGATAACGTTGATCTAACAGCACCGGCTGATTTAGATTAGTAAGCTTTGCGATCGCTACAAATTGAATTCGAGATGGATCACCGTACGGTTCTGATGCAATACCAGTCCTAAATTAGAATTGCAAATTAGGAAAGGCGTATGTTACCTATAGAAGCGACTAAGCCACAGAGATGATGGCATAGTAATTAGCTTCCGCAATAAAAAAAATCTAAAATTTCTCTCGATGTTTTCTGATACCAAAAAAGAAACGAATACTTGTGATCGTCTTGGGGATGCCTGTTGCTTTATTCGTGTTTAGTTTCACTATAAATTTTCATTTATGTACAATATTTACTACCGGTCATGGCAATAAACATATGCATGATCTGAATCCGTCAAATTTAGCAATCGATTCCTATTGATCCTTTGCAACAATAGCACTATGATTAAAACCATAAATAAATGAGTGGGCGAAGTCATGGTCTTTTGAAGTACGCAAAGCTTTTGCATTGTGCCGTAAGACGATGGCTTCCCATAGGATACCTACTGGCGCCTTTAAGTCTCGTTTTGTTGAGATGTGACACCCGAAATGAATGAATCATATCACGCAAAGTGTATGCAGCACAAAATAGTCACCTGGCATTGATTGGCACGAGAAACGCGACTAGGAATCATGTTTGATCGCTAAGAAGTCGCATGATTTGAATATCTTTCATCGATTTCTAAGGAGAAATAAGGAATGTTATAATAAAAAGATACTCTACGACAACCGTCGCGACTGAAGATGGATTGGCTTCAGACAAATAGACCGCCTTGACGGGTGCAGCTTCGTCGTATTCAAAGAAGTTCGTCATAGCAATATCGAGAGTATGTAAGTCGTTCTGCGGACTGCTGGAAGAATCAAGTTGGAAGTACTGAATTAATATATGAAAAAGTGAGTAGAAAAGAGGCGGGATTGATGAATAGGCATAGTCTCATCATTTTGGGAAATAATGCAAAACCTTTTGCATCACAGATAGGTGGTCGTAAGCTAAATGGTTTAAGGTATGGAATTTTGCCCCATTCACCATATTTCGCTTACCTTTCAACCTTTTGGATTGCCACATTTTCCGGCGATTAAGACAACTGTCTACGAAATACACAGTGTAGCAATCGCGACGCAGTCATTTCGCGTCTTTGAGCAGAACATTCAGAATATAAGCAAGATATCATACAAGGAAGACATTTTTTTCTTTCGAAAATTGTTGGCAAATATGCAACAATATCACCGATCCATATTAAAGTAACAAAGAAAATACAAGCTTTTAATCACGTTTCTCTAGAAGCTGGAAGAAAAGTCGCAGAACTACTGTTTAAAAAACTTTAGCAATGAGTGCAGCTCCGCACTGGCATTCTCTCGTTTTGAATAAAACAATAGAACCTCTGACCCGGGCCGAAAGACGCCCCCATACTTACATAGTATCATGCAATTCATGTGCCGCACATCTCGATGGATCTGTAGTCCCAGTTAGGCTGATTTGAGGGCCCAGTGTGATTGTTCTAGCAGTTTTGCAGGCGAAAACCAGAATAGCACCATGCGTGGAAAATCAGTCCGAGAAGACTTTCAAAGTCTAATCCGCCTGGGCTGACCCGCCCGGGGCCGGCCGCCAAGACCTCGAGAGAGCGCCCTCTGCAAATCTGGTTCCGCTGAACGGCTGACGGGCTGCTTGACTGGCTGTAGGCTGCTCGCTAGCAAGCAAGCAGGCAGGCGGGCTGGGACGCCTAATAGACCCGACGGATTGGATTGCACCGCGCGGTCCAAATGTTTTTTGTCTTATTTACTATTCGTCTCTTACAGATACTTCACCGAGCGGTATTGGGTCATAACACAACGCGATTGGCGATCACTCGCGCAAACGGCAATCCCACACTCGCCATGCTGCAAGGCGGCCAACAAATCGTGACCTGTACGAATCGCGGCCGTTGTTTGAGCCTCTATCGTCCTTCTCCTGGCAACGGCGAGGGTGGAAAATTCGACCGGGACAATGCTAATTTTTGCCGCGAACGTCTTTCAGGGACGGAAGGAAAGCACACATCTTCCGCCTGCCATCACTCTCCGCTATTCCTCGCAGGCTCGCGGGACTTTCTTTGTCGCAGGGGAAAGTTTTCGTTCGTTTCAAGTCAATTATTCGCGGGTCGCGGCCAGTCCTTTGTCATTGTTTATGTTCGAATAGTAGTAATCAGATGAGGGCGACCCGCTCAAGCGTGTGTGCGTGCGATTTGGGGTCTGCTGGGCGTGTGTTGGTGAGGAAACGTCACTTTTCTCGTGCACCGACGCGCGGCTGCATATATCGCGCGACGGTGTGCGTGCGCCTTTTGATCGAATCCGACTTTTTGTTATTTTGCCGCAAGTGCTTCTTTTCGTAGCAGCTTATTTCATCTTTGCCACTCACTTCATGACCGGAGAGAATATTAATTGAGTTTATTCTGCCTGTTTCGTGCACCGTCTACTGGACAGGCGGACCCGAGCACACGAAAGGGCCCACTCACGGATTGCGGGCGACGAAACTGCACAAATTCCTGCCCAAAGATTGTTCATTCATCGATTATTCGAGCATATGTGGTTTTTTGCAACACCTCACGATGGGGCACCCGAAGCGGCGCTGACATTTTGAGCCGTGAACGCGCCGTGCGGGTGATTCTCGATTTTCCAGGCGTTTTACGTCACATCGCGACAATTTGACTCGACGACATTCCCGGACTCCGCTCGGTCGAAAGATGAAGTCGAAACACCCAGCCGCGCTCTAGCCTAGCCCGCAGACTTCAGCACTTGCTATCGCTTTATTTGGAAACAGAAACTACGCTCGCGCGAAAATTCAGAACAATTTTCATTCTATTTTTATTCGCGTTCGGGTTTTACGACGGCGACACAAGTTCTATACGATGGCCATTTTCGAAAATGCGCTAGGTATCCAAGACTCGAAGCTAGGTGGCGCCGAGGCGGCAGAGAGGCTTTGCAACAAATTACAATTCCATTCCCAACTATAATTATAATGATTGGAGACAAGAAAGCATTTTAATTTCGTCAGAATCATGTCCATGCATTTCAAACGTCCCACATCATCACCTTTGTACAAATGTTCCTACTTGATGCTACGAGCGTCTTGCTACGTCAGATTTGAAACCATCATTCAGGCTGAAATTTCCTAAATTTATTTGAACATGAATAAATGATCGTCCAGAAGGGGCTCAGAATTGTGTGAATAAAATTTGATATAATTGGCAGCAATTATCGAGGGCATTTTTATTGGAAATTTGAGTTTTGTTTCATCTTAATGCCTTGACTAGATTCACTACTTGATGATACTTTTACAACGAATTTAACTAAGAAAAAAGTTGAACTAGAAGCCAACAACATTTCTGGAATTTACGACACTTTTTAACGGAAAACGAAGCGTTTCTTCCAACGCGCGCTAGCGCCTTTGTAGGCGATTCTTGAACATTTGCGGCGAACGACATCGTAGCAAAGTGTCAAGCAGACAGGATGTCAAACTGACAATTTGCAGCGTTTGCTTGCCGATAGCCCGTGGCACAGTATAGGTAGACCCAGTATGCAATCGAAGCCCAAAAGCTCGTATTTTCCTTCCAAGAAATGGCGCCATGTGCTGACCATGTGCTTGCAAAAGCTGACGAATGCCAAGCACTGCCAGATTTGCAGAGGCACAAAGCACTTTCGCGGACTTCATCGTTCACTTCAACACATGAGACATTTTTTCAGGCATTTCGGCTTTTTCTCTCAATCAATTTGTCAAAAGTAAATGAAATTTGTGTCGGCGAAGACGTTTCACCATTGTAATTCAATGAACCAAAGTTTCTAACGGCGTTTTTCACGCCTAGCATGAAACGTGCATGGCAGTGCCCCGACCAGTAGATAGCTGCCATTTTGTCATAAATGGCAGCAAACCATTGAAGTTCTCTTACTTGAATGCAGCAAACAGATGATAAATGGCAGCCAACATATGATAAATGTAAACAAGCATATGCAAAATGTAAACAAACATTTGACGTTGTCCCGTAGAACCGCGGGCCATACTTGATAGTGCGCCTTTATATGAAACATTACCTACTGGGTGTACCTATACTGTGGCCCCGACCAGTAGATAGCTGCCATTTTGTCATAAATGGCAGCAAACCATTGAAGTTCTCTTACTTGAATGCAGCAAACAGATGATAAATGGCAGCCAACATATGATAAATGTAAACAAGCATATGCAAAATGTAAACAAACATTTGACGTTGTCCCGTAGAACCGCGGGCCATACTTGATAGTGCGCCTTTATATGAAACATTACCTACTGGGTGTACCTATACTGTGGCCCGTGGTCCAATTTGCGCTGTTTGTTTCTTGGACTTTTCTACCAAAGTTGCTCCGTCCTCCTTGAAAATTTCCATAACAAGTAAGTGAAAAGTGCGCCTGCCAATTTTTTCTATCGTGTCCAACAGCATCACCGAGAAGAATCGACCGCCAACGGTTGCAATTTGCAGATTTCACAAATCGCACAAAGAACAGTGAAGCTGGTCGGGAGAAATTTCGCAAGTCGTGGGCGTGATTGATTCTTTTTGGCATTGTTGTTGGATATTAATTGGACGCTTCCGGACGATGCGGGTAGGACCCGGCTTTCTAATTGTCGATTTTGTTGCAGGCCTGGTGCCGATCTGGTGGCAGCATTGCGAGCACTGTCAAGTTGACCGGTGCCGTTTCACTGCTGACGTTTGTGTACAAACAAATTTTCCTGCACGGTTCGATCGATTGTGTTGTTGAAATCTCATATTATCGATCGCCGGAATAAGAGCGACCTGAAATTTCAATTCCAGCATTTGGTCGCTATTCAGCACGACGGATCCAGCACGTGCGGCCGACATTGAAAAACCAAGTAAGTCCTTGAAATGGTGACGCGCTTTTTTGAGTGCACGCACCGCATGTACCTGGTTGTGTACCGCATGTACGCAGCCAGGTACATGCGGTGCACGCTCACAAAATACGCCAGCGATATTGTTTTGCCAGAGTTGCACTAATACATTCGATTAATAATTGCATATTTTATTATCCAGCCGACATGAAACCAACGATAGTGGCTGACGAGATGTTCCCCGAAGGAGCTGGCTTCATGGATCTAGAAGAGGTGAGCTTGGTAAGTGGGCGTGGCTATGTCGCGTCTATAACTTTTACACTGTTGTCGCCTCAATTAGGCCGGCGGATCGTCCGGACTGTACATGGATTTGGCGACAAATGAAAAACACGTGCACTCGGATTTCTTCAATAATTTCGAGGACTTGTACGACGACGACGAGGACCTCCCGCCACTTCCTGGCCAATCAAACGCTCCGCAACAGTCGTCGTCTGCGCAGCAGCCGGAGCAACAGTATGCGCAACAGTTGTCGCCGCCGCCATCGCAGACGCAGCAGGCGCCGCAACAACAATCGCAGCAGCCGTCGCAAAGTGGCAGCAATTAATCCAAGTGCGGGTTCTGATCCAATGAACTTGTATTTGCTTAATGTTAGGAAAGAATCATAACGTGACTGGGATTAAATTACATCTACAAACAATAATAACACGAGGATTGTTACTTTTATCTCATCTTCCATAATAATTCTATAATTTCATTTGTAATACTCTTGAAGAAATACAGTCCTTATGATGAAATTGGTTTCGAATTGAAGTTGATTGTTTGTTTGATTGTTTCCTTTTAAAAATATCGTTCACGGATGCTATAAAGTCGACTTTAGTTGGTTGTTATTGGATGGGAATTCCCAAAACAGCTCTTCCGAGAATGCCAGGTGAAACAGCATTGTTCGAGACAAATCGGCCAGATGTCTCGAAACTAAAAGTGATTGCTTGGATGGCATCGACCATAATTCAGTTCATTCGATTTATTTCCACTTGACAGCGATACATCCAAAATATTCAACCTATTGTTTCATTGTTAGGTGCACATTTCCATCGACAAAAACTGATTTGGATCAAATATCCTTCGTTTTTGATTGGTAAACAGGCGCGAAATCTTTTTGCAGAATTCATTCTTTCCACGCAATAAATGCAGTATTCAAAAAAGTTCACTTTCTCCTATAGATGAAGTTGCGGTACTTGTTTTTCGCAAGCATGTTGATTTTCTACTAAAAAAGTAGAAGCATTGTTTACAATTTTATTTCTCTGTGAAAATTATGTTGTTGTTTTTTTTTTTGAGAAAATAATAAACATTCGGGTTCGCTTTGTTTGTTTCCACCATAATCCTGTACACGCAATTGTCGACCTCTTCTGTATTATTTGCGCGAAAAAATGCCACTTGATAAAACGTTTTCAACAATTTTCAAAGCATTTCCAGTTGATATGATGTTTCATCACCCAATTTACAGCAATGGAGTCTGGAGACAGACATCAGCTTAATTCAATTCCTGGCAAATCCATTGTACAAATCATATTAAATTTTGGAAGAAATGGTCCCAACTATAAATACTTATAGGTTCGACGTTACAAGGTGAAGTACATTTAATAAATTACATAACCATCGATGAAACTGTTGTTGAATCAATGATAATAAGCTTTAATCTGGTGTTGACCTCAAAACTATATCAATTGCTCGCTATAAAAAACTGCATAGACAATATTATTGCCATTAATTTAGTTTTTTGTGTGAACTAAAATACAATTGTATTCAGTGGTATCGCTTAAAATTTCTCGGTAAATTGGCGCTAATTTGCTATATCTTTGAAGTCCTACGTGGTTTTTATAATTTTGGTAGCTAAAATTCTAGTTCTAATTTATGCGCAGTCAAATTTGGATGAGTGGGATTACAACGGACCGGACCCACTGATATAGGTATCTCACTTATGGATTTTCCTACTTAGCAAGGTCGAAAAAGCTGGCGTATACGTGTACGTAACGAACAAACATGTCTGTTTCATTCTTCCACTAATCTCATTTCTTCACTAACTGTTAATGTGTTTAACTTTCGTTTCCAGGCTATACAAACGAAAATATTTTATCTGCATTTTCTAAGAAATCTAAGAAATGCTTGCACGTTTCCTAAGACTAAGTAAGTTAAAAATATCTCACATAAAGTATAGAAATTTTTGGACGCAAGAATATTCCCAGCAATCGAGTTTTGTCAGTTATCCATGTCCCATTATCCAGATTTGACTGTAGTAATTTTGTAATACGATTTATTTGATTTTGATGGTATTCACGAAATATGTCGTGCTTATTTTGCTTCACTCTCATTCTTAAAACATTTCCATTTAAATACATAAGAGAAATGACATATTTCAAAAGGAAATCCCCTTTTCGTTTTTTCCATTTGTAAAGCTCAAAATTTGAATAGAGTTCCTTAAACGCCACTAAATACAGCGTTTCAGAAATAAATAGACAGTTCCTTAGAAAAGAGTTTATATCTACATTTTACAAAAAGGTTCATAAGTATCTCAGCGTGAAATTAGATGGATTAACATCATCATAAACGCTAAGGTGTATTCAGAGTCGTTGTTATAGCAGCATAACACACGTTTGAACTTTTCACACAAAAAATAAGACTTTTCAAAGTGCGTTTAAATTGTTTTTATTCTTTTTAAAAATCAATAACTAAAAATAAGTGTGTTAACATTTTCATTACGTCGGTTGTCTTCCATTGAAGATTTGTTATTCGTTTGCATCTGTGATTGTTTTATTATCAATTTTTATACATTACATCATTATTATCATTTGTTTTCTGCATATCTTACCAATTCAATTCTGACAATGGCAATATTACACAATTTTTCTTCTATTTCTATGCAGATATTATAAGCTTCAGAATAATTTCTGCTCTAATGATTTTCTCACTAAAAATACTTTAGTACACTTGTTTCTTCAATTTGCTTCACGCTTTGTTGAAAATTACTCTTTCACAATTTTTAAATTGCAGTTTTGATTTATTTATTTTTCAAATATTAAACTTGTTATTTTTGAACTCTATTTGCTAATTCACTAAAACATATTCTTATCCAATATCGTTTTGATCTGTATGTAATTAATTTTTATTGTATTATATTTTGTCTAATTGTAAGATTTTCATACCTTCATACTAATTTTGTTTTATCAAATCTCAATTTGTTTTTAATTTACCCGAATTAATCAAAATGTAGAAAAATTGTTCTGGTTTTTTTTTTTAATATGGGATTTTGATCTCGATATTTTTTTGTCTTCATTTTCTTAACTTTTCATTCGTTTAACTCCTAGCTTATTTACTGGATAAATTTTTCATTTCTATTCTAGTTTTTCACAGTGTTTCTTAAATATCAAATGAGATTTAACTCTTTATCGTACGTTTAAAAGTAGATTTAATTTCGGGAATATTGAGGTTTTCTACTTTATTTTTCTTCTTCGTTCTATATAAAATTGAAATATTATTGGTTTCGTCAATTATAGTTTAGAGATGTCAGCATATTTTGATTTAAAGATGTTTTCTTTTCTAGAGTTGATTAACTGATTGATTCAGATTTTAGATTGTATTTTAGTTGTTATTTGATAATTGAAGAATGTATTTAGAATTTTTTGATATTTGACTTTATATTTGTGGCAGGCAGAATGATTGGATGTCCTGATTTATTCAATGTTGGAAAGTTAGCACTCCAAACTAGCCAGAAATTCTGATGCTAAAGCTGTTTTTGCATTCAACTCAATTCTTTTGTCGTGATATGCAAACCAAGGATTGATGAATTAATGGATTAACGAAAAATTTCCGCGTTTTTAGCTATACATTAAGCTTAAAAACATTGTATAATAGTGATTTGAATATATTTATAGCTGAACATCGAAAAGAGAACCCATTTTGTAGAGGAAATCAGGTATTGTTTTGCTGCTTTACCACTTTTGTATGCCACTTAGAACAGCCCCCCGCCTGCAAAACTACCCAAACGCAGGGAGGATTCAGCGAACGCAGATGGCTATTGACATTCATTATCTGGAGGACGAGATCATTGGACCGAGACAATTGGTGGAAATGCATTCAGCAGGCCAAGGCTTGATTTAGCATGATACGCCTTTCTAAAATAAACTCGACGATGGGAACAAATTTAAGATTTTTGATACTATCCCTTATACCGATTTTTATCGTCTCGGAAGTACTATGTACTGAAATTTAAATACGGAGAATTACTAAAAATTGATGGAGAGAGTGATTGAAGGAGACGGAGGTGGTTTTATTCGGTAGAAATCCGGCATGCCGAGAGGCAGGAGCTGATCGATATCTTTTGAAGATTTTCACCATTCAACGTTGCAAAAAAAAGATTTTAAGAGATGCGTAATCTGCGAGATAGAAAAAATAGAACCATTTTAATCTATTGTAGTAAAATCTCAGCGCTCCTAAATTTTTCAATTTAGCCATTGTAATCTATGTAGTTTTGTTGTTGAGAAAATTGTCTGTAAACCATTCAATTTCCTACGATTCCATTCAAATGTTTGCACAGTATTTGCTCAACAGTAAATCAGAATAAAGTCAGTTATGCCAGGAGTATTCCCAGAGTTTCCTTCCATCATGGCATTATGGTTTTATTATCTAGTTTTAGTGTTACAAGAAGCATAGTCAAATTCTGTTCATAGATTTCGTTGTGTCTGATCAGGGTCTCTGAGACCTTCAGTAAGATACCGAAAATAATTGTGTAAAAATTATTACTATGTACAATTGCGAAAAGCTGACAATATTCATCGAAACGAGCTGTAAACCGTGTCGAATATGATGAGAATGTTTATAGATCAGACGGAGCAGTTGTTGAGGCGATATTTATTGAAAATGAACATGTCTTACTGGATCAAACGCACCCTTTGGAGAACAGACAAAATGTAAGAGCTGCTAAACGTGAGTGTATTAGAAATAGAAAGCGCATTTGATTGAATTTAGAGAATGGTCAAACTACCCTCGTCCGGCACTTTGCATGTGATAACATATGTAAGTCCCAACGAGTTATAAAAAAGTTCGTGTTGAATTTACTACAAAATGTAGCTATGAAACCACGCAAGCGTTGGGAGGACTTAGCGGACGCAGTGCGCTATTAAAAAGTGCGAAACGCAATCGTTGGGGCAAGGCAGCAGAAAGCAATGTCTTCAAGAGGCAGGCCTTGGTGATTAACGAAACAGAAAACTAGTCTAGGATAAATCATTATCAACGAAAACTGAGTTGACCAAACGAGACATACGGAAATAACGATCGAATCTATGCATCAAATCTGGACGACGGCAGAGTTTGTGGCTTTAAATCGAAATACTGATTTCGGTTAAATTATCAATGCAGTGGTCAACCTAGGACCAACTAAGATGCATAGGGCACAAATGAAAGTTTCTGATATAAGAGGCAACGAGAAATATAGGTTCACGAACAAAATAAAATGTCAATGTTCAGCAGAATGGTAATTTTTTGCCCGATTTCTGACTTATGAGGTCCCCAATAGTTTGAATTATGGCATCGGCAATTGAAGGTTAGCACTTTCAATCCATGAATTGAATTCTCGAAAGGTCAACCTTTATTTGAAGCGAATTGAAAAAAATTATAACTTGAATTATTTCTTCACTTGAAACCATTGATTTTTACATCAAAACAGAAACAACCAATCGCTATGAGTGTTGCCAGAGGCAGTTCTCATGAAAAAATCACACTTATCAGAAGATTTTCGGATGAATATCTATTGACCAATCATTTTGCATAATTTTCAATTAATTTTTTATTGTTCTACTCCTTTTCAAATTGTTTTTGGTATCAAAATCGGACATTTTTTTAACTCGATAAAACAATCAATATGAGATGGAATATTTTTCAGTTACAAACTAAATGAAAAATACACATCAAATTGCACTTGGAGCGTGTATTATACAAACAAGTAATAATTAAACGGCAATTAAATTTAAAGTCGCTTCAATTTTTGATAGACTGATGAATTCATAGACGATGAAAAACGTGAGAGAATCAATTAAGAGCACAGAACAATTTATGACGCGAAAATTGCTGGACAATTTTTCACTGTATAGTAATGATACAAAAAATAATATTACCTGCAACTTTAATATATTCCTTACAACTCACATCTCTTATATAATACAACGCTAACGCAAAAAATACATAATAATTTTTTATAATATCGATTAAGTCAAATTTTATCGCATTTATTTTTTTAAAAAAGGGAAAAACTAAATGGTTATCATTAACTTTTTTAAGATTTTCATATTATTCTAAATAGATTTTGTTTTCATTAATGATTATTACAAACTAGTAAGCGACAAAAAAAATTTCCTTTTTAAACAATCTTCATTTCTCTTAAACCAATTACATAATTGCAATTGTAACAATACCAACTCAGTCGTTATTGTTGCGCACTGAAATTCTTAGTTGTGTGGATGTGTGTGGTGTGCAGGACGTCGTCGACACTTTAAACTGGCATATGAGGCATGTCCGTTGCAGCAACATTCATGGTTATTGCACTACCTCCATCCTCCACTTCAATCGACATCGCTAGATTCTGATATTAAATCGTCTTCGTCGATAAGGCTGACCTGATCTGATGATTGATCCAGCGATCGGACTGACATTGTAGGTTCGAGCACTTCAATATTGGAATCCGAGTCCCATTCCTCCATATCGACATCATCTTGACCGCGTCCGTATGCTGCAATGAAGGCGATAGAAGAAAACGTAATTTATTGAAGGGTTTACTATGAAGATACATGCATTATGTACGTTGCTTGGGGCGTAACAATCGAGGACTAATTTGAAAAAAGTGTCTTATAAGTTTGACCAGCATATTAATACAAGCCCGTAACCTCAAGGAACTCCTGCGAATTTACATAAATCCGGAACAATGCGGGCACGATTTCTATCACTTACAAACCCAGTATACGCGAAGAGGCACAATATGCACATTACGAAACTTGTGAGCCATCTTCATATTCAATTTTTCGATACGCTACTAATTATAAATTAACAAAGCAAAAAGAAATTGTCCTTATAGCAAAAAGAGTTTAGAGTTAAATAATTCATACAACAACGAGAGCAATGATACACATTGTAAATAAGTTTAAAATATTCACCCTCTATGTATTTTCCAAAGCCTTTCGGTAGCAACGACTTTGCCTTTTCGATATCTTCCTTTGTGCACTCTCCCTTATCGAGTCCTAAGTGAAAGAGAATAAGATAGCATGATCGAAAGGAACAATAGATACATTTCAATCAAATATTTTGATAGATTTTTGCATGAAGCAGATGATTTTATTTGTTTGGCACACAACAGGATTACTTACCATGCAGCAAACCCATTCGCTTAAGCACTTCAACGTCATCGTGGATCTCAAACTTATCGTTAAATTTAAAGTAATACTCTGATCTGTAACGATACCAAACAAATAACACAGATTAAATAAATGCACAGCATTTCCTCTGATCCAATCACATACTTGTCTGTCGATACACTGCAATTTATTTTAGTCGTTTTGTGCGTATTTACAATAATAAATGGCAATTGAATCGAAGAATTTGGTGTTGGAACGATACCCTCCTTCTCGGCCAGTTTATTTCGTTCCACAAGCGATTGAAATGAAATTTGTTGCAATATCAATTCTTTCAGTTCTTGCTTTTTACGTTCGATTCGTTCCCGTCGCTTTATGTTTTCTTTCTTCACATAATCAATTTGCTACAGAAAAAAACCCATTTTAAGATAAAAGCTTCCAAAACGAAATATGATATTAATTAAAATTACCTGCACAGAACTTGTGGGTAAGCCAATCCAGCGTATTTCTTTTTTATCTTTTAATATAATATTCATTGCCATTAAAACATTTAAGGCATCATAGACACGACGGCGGATATTTTTCTGATCACAATTGGCCGTTTCGGCTGTTTGATTACATGATTGTATTTCTTCCGCTACCAGTTCATCGGCAACTTCATTGTACGTTGTTGAGCCTTTCTCTTTGACCTTTTCACAAACCTTCATGGAGAAATGTCGTAGACCTTTGCCAACTTTATCGACTTTTCGACGACGTGATATTGAACTTTGTACTGCATGTGTGCTTGAGTGACTGTAATTTTAAAATAGGGAAATAAATGAATCAGTTTATTATATTAGACACTAGGAAGCATATACTAAAGTAACTAAAATTGAAAAATGTCTTAAGCCAAATTGGAAATAGTTCTAGGAAAAATCGTTTCTTGGCTTTAATTTAGCGATCATGCTCCAGAGCAAGTTAGTTAAAGCCAAGTGTTTGAAATGAGCATTGTTTAATTAAAATATAGTGAGATTTCTCTAAAAAAAAAAACATATAAAGAAAACAGGACATAATTACTTACGCTTTCGACTTTTGTGATGTACTATATTGTTGAATGATATATTTTTCTTCTGTACCATCTTCACGCTTTACAGACTGAAAATTAAATGAAATTGAAACTCATGTAAGCATTCAACTATTTATTGATTTTGTAAAATTATTAAATACGATCACTACAACATTATTCAAAACAATTTACATACCACGACTTCCTGAGGAGCATATCGTTGTGAGTTTTGCCGCGTTCCGCTGGTCTGTGTGTTACTTTTCATGTATGATGAGCTAGGCGTAACATTATAGTTGCTCTGAACTCTACTGTGCGATGTGTAACCACTAACAGACTCCTAGTGTGCCATGAAAATATAATAATGTTATATTCGTTAGAGGATCGTTTCCAGCATAAAACAATTTATACGTACGTTTTGTCGTGAATACATGATTGGACTTTGCGATTTTTCGGCCTTGAATTCTGATTTTACAATTTTGTGTAGTTGACCTGGAGGTAGAACAAGAAGACACCTGGTAAAAGATTCGTACGATGAAATTGCAAGTATTCGCAGCAAAAAAAAATTATCGCTAAAATTGGGTAAAATCTAAGCTGCCAAATACATTTTTTGGTATTTTTCCTTCTCGTCACGATTCATGGTGTAAATCTTTTAAATGAAAATGTTCGCTACCAGGCACATCGTTAATTCTACGTAATTAAGTTTATGAGGATCTAAAGACTCGAAGCAAATATATTACTTCTTTCTCAGAATTTATTTTCGAAATGCCCTTTTAAGGGTGAATGCCAGTTGATGAATGAATTACCAATGGAAACAAACTCTTCTCCTAAGTACACTAGAGCGTCTTTTCGGTTGCTACTTGCAACCTTCTTCAGTGTTTTGTACACGTAGTCTGAACTGAAGAAGGTATAGAAGGTATAAATACGTATTTGAGGAAATACATAATATTCTTGGTGAAAAGCCACAACACGACTTTTTTAATAACATTGCTTCGATATTTTATTATTGAGGCTTCCAAAATTAAATATACGAGACAATCATGGTTGTTGGACGATATAAGAAGTTAAGCAACGTCAGATTCTGAGCTTCATTGTTTTAATAGGTAACGAATTTCAGAAGGATGTTTTATTACTCACTTAAGAATTCAAGTGTTCCTTTAACTTTGAAACCTTTCATTCAAACAATTACTATCGCGGTACAGGATTTTTTTGTGGATACAATTTGATGAAAAAACACAAATTTTCCAATGAAAGATCAAATTTTATTTATCTTGTTTTATCAATTCTTATTCAGGAATCACTGTATTCACATAAATCACCCATTTGGTGCGTTTTTTGGACAGGTGAGATAATTGAACCTGACTTTTTCCAGAATGAAGATCGGGTAGATGTGCGCTACCATGCAATGTTTTCTAATATCCTTTGGCGTGATTTTGATGGATATAATTACGACAAAGGTAGTATCATTCGCAACTTTTCTGCTGAATTGATCATTATTGATATCATGTTTACACTGCACTGAAATTCGATTATTTCTTAACTTGATTTATAAATTTGCTTGTCTCGTTTTCACTGAGCGAACTTGATTTCGATTACATTGACTGTTGTGAAAGTAAAACAAATTTTTTGAAAAATTTGGCCAACAATACTTATTATGAGTATTTTACCAACCAGTAATCACTTTTGTTTGGCGACTTTGTTCACCAACTGTGAACAATCGAACAATGACGGCGTCTGGTCAATTTTTAAAATTTCAGATCAAAAATCGACTTCGGTTTCACACTCAAACGTAGCGCCAAATGGTTGATTGCCATTTGCTCAAACCAAATTCGAACTCAACTTTACATTAAGCGCCTTAATTTACAATGAACAAGATTTCATACAAAAGATTTATTTGAAATCAAGCTGCCTAACTTGATTCGCAGGTCAAAGAAGTATATGGAAAATGATGTGATTACGAACTAAATGTGATTCGAAATCAAGTAAATAACGGTAATCTAGTTAACTTTCCGTAGTGAGAACATACTATAAGATTATTTCGAAAAAGGTACTTAACAAGACGAAGTGAATATTGCGTGGGTTTTTATTAAGTCTTTAAATTTTACACACAGAACGCAAACTTTTGACTAACTCAAAACAAAAGTATTTAGTAAGAAAAAAATCGAATAAGATACGTATTGCAAAAATTGTATTATAATATTTTTATAATAAATAAAAATGTTTTTCAAAAATTTCAGAAACTTTTAACAGAAAATTTCATGTTTACATACAGGAGATTTTTGTAGCCGATAATTTATTACTAATGTAAACATTTGAAAATAAGAAGAAATTCGTTACAGGATAGAAGAAGTCAGTATGTATCAATTTTATAACAAATGGATAGTCAAATTGATGCACAATCATGTAGTCTTGTTCTATGTTTCTCAAGTTAAAGGTTTTTAATTTTCGTTTCAGCTGTTGTTGACTTCGGACTCTATACCTCAGTATATTGTTAAAAAAATTCCGATAAAATACAAACATTGCAAGCCTCTTTTGAGTTGAAGATTGTTGCATAAAACTTTTCGAGTTTTTATAAAAAAAAGGTAAGCAGTAAACCTGTTAATGGCATTTCATTTCAGAAAAATACACAACAGCGATGACTCAGAAAGTTCTTGATAAATCGCAGTAAAAGTTTTCTATAATGCTCTACGAGTTTAAAAAATAATTTTACTTTTTGCTCATCAATCCGAGGTATTTCTAAAGTGCGAAGTGTTTACGAATAGTGTTTTTCAACTTTTGTTAGGATCTTCTACATATAAATCATAACATTAGTAAAGACCGAGAGATTTTCTCCTACGTTTCAGATCAATACAACAGACTCTGGAAATGTCAACTCTAGTCGCGATCTTCCGCAAAACTAGACTATTATCATTTCGTTATTTTTAATTATTTCCAAATAATATTTACTTTGAAGTTGAAAATAGTGTCCAAAGTATGAATAAACTATACTATGTTTTAAAAGTATTGATTTGGCGTTTACATTTAAAAAATCAACTTGCCCCGTAAATCTTGATAATGAAAAGTTACAATAGAAGAAAACTTACTTGAAAATAAATAGTATGGCCGCTATTTCGCCCGAAAATCATGATTCAAAGAATATTTTTATGTTTTATTTGTTTAGAATATATTCTTAATCAGTTATAAAATAAATATTGTAGCATTAACTTTTGAAGCGAATAAAAAATTGCGGAAAAATATAGATTAGCAATTAGCCTGTTTTCACGGTTAGGCTTGTTGATGGGTTAGGCTCCTTATATTTCAACTATTTTTATTATTTGTATCCGCGAAGTATAACGACAGTCAATTGATTCGTATATATGCTTACGTCGCTATTCTATATAAGTTAGTTTATCATGGGTTAGAACCCATCAACAAGCCCAACTGTGGTCGTGCTGTCTGGTTGCGGATGGTAAATGACAGCACCTGAAGAGGATGCCATCCGACACCCCGAAACTATGCTTCCCATTAAATTAATGATGAGCATAAAATCTGGAACCTAAGAACCCCCATTTATGTGCAATAATAGTGTTAGTGAGTTGCTAACCAAAAGCACACTAGAAGACGAAGTTGTTGACTAAACTAGGAGGTTCTAACCCATGATAAACTAACTTATATGAATTGTCACGCAAAAATACACACACAAGTCGATCCGATTTCGAGCGGGTAGAGCTTGAATGTGTTCAACCATATAGACGCTCGATTACTCGAACCTCGATCCAGTTTCCAGCGTTCAACCTCTCAAGCCGGTCCATGAAAACAGGCTAAATGTTCCTCCTGACTATATGAAGAGAATTTCAAAATTTCCAAATATAAAACCCATTCTGTTTATGATAATACTTCCTAGAAAAACGAGATTAAAATAGGGAATTTATGATTATAAATAAATAATAAGAAATACATATACATAAAAAAATTGTTTTTGAATTGACGCTCGTACGAAACGGATTGTGATTGTCCTTAGTATCAATTTATCTACTTCATCCATGGCGCGCCAGTCCAAATCGAGCTTTGAACTCCTGAAAAATTTGTCCACAAGGAGAGACGAAAAAGGTTCCACCCTGATGTGGACACATATGTTTGAAACGAAAAAAAATAAATCAATTTTTTTTCCAATGCATTGAGTTAAAGGGAGATGATAAAGATGGCATAGAACGGTTTGACGCCCATCAACGAATATTTTTTATCTTCAGTTTAAGCTTGTTTATCATCGCTTTAGTTTCATTTTCGTTTCAAGATCTTTTTTTGCGCTAATATTTTGGAAATACTATCTCAAAAATATTCATTGGGTGCGAAAACTGCACGGCAGTGTGGATGGTTAACATTTTCGAAGACCTTTCAGCGTAGCGTACATTTGACAACATGGGAAGTGCAAATAGTGGCGTTTTATGTATTGTAAACAAAATGCTGATCTTGTCTATTCTTTCTCAATACTGGTTTAGCGGATCTGCTTCAACAAGTATGCCTGATAACCTTCCAATGTGGAAGGAATGTGTAGGAAGGTTAGCGGCTTAAAAATTCCAAATTTCACATATCTTTCACTACCCACGAGTGACATGGATCAATGAAAATGATTCTGCATATTTATTTAATTTTACTTTTTGAAACAAACGACAATACCAAAAAAAGCGAAAACATCCCCGATCGTTGAGACAGCATAGTCAAAAGAGTTTAACAGCGCAAGCAATCATTAGCGCTTCACTGGCTGGCATCAGAGCATACCCTTACCTGGAACTCAGAATTAGGAAGCGAGAATCAATCGGACGGTCGTTACAATTCAAACGCTTGAAGTTCCACAACAGGATGCGGAAAATAGTCAAGTTTTAAATTGAAGATTGCAAGAAGTGATCCAATGGAAGATTATTTACGAAGTGGATTATGAAATACATGTACGAAACTACCATTCGTCGTTTTACTCGAGAAATATTAAAAAATCACCTAAAATCTTTCGGGGAACAATATTGTTCTTTCCTAATTCCAGTGAATATTCAAATGGTGTGCAGCTCCTTACAATAATTTTATATGTTCTTTTTAATTGTTTTTTTGACAGGTAGCTTAAAAGCCTGTTCCACACCCTTTGTCCCCGATTTGGTAGTTTATTTGACGCACGATGTAGTGACGTAAGCACTGCCACACAGATTATTCAAAAAATAATACTTTTACCTTTGGGCTTCGGACACCGGTCTCCTCTGAATTCTGCGTTCTCCTCGATAGTGAGGATAGACTAGGGTTATCCATTATAAATTTAATTATTTTTTCTAGCAGTTTGCGACAAATAAGAGGAATTTCTGGACGTTTTTTAGGGATTTTCAAGCAATTTTTCCGTTATATATTCAATCACAGACGTAATGATTTCCAGAGGTTTAAAATGAAAAATTCAATCTAAATTCAATGAAACCAAACTGAAATGTAGATTGCTGAAACCAGCAAATAGACACAACTACGTCTCCTTCAAAAATGCAATAATTTGAAATCCTCTCGGTGAAGGATGTTTAGACTTTTGTTAACAAATTTAAAAGGAGTATCTATTTGGGACAATGAGAGTCCCACATCATTTCGAGAACTTATTTGATACTTCCAAGATGATTTGACCTACATCGCTTGATCACCATGCCTGCAATGTCATGTTTTACATAGTCTCGGATTTTACTCAGGGGCTCTTTCCATATCATAGCTATGTAGCTGGTTGGTAGCACACCGAAAGAGAAATTGCAGTTAGATAAGTGGTCAGTTTAAGTCCTTAAAGTGATCAGTGGGTAGATATGCGGAATAATCACTTTTGGTGGATCTACTACGTCAATGGGGATTATTCCCCATAACTTTTTGCGTCTTATTTTGTAAAACCGCCTGGGGCGGTTGTTGTTGTTAGTTTGCGATAAAATTTGAATAAATTATTGCAGATCGAGCGATGGAGCACCCGCGCTCCAGCCAAGCTGCGTGAGACTCCTCGTCTCCGATTTTCAGGTTATATCTACGTGCAAGTTGGCACGCACTCCGCCGACTAGCGGAGCGCGCAAATTCGATAGTTCCGCGTCAGATTCCGCCAGAGCAGGCTTTCGCGTGCAGTTTCCCGTCTAATCCACCGATTTCCCAAATATTACCGCAAAGGTGCGATGTTGGCGCGGAAACTGCGTGCAACACAGCCCGCCCGAGAGCCTCCGGCGAGACCGAAATGCCTGCCATTGGGGCAAAATGCTGTTGGCATTTCGCGGCCCGTCATCGGCCGCCTTATCGGCGCTCCACCACGCAATTCCCAATTGGAATCACCCACATTGTCTGCAGCCACCGGAACTGCATCGAATCCCATCCAGACGTTGCACATCGAATCCCAGCCATAGTGCAAGTTTTGTCGGATTTGCAACTCATGTGGCGCGACTACGCGCGCCTCGGAAAAATCAAACTTACCAGACGAATCGCGAAATAGATAGTCACACTCGTTCGTCATACGTGACATCTTCCGGTGCTAATTCATCGACAGCAAGGTCCTAGACGCGATTCCGCGTTCCGGTCGCCGATCCGAGAACGCCACTAAACCGCCAAAATCAGTCCGGGAAAATTTCCTGACACTACGGCATAAACTCAAAATGGCGAGTTCGGAATGGCCTCGCAAACGGCTAGCAAGCACTTCTTTCGCGACGGATTTCGAGCTCTTGCCGCTAAATTAATTTCACCAAAACTAGACGACGCGATGCGGAAACGTTTCAAGTTTTCGATGCACTTGTTTTCAGGTCGATAGGTACACGCGTTTCGCGACACGGGCCAGTTAAATTCGGGGCATTTAGTGCAAATTTTCGATTTTAGTTGATGCTGATGGAGAAAACTCGGCGCGCTATCCGAGCGACAGCTGATTCTTTCGAGAGCGCGCCATTCTCATCCAAATTCGGCGGTGAAGTTGGGCGTAGAGACTGGCAGCTGACAATCAGATGGCGTGTGTGCGGCTAATTCGGGCGGAAGCTCGGAAAACCGTTGAACGGAAATGCATTTTGGGTAAATTTTATGGATTAAGTGCTTTGATTTTGTCGTTAAAAATGTTGGCTATAATTGTATTTGAGAGAAGAATGCTTTTGAAATATATGTTTCACGCGTCTTCTGAGTTTCACGATTTTCGAATATATGACAAACAAAACAACTTATTTTAAGAGTAAGTTAAATTTTGTATTGATTGATTTTATATGATTGATTATTATAATAACAAATAGTTTTGCTGGTCATCAGAAATTTTTTACACATTTTTCACACATTTAACGTTGGAAAAGATATGGGGCGGATTAGTAAAGACTATGCGAATGATCCATAACAAAAAAGGCGTAAAAAATATTAAAAAACTTGCCATTGCAAGATTGATTGTCCTTATTGCGCCCATGAGCACTTCTATGCAACCATATTAAAGTGTATATATTTTTCCAAAAAATTAGGATGCTATTTCATGTCTAACTAAATGGTTTCTAAGGATATTCATGTATCTAATTTTGATGAAACATTAAATCAAATTTTTGAACCATTCATGATGACAATTTTATTAAGTAGCAATGTAAACCACTTGAAAGTGCTACTGACTTCTAAAAATAATAATCCCAACAATATTCAATAAATTAATAAGAGTTATTTTTGACCTTGAACTTAAATTTGATGCTCATATTGAGGCAACCTCTTCGTGTCGTTGGATTTGTCCTAAAGCACTCGAATATGTTCACTGACACTTTTTCCTCCGTTCATCTAGACACTAGATTGCCCTATCCTAGAATACTGCTCATTGGTATGGTCCTCGCATTATCAATACTTAGACTTTATAATTGAACCTACGCAGAGTAAACTTACTCGTTTCTTTCTATCTAAATTTCATCTTCCATACATATCTTGTCTCTGCTTCAACATTCTACTCAGAAATCGCGGCGACTCTTCTTAGATGAATGTTTCTTTTCGTTTTTACCAACGTATAATATATTCTAGCCTCTTTAACTGCTTAGTATATCATTTACCTGAACGTCCTACTAGATCTGATAATTTATTTGTTGTGCCGTTTGCTAGGACGGGAAATTTTTGCCACTCACCAATACTACGCTTACCCAAAAACCATATGGGTCTGCAACTTGGTTCACTTCTTTTCTCACTTCTTACTTTCAAGCATAAGCTTAAACATGCATTATTGAAATAGTCTTGACTTTTTTCCTACTATTCTGTTCAACGTTGGTATGTTGGACCATGATGATTCTGAAAAAATAAAAATAATAAATATATAGGTATTATGAAGCTGAAAAAACGTACATAATAACTAATTTTCTGTTCATTATTCCAAAAATAACACTATTTATAGTAAAATAAAGAGTTTGCCGTGCAAATTGTAAAATTGTCATCGAATTTTTGAACTTTAGACTTTAAAAAAATTCCAATATTTCAAAACGGTGTATTAAAAATAATGAAATAAAATTTTTACTTACATTTCATTCGATAAAAAGCAGCCGAAGTTAATAACTATCTTTTTAAGAAGCTAATTTTAAATTACGCTAAATATAACTTCAAAGTAAATGCGTATACATTTTTTGTTTGCTGTGATACTAACCGAATTGATGATGCTTAAACAACTGATGCACCATTTAAAAAATTTAGTGTTGCCAACATCGAAAATTATTTCTGTTACTGGACAATCCAACTTTAGAATAACGGTTTTACTATGTTCATTATTTTTTTTAAGTTGTACTGAAACTTCTATACGATTTTTTAAAAATATTTACGAAAAAGTTTCCTGAAATGTTTCATAAAAGACGAAATAATCGTTTTCTAATTTCAAACCAATTATTAGTAATAATAATAATATTATTATTGAGCTGAATTGTTAAGCGTGAATCCTATAAGTTCAGTTTCACTAGGAAAGTTAAATTATGAATATCTGAAAAATTCTGCTGAAGTAATTTCCATATAAAACACCACCATAATTTTTTCAAACAATTTAAGGTACCAGTACACATTAGAAGGCCATAAAATAGCAAATTTTTATGAATTTTTTCTCAGCTAATTCATTGAATATGAACATGCAACTTTTTTCAACACTACATCTATCTTTTGTGAGTACAAAAAATATTTTTTAGCTATTTTACAGAGGGCGCCAAAGTTGACACCTAGAAAAGTATCCTATCACATGGCCGACAGTTAATCTTAAAAATTGCAGTCTGAAACAGAAAACTCAAAAAGAGTTTTAGAGACTAAGGTCTCTTACATGACTATTCATCACCGTTTATGAAAAATTGAGTAAAAAAAATTGGAGAGCTTTGATTTTTTTTTTTGAAATTCAACCCTCTTTTTCAGTCATTTTTTGCACGTCAAATTTTTGTTTTCCAATTTTTGGATCTATTTGAGGTGAATTATCTTCCGAAACATGTTAATAAATTAAACGCATTAAGGTTTATTAAAATCAGTTGAGAAGATCCGGAGATTAACTAGCGGCCTGTTGAAAAAATGTCATTTCGAGAAAATCGCGTTTAAAGTTTGGCTTCGCTTTTTAGTAACTTTTCTATACATTTTTTAGTACCTTTTTTATACGTCAGAATAAATACTGGTGCGTGTAAGTAGACGAAAATTTCGTGTTCTATTGTGAATGAATAGAAAAAGCCGGTATTTTAGAAACACAAACGATGCCGTGCGGCCGGCGAGAGCAGCCAAAAACGCGCACGCACTTAAAACCGTTTTATACTATTTTAACGTTCGAATTTTTTCAAAATATTTTAGGAGGCCAGTTTTAAAGGTGCGAGGAGTTGGAAAATGCCAAAAAATCGATATTTTGAAATTTTTAATGTGTACTAGTACCTTAATGCTAAATAAATCATCAAAACTAATTCCACACAAATTTCCACAAGAATTAAGAAAAAAATGAATTTTTTAAAGAAATCAATTTGAATATAACACTATTCATTTTAAATGGACTTAACTTTAACTTTTCTATCAAAATTTATATGAAGGCTCGAAATTAAAAAGTTATTTTCACCAAAAAAAGTTTTTATTGAAAGATGTTTTTCGAAAGATATCCGAATGTATTTATTTTCTATGATATGTAGTTTGTGAGAATTCTATAAGAATTGATCAGCAAAAATACTATTCTTAAATAGTTCCGTGAAGATGTTGCCTAAAAAGTAGCGCATACTGAAAAGTCGCAAAGATTTTTTCGTATGATTATCACCAAAAAGTTGTTTCTGAATATTTAACGTTAAAAATCAATATCCCAGAAGTTAGGAGCATAATATAGACTTAAATTCGAAAACTTCATGGAAAATTTAGTTCCACGATAAAAGCTTTATAAAAAATTTATGCGGATAAATTCATGAAAATATTTTTATCAAGAGGTTGGATTTTGAAATGCAGAAATGTGTTTCAGAATTTTGGAAAGTACAAAATTATGATAAAGTTTAAACGGGAAATCAATTTTTGAGCCGCTTTTAGTTACTCCTGTATTGCATGTCCGAGTGGCCGCAGTCCATTCCGTTGAGCCATGGATTCGTCCTGCGCAGCTGTACTATTTCGTGTAGTTTGCATATAAAAAAGGTCGGTCCCATTCTTATGATGATGACATGGCGTGTGTTTAGAACAAAGCTGTTTTATATTTACGTGAGAATTTTTACTACGTATATTTCTTAATCCGTAAAACACAGCGTGTGTGAGCGTATCGAGTATTTTCGAGTCTCCAATTACAATACCGGCTGAAAGAAAGAGGACCTTTAGTGAAAAAGGGAATCGCTAGAAAAAACGCTACCGAAAATGCCAACGGGCTAATGGTTAATTAAATGCATCGAAAATTTTATTTCAAACGCGAAGAAATGTCTGTAATTTGAAAAATACACAAAGAAAAATAAATTGCCTAATAAACTTCTTTTTTCAGTTTTGATATTACAAAATCAATGAACAATTAGTGGAGATGTTTTCATGAATAAATTTTATCGAAAACAGATTTGCTGAAAAAATTTAACTGTGGATTTTTGCCATAAATATCATTTCGATTTTATTAAAACCAAAAACAAAATTTAAAATGTTATGATAAATTTTTGTAAAAAATAAATGAAAATACTGAATATGCAAATGATATCAATCGTTAAGTACAATTACTTGCATATAATATTCACGATCCTGTCTATTTTTTTGATTGTGTAACTCACCACGAAATACTATATACTACCATGAATAAATGCTTCAGTTTTTTAAATTTTTTAATGAAAAAATTATGATATCAATCGTTAAGTACAATTACTTGCATATAATATTCACGATCCTGTCTATTTTTTTGATTGTGTAACTCACCACGAAATACTATATACTACCATGAATAAATGCTTCAGTTTTTTAAATTTTTTAATGAAAAAATTAGACAGCCTTCCAAAAACATTAATTGAGATATATTGTTATATTATATAAGACAATAGAGTCCAGATAGATGGGCTCATCGAACGTCCAGATTGAATGAAATTTGCCGTACAATAGTCACGGAATACAAGTTTCAGATGGGTAGAACTATGAAAACATATTTTTTGTTTCATAAAGTTTAATTTTAGTTTCAATCCTAATGTATACGTGGACGTAAGTTTTTTATCCAAACAATGTAGGATTACCAAAACAAAAAATCTTTGTGGTCCGGATTAATCGGTTATCCGAACTTGCAGGGCCCGAATTAGTGGGACTGACTCTACTGTAGATGTATTTCCAAGTCATCAAAAAGACAGTGGACAGGACATATAGCAAGATGGAAAGACTGTAGATAGTCTACGAGAATAGCACAATGGTACTGAGAGGTATCAAAAGACAGAAAAGACGTCCAAATCAAAGATAAAACTACGACTTAAAAAAAAACAGACAAGCCTAACCTGGTCGCGATTTTCAAACAATCGTTCGGAATGAAGACAGCATATACTAGTTAGACTGCACAATCCAGGAATGGTTGATTGCGACAATGCTTTTAATCAAATGTAGCTGCGATTCAATTAACCCCATCGCCAACTCCGCTTTCCTTGGGAGAAGGAGGAGGGAGGGATTCTGACCGATCCTCAGAACAACACTCATACAACATGATGCTTCGGTAAGGGTGTGACGAAAAATAGGGTGGCATATGTATAAATGATGATAAGCCCTAAAATACGGCGATCAATCTGGAGCTTTGCAATGGGGCTCAATTGAAGAGGTTGTGTCTGTGATTCCTCGAAACCTCACCAGGAGTATATTGGTACCAAGATATCCGGGGCCCCAGGAACTTGTACCTGCCGGTGTCGGTAAGGAACCTGTGGAGGTTGAAGCTTGGGGGCTGCGGTTGATACCCAAAAGCGGGTACTTTCATTTCTAATAGTTTGGGACCGGATTTATTCGGCAATCCTCCTGTATCGTGGTGCATTCGCGTGCTGCGTTTACGACAGGGGTGCCGTAACCCAAAAGCGGCAAGGATGCTGATAGGTCCAAATTCTCAACAAGGATTATGAAGGAGTCCAGGCAAGCTTTGGATGAGATCTGGAACCCATACTCGGAAAAGCAATACTCATAACATAAGTTATGGGTTACTGAGTAGTACGTTTATGGGGGTTTTGGTGCGAGCTAATTTCATAACTCTGGCTTAAGAGGCCCGTTTGAATGATTAATTTCGGGGAAAGCACGTTAAATTCAGGAACTAAACTAGCTTCACCGCCAGTTATGATTTAAATTGATATTTTTAGACTACATAGATTAAAATTGTTTAGATATAAATCAATTCAAATGGATAAAACGTGCTCATGGAATTTTTCGTTATAGGTAGGTAGGATTTTAATCTTTTTTTTTTTAATATTCCATAGAAGACTAGAAAAGAGTATAGGTTACACGTTCCAATTATGTTTCCTTCTTTTGATGGACGAAAAATTATTTGAAAAACAATTTTATTGAAATTGAAAAAATAAGAGTTGATTACTTGACTAATGAAATGAAGATGTGTTGTGTAATGTTCATGGTGACTACCAAAAGAACAACTTGCAGTTTTCATCACCAAGTTGACCGCAAGAGTCAACTTTAGGCATAATGACGAATTGCTGCCAAGAAACTTAAAATAAATTTGTACTATCATAGATTCGTGAGATTCATGATGTCAAGTATGCCTGACCGATTATCATTTGTATCAAGTTCATTTCAAGGATGATGTCAATAATTAAAACTTAGTTTTCTCAGCCAACGATAAAGCACTTATTAAACAGATAATGAGTGCTATTGTTTATTCTTGATGATGGTAGCAAATACAATGAGTAGCCACGTATGAAATGTTAAGCTATTGACGTTCCGCGATCAAAACCACACTTAATTATTTCGAAATTGAAACAATAAATTTACTACGAGGGTCGCCGACTTAGTAGCCATCCGTATCAGTACCGTTTCACGTATTAGTCAGTACACTTATCGATCTATCTTTTCTTTCTAATATAATACCACAGTTTTGCTTGGGGCACACAGTAGCGCGCGAATATGATGTTGGCGCGATGTTTACCTTTACCTGTGATCGTGATCATGATTTTGCCCCGTTACTGTTGTTCTGCGTTTCATAGGTGAATGCTTAGCGTAGTGAGACCAGTGAACCGGTTTGTGTAGTCCGCGCTAAAGTAGCTAAGCTCGATCAATAGAAAACAATAGAGGAAAATGTTAATTTCGGTGGAAGGACCAAGGAAATATTCACAAGTGTTGGCTGCCACGTCGGGTAAATAAATTGCTTTGTATATGTAGTTTCTCTATTAACAGAGAAGTAATAGCGGACGGCTATTCAGCTTATGCTACCAGTAGTGCTGTTGGTTACATGGAACAATTTCCCGCACATTATTTGATACTATTGTGTTTGTATGCTTGTCGACGCAGAGCTTTTTTAATGAGGCAACAACCTTCGTGTGAGATTAAATTTAATGCGCCAAACTTATTGTGAGATTATGCGAGCCTGGTTGCGAGTGAAATGTTATTAACCAGGTATTTATTTATTCAAGCTGGCACATATTTTAACGATCACAATTATTAATAGCTTTACGGAAAAGCTACGACTATGAAAAGTGCTTGTGGAACCAATAATTTATGAGACCTAGTTTACTCCAGATCTCTTCAAATAGTGTTAAAATCGTTGAATTGAGGGTGCTGTTTTAATTTGTTATGGAATTGGAACGGTTTAACTGCCTGTATTGCCAGCGATATGAACCCCACCTGCACATGTACATGAGTGATCCTCCACTAGTAAAACAATAACGTCTGCCAGGATTTCCTAAACAAAAAAGATCACAACATACTTATAAAAATTAATATCAGCCCAAGAGCAAACCTTATGCGCAGGATAAAGTTGCATGCATTTTCAAAATATTCTACAATTTATACAGATGTTTTGGAGAAATTTTAGTTCTGTAATTTTGATAATACCACTTGAAATGCCAAATAGTATAAACTTTCTCCAATGTTGGCTGTAAAGAAATTCTTAATAACTAGAAAGTTATTTTATGTTATCTAAAGTATACAACTTTCAAGAATTTTGAATCAGAATACGGTACACAAATTATTTTAATTCATAATGTCTACAAGCTACTGACTTTCAAAAAAGACATTTATAAGAACTAATATATCATCAGCTTCATCAACAGCTAGTGTATTTTGATATCAATAATTCTGAATGCTATCCTTCAGGATGCCATGGCTCAATTTGAGCTGGTGCACCATTGATTATGTACTATTATTGTAACATGTTTGAGATTTTGTCCTTTCCTCAGACATTATTTCAATTATTTCAGCTTCTTCCCTGTTAATTTTTCGTATATAATATAGTGAAGGCAATCTGTTGGTTTCTTTCTTTTTGAAATTGCTATTAAAACAACACCGTTGAATATTTTAAAATAATTATTGCTCTATTCAAAAAGATACCGTTTCGGATAAATTAAAAATTCCATTGATGCAAAGCCAAATTAACACCGAATATCATAAAGAACATTGACTCTTTGTTCTGAAATGCGTCCATATAGTTTTCATTGATTTTTGTACGTTAGCGAGACTCGAACGCCAAAGCATAAATGTTTTTACAAAGAACGTTCGAAGCAACAAACGTTTGTTCGCCAAATAAATTGTTGAAGAAGTGAATAAAATCATGGAAAGCTTTTGCCTCGTGTGAAAAATTTGAGAATGAAGAAATGGCATCAAAAAATGTATACAAAAATTAATTCAAATAAAAAACGAATCCAGTTGGTATTGTTCGCTCCAAAATCGAAACACAAGTACTCGGTTCAACACCAGTGAATCAAGTTTTCAGAAAGTTTATTTTTTGTTCTTTAGTTTCTTTTGTAATCATATATGTTCAAGTTTTGCGATTAATTAGCGCAGACATATATTTCATTATTTTTATACGAAATTATTTATGCGTCTCGTCACTTTTAAGATATTTTAATTGTTTTTCAGCTTAAAAAAAATTCACAGTCAATTTGTAACATAATAAAATAATAGTGATCAAAGTTCGAAGTTTGTTTTACAAACACAGTTTGACGTCTAAATAAATAAACAAGCCGAAAGGTGCGACCCTTGAGGTCCACACGGTCAACTTCCCAGTAATATCTACATAAACATTAAAAAAATTAAACACAATAATAATTTTAAAAATAATATTACTTTGAATAATAATAATGATAGTACTCATAACAGTAATTGTAATGAATTAATATTAATCATATCATCAACGGGAGCGTCCATTGATTACATAAGGTTTTTGGTGAATGGGGGTAGATTGATTTGATTGATTCACGCGGATCAATCGGTGGGGGCCTTTTCCACGCTATTTGTCATTTTCATATCGATGCTTGAAGGGCAAAAGAGCGCTAGCAAAAATGAAAGCAGTTTTTGTTATTACGCCCACTGAAGAGATTTTGTCGCGTGATGGCCATTTTGAATAGTTGCGTTCAAAATTGCCATCATTCCGGCAAATGAGATCGATAATTATTTTTTTGTTTCAGTTGGTCTTGAATAATATATAATATGCAGTCAAAAAAGGTTCAATTGCTAAAATTGTAAAAATAAAAAGGAAGTAATTGAAATTTTACGATTACTAAAAAATAAATCTACTAAAAACTACATTTTTTTATTTGATGAAAGCTTTTTAAGGCATATGATCTAGGAAAGTATTGACTTCAAAACATTTTACCATTCAAAGCGCTGATTACCACAAATGCAAATTTGATTCAAATTTTTCTGATTTCCAAAATTTAAGCAATTTTTTTATTAAAATTAAAACACTTTCAAAACTATTAAAAATCTGCTCAAATTATGCGAATATTATAACACTTTGATTGAATTTACAACAACGTTTTTAGAATAAAAAATATTGAATAATATCATTCGTATGAACCCTCTATAAATGGTAACTTTGAATGATTTTTTATTTTTAATTTAATTTTTTTCATAATCATGGAAGAAAATTTTGCTGGTTTCTCTTCAAAAACTGATAAGAATGTATAAATTTTATAAACTGGTATTATTGTGCTGTGCAAATCAGGTAAAAAAATTATTTTTGATGAAAAAAATCCAAATTTTTCGCATTTTCTTCTATTAAATTAAAAAACGGGTGAAACATTTTTTTTCTAATGTTAAACACATCACAAAAATGTTAATACACGTCTATTGACACCTTAATGATGCAAATATTATATCTGGTTCGTGAGATATAGTGAATGATAAAAATGACCTTGAAAATCATGATGACTTTTAATGATTTTTTATTTTTAATTTAATTTTTTACGTAATCATGAGAAAAAGTTTTGATAGCGTTTTTACAAACATTGTTTGGAGTATATAAATTTCATAAACATTGATTACTGGGTTACGTAAATCAGGTTAAAAATTTATTGTTTATGAAAAAAAACCTAATTTTTTGCACTTTTTTTCCTTAAATTAAAAAACGGCTTCAAAAATTTTTTTCAAAATTTGATAGATTCTTACAAATGTTAATTCGCGTCGATTGACACCTAAATGATGCAAATCGTATGTTGGGTTCGCGAGATATAACGCACGACAGAAATGACCTTCAAAGGGTCAAAACAACAACCCCCCCCGACCGAAGTGTCCCAAAAACTAATCAGCTCCTAAGATTGCAAAGGCGCTTCGATTGACACCTCAACAAAGTCGGTACGACGTTATTTGCGTGAGTTATGCTCGTAGAAAAAACTGTCCACGAACGCACGTACGTACGTACACACACACACACACACACACACACACACACACATACATACATACTTCTTTCTAAAAACACTTTATATATACTCTATAGACCTCAAAACGTAAAGAAAAGTTGAAAATTTCAATTTCGATTTTCGAGGCGATTACAAGAACTTCCCATATACTGGGAAGTTAATAAAAAAAATTAGATAAATTTATATTCATAGGTCTGTTTTGCTCCACATGATCACATTCCCATTCTTTCACAGATGAAACGTTTTCAAAAAAATTGAGACTCTGGAAACCTCAACTGTGTGACGCAGGTTACACCATCATAGAAATATGATAAATAATAGAAGTTTGATCATAGGGATAGGGAATAGAAGTTTGATCATAGGGATTTCCCTATGATCAAACTTCTATTATTTATCATATTTCTATGATGGTGTAACCTGCGTCACACAGTTGAGGTTTCCAGAATCTCAATTTTTTTGAAAACGTTTCATCTGTGAAAGAATGGGAATGTGATCATGCGGAGCAAAACAGAACTATGAAGTTAAGGTTATGGCCCCAACCCCCGAAGCGGTTGGAAGCAGGAGGGATGAGGGGACCAGGGGCGGCGGGAGGTGGTGAAAAACGTGTCTCCTAAGTGTTACCTCTATTTATATTACATTTACGGTAAAAATGACATTCATCAATTTTTTAATATTTTTTTTTATTTATTACGAAAAAAAACCTTTTTTTTTGAAATTTTTTCGACTTCTAAACAAGTCTAAAAATCACTTCCCAGATCATTTTCACGGTTTCGTATGATCTCTAAAAATAGGCAAAATAACCATTTTTTAAGTCGGGGAACCCCCATAACTTCTCATGAGGCCGTGACTGCCGCGAACTTTTTATGCCATAGTAATATGGGGAACCCTCCTCTTTCGATCCCCTTCGGGGCGGGGGCCATAATCTAACTTCACCGAGTATAGATATCATTCAAGGGAAGCTTCATTTTTGTTGTTGTGTAGCCAACAGATTCAACCAATAAAAATAGAAGATTCGTTTATATTTTCATTGTATGTTTACTTAAAAAAATACAGTAGAATCTTGAAAAAGTTAACCGAAATGTCCCAAGGGTAATTAACTTTTTCGAACTATTAACTTTTCTAAGTGGTTTTCAAAATTGAAAAAAAATACAATAATAAGTATAGATTTTTCGTAAATAACACGCTAAATTTATTACAATGACTTGGTTTTCATCATTACAAAAAAAATTTGTACCGGCTGGTTTATGGTTCACAGTCACTCTTGATCATTTTCGTGCGATATATTAATTAATTTTTGTGGAGTCGTTTGAAGAAGCAGTCGAGACTTGTTTGTTTCTTTTCTTTTGTGTAATAGCCCTTGATCATTTTCGTACGCATGTGGACAAGGTCTGCCACCTGATTTGCATCGTTATTGTTTTCAAACAATTTTATCAAGATATTGATGCTTTCAACTGCTTTCGAGAAGCTCACTTTTGGTTGTTGAATATCTTCCTCGATAATTGACCCGTCGTTATCATTATCGGAAACTTCGAAATCATCGTCATCTTCCGCAATTTGAGCCTTGTTCCAATTTTCAATGACATCAATGCTGATGTCAACATTATCACCCAGCTTGGACATCAACAATTGAACTTCTCGAAGTGTATCGTCGTAAGCACTATTTGATTTAATCAATTTAGACAACGGAATGTCGTCTTCACTATCGTATTGATAGGAGCCAAATTGCCCCTTTAGTGACCGAAAAAAGCGGTTGGTTTGAAAAATTCATACGCTCAGAAAAGTTAACTGAAAAGTTAACTTTTCAGAGCGGCACGTGGAAGCTGAAATTCGGTTAACTTAACCGAGCGATTAACTTTTACGAGAGTTAACTTTTTCGAGATTCTACTGTACTTTTGAAATGGCTTTTATAGTAAACAGGTAACAGGTAAAAATAATAGAATATAAGCAAAAATGACGCTTGTATTTATTGTACTGTATTTTATATAGCTTAGAATGAGACCCGCTGAGTTTTATCTAATAAATTCTTCATTAGTAATTGATTTCATCTTCACAAAATACTACGTGTGTTCATTTGTTTTTAAAAATGAAAACTTCCTTTTAATTTTGTGTATGTTTATTTGGATTCGGAATCGATTTTCGACCGTAATCGTTCGGTCTTCCTCGATTCCGAAACCAAATAAACATACACAAAATTAAAAAAAAGTTTTCTTTTTTAAACAAACAAACAAACACAATAAATTCTTGTTTATAATATGAAAGAAAAACATTCTGTAGTGTCACTATTCTCACTTATAAAGGCAGAACTCACGAACACTTTTTCCGCACCCATATTGATGAACCATGGCATATACATATGGACATATGTAAATGAGATATAGTGTTATGTACCATCTTATGCTATCGTCTAATTCTTCATCAACTCATATATGTATGATCAAATCTGATGAAAGATTTCATCATATTACTATGATCGTGCAATACCAGCCAAAAAATCACAGATTTGGTGGCTTTGAAGCAAACTGTAAGCTTGTGGTTCCATGGAAGTTTCGTAACGAAGAGTGCGTGCCTTCCATGGGTTTTTTCATTGCGCAATTTTACCAACGGCTCAATGCGACATGGGCCTGCTGAAGCTTACCGGAGCAAGGTCGTCGTTGTTTGGTGAAAGAAGTAGAGGAAAAATAGTATCAGCAATTATTATTCAGTAACGTTAGCAAATAAAATGGTTTAATTTTATGTATGTAGTACGATCATTCACCAGCAACAGTATGTGTACTTACAGGGTACACAATTGTGTTGACCAAAAAACATTAAAAATAAAATAAAAATCAAATATAATTTATGGTCACAGTTATTACCAACATAATTTCTTTTTTATTTAAGAACGTTTTTTTCATTTTTGCCGTTTGCAAACATGTCTTTATCAGAAGAAAAACGATTACAAAACTGGAATTTATCAAAATTTCGTTACATCAACGTATCTAAGCAATAACCATATAAATGGAATAGTGTTTTAAGAATCAACCTTTTTCCAGCAAATATTGCAAGCTTCGCGGCAGGCACCGGATATGGATGGTCATCCCCGGTGGGGTTGATGATTGCTTCCAACAATACAGACGAGACACCTTTGGGTCAAGCATTTAGTACTGAATCGAATGAGTATGCATGGATCTCGTCATTGCTTGTGATTGGAGCCCTAATCTGTAAGTATGCTCCTATTCAGGATAGTCACAATACAAATTCAGTAGTTTTTAAAAAAAATAGAGAATATCTGGCGAAACGGGCTGAGACTATGACATTAAATTTATAGGAATGAATTTTTATTTTTTGGAAATTCCTATTCAAAAGAGAGGCATTTTAGCTTTTCAATTTTTTAATTTTAATTTGAATCCATCTCTTATTATACTTTTCTTGTAGCGCCTTTTATGGCGAGCTTTCTAGCGGATAGGATCGGACGCAAATGGACATTGCTCACTAGCTCAATTTTCTTTATTGTCTCTAGTATTATGTTTATTTTTGGCTACAATGTATGGATATTATATATTGGACGAATTGTTCAGGTAATCAAGATATAGCTAAAACGTATCCTTCGACAAATAAACAGTTCTTTTTGGTCTTAGGGTTCTGGAATAGGATTTGTTCTAACCACGATGCCACTCTATGTGGGAGAGATAACGTCGGACAATCTACGCGGATCACTTGGAGCATTTATGTCCATATTTTTGTCGGGTAAGTACTAAGGATTCTTTAATTAATGGTCAAATGGCACTGCAAAGAAGGACTTGCGAATATCTTTTTAAAAGTTCAATGTTTTTTTCTGTTTGCTGTTAGAGTCTGCTTTCTGGTTTACAAATCCTATTTCTTTATTATTGCAGGTGGTATCCTTTACACATACGCTATTGGCGCCTATACATCATATTATATCCTTCAATATGCATGTCTTGCCGTACCGATCGTTTTCGTTGCCGCCTTTGCTCTTATGCCGGAAAGTCCTTACTATTTAATAGCGAAAGGCAAAACGGAGGACGCAATTAAATCTCTACAATTTCTACGAAATGAATCGCACGAAAAACTACAGGACGAGATCAAAATGATTGAGGACCTAACTAAGCGGTCGGAAGGCAAAAGTTCCTCCGTATTGGCTATCTTTAAAAACAAGGGAGATTTAAAGGCCTTTCTGATCTGTTGGGGTTTGATTAGCTTCCAACAATTCACTGGAATGCATGCGGTCTTGTTAAATAGTCAAATTATTTTGGACAAAGCCAACACTGGCATGGATACAGGACTAGCGTCGATTGCAATAGCCATACTACAATTGGTGGCTGGTGCTGTTACTCCGTTAATTGCCAATCGTTTTGGACGCAAAACTATTCTATTAGTTTCAATGTTGTTTTTGACTATTGGATTGGTAAGCTTAACTATTTTCAGAACTAGGGGTGTACTCTAGTTTATTACTTAAAGTGAAGATCAGTAGATTAAGGGTCTTGGTGATGATGATTTTTGGGGTTTAAATTCATCGAATTTGACCGAACCCTCAATAAATAAAGTTCACATAAAAAGTTTAATGATTTTTATGAAAAAAAAAATTAAATTTCAAGATAGAAATCTTAAACAATTAAATAAATCAAAGTTTAGCAAAATTTATCATCGATGATAAATGCATCCTCGCATATTTTGCTATAAATTTTTCTAAACAACTGCTCCTGCGAATATATAAAATTGTAATTACTTTTCAGATTGGCCTAGGTGCATTCTTTTATGTCGACGAAAAAGGACTAGATATCTCGTACATTACGTGGCTTCCATTGTTTTCGCTTGCCTGTTATATGTTCTTCTCATCGGTCGGAATCGTACCGATTCCCTTCACTATTATCGGAGAGATATTTTCAACCGAAGTCAAATTTACTGCGTCCGCAATCCTTGCCGTGAACGGTGCCATTATTTCATTTGCTGTAGCCCGATGGTATCCTGCAATGCAAGTGTTGGGCATCTATTTTCCATTTTGGTTGTACGCAGGACTATCAGGCTTGTCGTTAATTTTTATTGTGACTGTGGTGGTAGAAACGAAAGGATTAAGCTTAAAAGAAATTCAAGATAAATTGAGTGCCAGATAAAAATGCAATTATTGAAATGTATGAGACTAAGAAGTTTGTAAATAGAAATTTATTTATTTAAATAATTATTAAATAAAAGATACTGAGAAAATAGTTGAAACAATAGCGATAATTATCATTTCTTCATAAAAATCGACAGCTAGAGAGTATAGGGATATTCAAAAATGTTACTAAGTGTTACGTAGCAGAATGTTATGTAACAAAATTTAAAATTAGTTTAAATAAAAAAAATTTAACACAAGATCATAAAGTCAAATTTTAAATTTATTTGCCGTGTCACGAGGTGTCAGCAGACGCTAGGCGTGATAAACAAAATTAAGATGCATTGTTAATAGTTTGCGATTAAAATATTTAAAAGTTTGAGGGGGGTATGATGATTTTGTTACGTAATAATGGGGGGTTGAAAATGTTATTAAGTGTTACTGGGAGGAGGGGGTGTTGAAATACTCTAAAAATTGCACAACGTAATATATGGATGGCCCCAAACTGTTCATTTCTTTAACAAGTAGTTAGTTTCTTTTGTCTAATTTGCCCATCTCTAAACTATCTACTCAATAAATTAGATTCTGCAACGCTGTATTTCAAAATTAAGATACGTTTCAAGTGATGACGTTGAAACTTTTTTAAAACAACATATGAGTGGATAGCTTTGATAAAACCATTAGGTAATACTTACTATAAATACGTACCAATACGAAACAATAATGATAAAATTATTTTTTAAATGCAAGTAAGATTTGATATAGGAAGTGTTATTCATTTCTATATTCTCAACTGAACGCGTTTCAGTGCATCTTGGATTGTTCAGTTGTTAACAACAATTAGAAATTATTTTATTCAATACATATTATACAAATACAAAATTGATTGAATTGTTTATTTCGAACCGTTATTAATACTTAAATAATATTTTGAACATTACACAAATAGGTGACAAAGTGCATATTTTTATGTTTTGTTCATTAGTGGATTTGAGATAGCATCAAGATGGTATATACTTCAAGTGCAAAAGATAAACCTGCTATATTTCCACAAATTCTTACAGGACTATCTGGTAAATAATTTACAATGTTCACACGAAATAAACAGTTAAATGCGTCATTCAAATGCCCTACATCATCATGATATGAGGCTTTTCAGAGCGTTGTATTGCTTACGATAATTCATCATAAAAATTCAAATCATTGTGATAAGAATATAAGTCATTAAATTATAATTACGATACGAATTTCCGTGAAACAGCACATCATCTATTGTTATACAGTATGAGTAGTAGTAGTTCCCAGATCTTGAGATTATAAAAATCTGCCTCATTTTTTCAGAACTGTATTTTACAAAAAAAAATCCATCCGCACTATCAATTTTAGGAAGTTTAGCAAGTTTCGCTACGGGAACAGCTTACGGATGGTCATCGCCAGTTGGTGTTAAATTAACATCAAAAGATCCTTCGGAAACACCATTAAATGCAACATTCAGTACTGAGTCCGACGAAATAGCATGGATATCATCCCTTTTGATTGTTGGCATATTAGCAAGTAAGTATTCTGCTTTGGTTCAAGTAAAGTGTGCGTCCTAAATAATTAATATTATCTTAAACGAATTAAAAAAGCATACAATCTTTAATGAGGATTAAAATTTTAGTCTTGGGTCTAAAAATAATTAGAGAAAAATAGAAAATTTTCGGAATGTTTCTTTTCAGGCTAGTTTTCTTGATAACAGTCATTCTGACCGACTTACAAGTTTTATGAAACTCGAGTGATTTTTAGTCACATTATTAATAGCGGGAATTCAAATGCTACAATAAAATATTACAGATTTTAATTTGACCGATTATTTAGACCATGGCTAAAAATTATAAAAACACAGGGAAAAAAATGGCATATATTTGATACTGCTCAAACTGATGCAGATCTTAATACGTTCGACAGATTCTGTTGATTTCAGTTATCCTTCAATATTAATCATAAATATTGAATACTTCAAAATATATCAAATTTGGGCTTAATCCAAAGTTTCTAGCACTTTCAAAACTGCTCTTCTACTAGCAGACCAGGGCGAATCTAAACCACACCTATCAAATGCATTTTATAAAATTAAAATCGGATTATTAGGGTGACCTCAAGAATTTTCGCTGAACTTGGCAATAAACTCTAAAACAGTGCTGAGCGGCTGCGTATTCAATATGGTTTAACCATACTTGCACCGACTGAGTCCGCAGCCGCCCAGTACTGTTTTAGAGTTTATTACCGAGTTAAGCAAAAATTCCTGAGGTTGCCCTAATAATCCGATTTTAATTTTATAAAATGCATTTGATAGATGAGTTGCTCTTTTATATGTAAAAAAAACTTCAACCTTCTATATGCTTTAGTTTCTAACTTGAATTGAATTTTTTGAATTTTTGTAAATAAATTTAGATTGCAAAATTATTGCACAAAATCTACTGAATCGATTTTGATGAAAATTTTTGTGTTGTTAAACTATATTATAAAAAATTTCCAGGCGAATTATGAAGGTCCTAAGTGGTGAAAATAAATTAATTAAAAGCGCCTTTTGCCCTTTTTTATATTTATTGCTATTTTGCGGCAACGGCAGAATTTTTTAAAATCTTTAACCAATTATATCTTACAGAAAATTTATCTACACAACTTTTATTCCACCACAACTTTGTTCTAACATGAATCGTTTTAAGGTTAGCAGTGAGAAAAGTAGGGGGAAAATCGAGTTGTTAATTTCTAAACATTTTGATTTATTAATGTTCCCGACTTTTTTGAGAGGGAGGATGAGTCAACTATTGTTACACAAGTTATTACACAACTTCTGCTGCAAAATCATTGTGCCCCACTCACAACAGCCAACTGAAAACAGATCCGTCCTGGTCTATAGAGTTTTATTCCTTTATGCACTCAAGAAATTCAATGAGATGACCTTAAAGTTTCAAGAAATATATGAAACACAGCGATTTGATATGTCCTTATTTATTTTATTTATCTCAAGCTTCACTTGGAGCAAGCTACTTGGCAGACAAAATCGGAAGGAAGTGGACACTATTACTCAGTGCAATATTTTACATTATTCCTTATATATTGTTTCTGGTCGCCTATGAAGTATGGGTGATTTACGTTGGTCGTATTATTCAGGTACCGGCATTAATTGTAGTGAGTACAGTTCTTATTGATTGTCGCAACTTATATTTTAGGGTTTCGGTGCTGGATTTGTGATAACAACTCTTCCACTTTACATTGGAGAAATAGCAACAATTAATATACGTGGCGTACTTGGATCATTTTTTGGAATTTCACTTACAGGTAAAATTAAATGAGCATTGAAATCCTTTTGGGGTTTAATGTAGCTAAGGAAATAAAAAAAACATTGAACTTACATTTTATCTAAAATATTCTAGAATAGTGCATTAAATCTGTGTTTGTCTTTTTTTGGATTTCTTGCAGTTGGTATATTGTACGCTTATGCCGTTGGTGCCTACGCCTCATATTATGCATTGCAGGCTGCTTGCCTTGCTATACCGATAATATTTACTGTGACGTTTTTTTTCATGCCAGAAAGTCCTTTTTATCTAGTAGCGAAGGGAAATACAGATCAAGCACTCAGCTCCCTCAAATTTCTCCGGCATCAGTCAACAGAAACACTTCATGACGAAATCACAATGATACAGGACATGATTGAAACATCAGCTAAAACTGGAAGTTCAATTATCAATATTTTCAGAAGCAAAGGAAACCTAAAGGCTTTTCTGATTTGTCTAGGACTAGTGGCGTTTCAACAGTTTTCAGGACATCAATCGGTTCTGTTCAATGCTCAAATAATCTTCGAAAAGGCTCATTCAACAATAGATTCTGGATTGTCATCGATTATCTTGGGGTTGTTTCAATTCGGTGCTACTTGCGCGACGCCCTTGTTTGTGGATCGTTTTGGGAGGAAAGTTCTGCTTTTGGTGTCTGCATGTTTGATGACTGTAGCATTGGTAAGCTCTTAGGTAAGTTATCCTTCACTCAAATACTACTGAGCTCCACATTTCAGGCATTGCTGGGGCTATTTTTCTACTTAGACGAAACGGGAAAGGATACCACATCCATTTCATGGTTACCTCTTGTATCGTTGATCCTGTTTATGGTATCAAGCTCGATTGGGTTGTTACCTGTACCGTTTGCGATTTTCGGGGAAATATTTCCACCCGACATCAAGTTCAATGCATCAGCGATCCTCGCTATGACTGGAGCGGTTTTGGGATTTGTCGTCACGCGATTTTACCCAGTCATTGCGACAGTTGGTCTATATTTTGCGTTCTGGGTTTACAGTGCGTTGTGTGTTGTTGGTTTTCTTTTCGTTTTATTCGCAGTGATCGAAACAAAAGGGTTAAGTTTCAAAGAGATTCAAGATGTATTAAACAAATGAGTTTTTATGAAACTGCCAGACAGAATTTTAAAAAATCAAGTGTAAATCAACAATAAGAAAATGTTTAAACGGAGAAAAATTTGCTTTCATTTTTAGAATTATGATTGAAAATGTTTTATAGTATTTGGACAAGACACAATTATTGCTGCAATATTTTTTTCAAAAATTTATTAGAAATAATCATCCTCAATTTTCTAATTTATTTCTCTTCTTTCGCAAGAGATTGGCTGCATCAAAAGTGGTGAAAATTTGGTTCCATTATGGCGATAGAAGAAACAGTTGAGAATTCAAAATCGAACGCTATGGGATAATATTGTATTTTGTCGAGGGATTTTTTTTATTATAGCGGTCGGATGTGCTTATAATTATTCGAAATCTGCACCCAGACAGGTTGAAAGACTGCGACGAAACACCCGATTCATGGAACAATTCATCATAGCAAGGAGAACGAAATTGCGAAAAATCATTGCTTCAAAGAAAATTGACGCATCAAATGATTCTTCATTCGGCAAGCTCGATTAAACATAGGGACAATACAATCTCTACTGAAATAATGACTAACTTCTTGCTTGTCGAATCTTGAATGTCCATTTTAATCCATTCAGTTCACAACACCATTTTTCGATCCATTTTCATGGATCATTTACAAAAACGCAAATACTTTCCAATCTATAAAGCAAATCAGCATATTTTTTACTTTATTTTGGGATGCGGTTTTGTATTTTTATGATAAAGCTAACATGGTTATGATTTATTTTATATTTCAAAATTGAAATATTTTCAAATGAGATACCCAATTTACTGTACTTATTTGAATAGAATAAAACTAATCACATTTTTAGGCAAAATTATACATTTCCTTAGAAAACGAATTAAATAAAACAATTTAGAATATTTGTTATAAGATCGATAATCATCTATGAAAGGTATTTATTTACAGTTGTTACAGTGTTTAGCAAAGGTACAAAGATATTTACCAATAGTAAGCTAGCTAATATTTTATTGTGCTTAAATACATAATTACAGGTTAAGATGTACACTTGATATTTTAATGCCAATCAGATGTGAAATTACGTATTTCGAATGTAAATAAATGGATTCATTTATCAAATAGTTTAATTTTTTGCAGTATTTTAAAGTGTAGATATGGTTCTATTTTCAAATCAAAGTGATTGAGGCTGCGAAAATTGTTAATTCTGTTAGTAAAACCTATGAGAGGCATGGCCATTGTGTGTAATTACATTTTCTATTTCAAATTGAGCATCAGATGATCCCGTCCAATTGTTATGTTTCGTATCAGTGTGCAAAGTAAGTAGCGTACTTTCTCTTCTCAGGTTCTATTTTAGTTACCTTGAAGAGTTTAGCACTTATTCATATTTCAATATATACTATCAAGTTTCGAGCTCGAATATCCATGCTTCTACTTATTATTCTTGTTATTGAAAATATACTGAGGTAATTTACATAATAATACCAGCAGAGAATCACTGAAAAAGTTGAAACAAAAAATTAAACAATGTTTCATTCTTTTATATTTATATTTCTTCTTCTTGACGATTCCATGCTTTTGCCGTCTCCAATTTTGACTTTTGTTTTCAACAACAAGCAATAACCATTTCTTAGGTCCAATGTGAACAGATTTGTTTTTAGGGAAATATGACCATACAACATAACCACATTTGTTTTAGTGAAAGGTAAATTTTTGGGGTATCCACACGCGATTGGGTTTCTGAAATTTCTGTCTAATGCTTCGTAGGAGGAGCGATCAAACAACGCCGCACGGGTTTTGGAAACAAACGTTTAAAATGTAGATAAAGCCCGCAAGAAACTACTATCTTCTAGAATTAATGAATATTTATTTATATGTAGATTTATATTTATATATCGATTACTGTTCTTTCTGTCTTTAAAAGGAGACAACGAAAGGACGAGAATATTGCCAAGTTTAGTGTTGGTGCTGGCTGAATCTCAGGTAATGCAACATGGGGTCAAGGACTAGAGAAACGACTCCCGAGATAACGTGCTGAACTGAGCTGGTCTGCCACCTTGTGAAGATTCAGTATTTTCGTCCAACCTCTTGCTGAGAGAGTCACTTTAAAAAATTTCAACAAGAATCTTCGTGAAAATCAAAAACATGGCATCAAATTAGCAGCAGTTACTAACAAAAATGTCATCGTTGTTCTACATTTTCGACACATCTTACGAGATCAACTATTCTCATCACACAATGGGAATGTATCGAGAATGGTTCTGAGTTCGAGAACCCTTTGTCTCGGCTACAAAATGCCTACAGTGATAGACGAAAAAAGGAAATAATCACTCAAGGAAAATGTGGTCGTAGGTTATATTCAGATTGCCGTGATTTCAAGTACCCACAACATAAAAAAAAACAGATTTCAACTGGATTGGAAAAGTTATCAACTAGGGCGTGCAGCTTAACCCTAACCTAGAGTGTGTATTGATGACACGAAATTGGAGATTCCATCAAATGTTATTGTCTCCAACATAGTGAGGACCGTAGCGAAGGCATTAAATATATTTTTTTCAATTTAAGTTATAATTTCAGTTGTATGTAAGGATGTTTCAACCGCATTTCACCGGCAAAATTTCATGGAGTTGCTTGCCATATCTAAACTTAATATCTCACTCACAGTTTGAAAATACAACCATAATCAGTTTTGCATGATTCCAATACCATAAAAATAATTTACTTAAACAACTTATTGATGAAAAAAACTTAAAAAAACATACATACGTTCTGTTCCATGGATTTCTTAAGCAAAGATTCAAAATAAGTCTTATCTTATAACACATGATATGCACAGTTTTGATGGACTAATGCAATCGTCATGACAAAACGCACCACACTGTACACAAATAACCATCGGATTCATTGAGCACGCACAACTTGACGACGCACTTTCGCTGATATTGCTTACGTAACTTTGATTATTAGCATCTATTGTTGCATCATTATAGGGAAGTCCTGTGAAAGTGTAAACGAAAATATTTTATGAATTTAACGAAAGAGAGATAGAAGATCATTTTTTCCAAAACCAGACCACAAAGACGTTTTAGAAAAACAAATAGATTAGATTAAATACCAACCTTGATTGCTTATCGTTCTTCGCATCCCGCCCGGACCACCAGCAATTTGTGCTTCATTCAAAGAATTGTGTGAGTCCACATCCACTGAAGCAGGTCTGCCGCGTCCACTAATGGGTACACCGTTAACACCATGGATTTGCTGAAAATCACACCGAGTTAAACTAACCGCCAATATAGTCCTTAAACAAAAACATTACCTGATTCTGTGCAGGCGGAGCACTTGAAGCTCGTGGGGCTTGATTATCAGCTGCACCAACATTCGCCCGATGAATCAGCACGTATTGTCCTTGAATCATCTGTTGTTGCTGCTGGGGCGGGTAGCTTTGTTGATGCGACTGCGTATGGCCAGACATTGCCTGCAAGTGACCAGGATGCTGCTGTTGTATCGCCATCGGGACGCTTGGATGTCCAGGCATGCCAGATGCACCGGTTGCCGTAGGACTAGATGCGTAGGCGTGACGAATGATCGAATTCGGCGACGGATGTCTTGGAACAAACTTCCGTTTGGGGTAGCCTAATCGTGGACCAATCATTTTATAAACTGGACGATTCGTAGACGTGACATTTACAACGTCCTTTCTTGGAGCATTTGAAGTGTTTGCAATAACATTCGCGGGCGGATTACTAGGTCCAGGTAATAGTGACGGCGGCGGCCTTAGTTGTGCTGTTAGTTGATGTCGGTTGGGGCTATTCTGAATAACTGCCTGGCATATTTGATAGCTTCGCTCCAAATTAACTGCACCCGGAGGCAATTTATTGGACGATCTACGTCCTTTGCCACTCGACGACAATTTAGGCCGATGTTGTGCGATTGATGTTGGAATAATCGAGTTGTTTGTCACGTTTGGAATTACTTTCAGCGGTTGTGCGGACGACAACGACATATATGCCGCAGGATTGCGCTGCTGTTGTCCTGTTGGCGGATTATTCACTGTTGGCTTGCTCGGAGTTTTGCTATGCGACGTCGATGGCAGGTTTGATGGCTGTTGCTGCCCTGAGAGTACATTGTTTTCAGATGCATGGAACTGACTTTGCAGCTGATTATCATCTGAATATTGACGATGAGCTTCTGCTTGACCTTGCTGCGCTTGGAAATTGAAGTGCTGCTGCTGGAAGTGTGGTTGAGTGTGATGATGCTGATTCAAATATGATTGGCCATATCCGGGTGCAAGGGCTTTCACTGTGGATTCTTGCAGCGATTGACTGTTCTGGTGAAATGCGCTAACAGATCTTTCGCGCGCCTGTTGAACTATGTAATTGTCCATCGACTTAGAGCCATGTGCCGTCTCCCCATTCAGGCTTTGGTCGCTACTGCTATCATTCGAGTTGCTCGTGACTGTGCTCGTCACTTCCATTTCACTTGCAGGCACATCGTTTCCATTCAAGTGCTAAAAATGAGATTGAGTTGCTTGCATCCGAAACAATCCCGACCAAAATGTTAAACACTCATATGGAAAACTTACCTCTGATGTTGTCGTTTCGTAGATAGTGCTGCTGTACATATTACCTCGATTGCTTATCATATTGCTGTTGTGTAAGTGACCGGCAGCTTCCATATCATTTTGATTGCTTATTTGCCGTTCATGTTCTTCGCCTGTAGTCAACTCTCCTAGTGCCTCATCAGCTTGATCTGCAGATTCCATCTTTATTGCGAAATTCCAGTCGTGCCCAGCTTGGTGGTACATGCTGCCTTTCGATAACATGTCTGAAGAAATGGAGGCCGACGACTGTCCTGCCGCGGAACACGACGACGAAGAACTACTGGCAGATATTGACACTGCCGGGGACATGTACGACGAAGCACTTCCAGAAGGTTGCTGCTGTTGGATGTTGTCCACGCGCTGCAAGTTTACGTAGCTACTTGCCATCTGCATGTCCATATTTACGTTGCTCATCAGCGCCACTCTGGCTGCCGGAGATGCTTCCCCCGCGCATTCGTTTCCTGCACAAAGCAAGAAGCAAAGGGCTCTTTCATCCAAATTAAAACAACATAAATTCGTTTATCATATACATTTCAAAGAATCAATCTTCACTACAGCCATACATATATCAACAGCTCAATTAAAACCTCTGCCATCACAAATAACTTTGGAAACAACTAACGTAAACTCACAGATCCACATAATAACTAATAAATCGGAAAGTATTGCCCGCGAACGAATGCCAGCGATATTCCATTTCATAATAAACAAATATTGATGACACACGGCATCGAGCTAGAACGCACCGAAGACGAAGGCAAGGGTGCGAAAAGTAATGGGTGAAGGTGTTGGGTTACACACACGCGGTTCTTGATAAACGGACGTGTACCTCGTATTGAGGCGGTTAAGTGATTGCTTCCAGGAATTGCTCTCGAGAACTAATTGCACAGGCGCGGTGGTCAGTGCTGACCTTTCCAGGTAGAGTTTTGGACGGAAAGGGTCATCTTCAATTGTTTTATGTGACGAATAGACAAGATGCTGGAAGTTGGGTTCAAATTAATCCGGGTGCAAAACGTTGTACAGACAGGAAAGGGTAGGCGGTCTTCGTGAACTTAAAATGCCAGGCGTATTTTGGGTAAGTAATAGTATAATGAAAATAAAATTCCTTAGCATCCTTGATTTACTGTGCATGCGGCCGGCATTTAGTTTTGGATTCTGTGCTTTGCGATTGTGTATTTTTTACAAATATTACAGCGTTGTTCGCAAGGTTCAACGAAATACAAAATATCTAATAAATCTTACCTTGAGCTGCTGAGTCCATATAGATGCCATCCTCACTCTTCACAGTTTGCGAGCCAGATCGCGCCGCTAGGCTACTCGCTTCTGCAAAGGATGCAAACACATTAGATGTGAAATTGGGTTCTTATACAGCCAACTACCTCCGCTGTCCGTACTGATCTCCCCGGCCGATTCCAACACATACTGTTCAGCATCTTCGAATTTCAAATCGATTGGATCTTCGTCAATGTGTCGGGTGTTTGTTTCATGCTCTGCATTATCGTCAGCACTATTATCTCCACTACAATCCACTAACCCGGAATTGCTACTGTTCGTCTCTTCCGAGCATGTGAGCATATTGCTTCCCATTCCGCCGGTCGCACTGCTGTTTGTCAGATCGGACACCGTAAAGTTCTCAACATTATCCGATGACGACGACGTGGGCATTTGATGTGCTGATCCAGCAGGTCCTGCTTGAAACTCTACGCATTGTTGTGTATTCTGCGGAAAGTTATGCTGCATGTTGAACGCATTTTGCAACAGCCCATTGAAGTTTTGCAGTTTGTAAATGTCGGCAAACAGATTTTCTGTTGTAGTTGCATCTTGTGCCACTCCCGCAAATGCTGGAGCGTTTGTTGTGTCGCTTCCGTTGTGTTGGCTGGCAAGTCCGTATTCACCCGGAAGCAGATCGTGAGCATCGATTTTTTCGATATCGTTCTCATTGCTGTAGAGCATTTGTTCGCCCAGTTGTAATTTCACGCCCAGATCGCTAGTCTCGCACGTCTTTTCTTCGTCCATTGTTTCCGCATCCGAATAACGCATGTCGTCCATCAGCAGTTTGTCCTCCTTGTAATCGTCACTCGTTGTCGTTGAGTTGTCAGTGACTTGCGCTGATCGGCTCTCCAATCCTTCGTTGGTATACTTCAGTTGCTTGCTCTCATTGTATTCCGGACTGGACGAACGTTTCGATGATCGCTTTTGCAAACTAGCAAAATCGCCACTTGCCTCCGATTCCAGCAAAAAGTTCTCGGCGTCCGCGAACTTTTGCTCGATTTCGTCGATTCCAGTGTTATCCGCACTACAATCGATAAGACCTGATGTGCTGCTTGTAGTTTCTTCAGAGCTCGCGATTATCGTTCTGCTTGTGGCTTCCAATTTAGACTCGTGAAACTTATCCGTTGCACTTCGTGAAGGCGCAGTAGGAACTGGCTGCGTTCGTCGTTGACTTGGATTACCAGAAGCAGCTGATGCAGGATTGTCATGGATATTGAATGCACCCTGGAGCAGACCATTGAAGTTGTGCATCTTGTACATATGCTCATTTGCTGTTTCTACAAGCATTTCGGGATATGCTGCAACCGTCGGCTGTCGTTGACAGTAACTATCGGACGCCGAGCCTACGGAGTCTCCCACTTGATTCACTATCATTTCCGATTCCGCTTTGCTATCAACTGTGTCGGTTGATCGGAACTTTTCGTTCTTCACTTCAGAGCTGTTGTCTGTCTTTCTGCCCGCTAAATCTCTCTCATCACATAAATTATGGCTTCCAGTTGAAGTGCCACCAGACTGACCTCCAGTGTACTCTCTAATCGGTTGCGTTACATCAGTATCGCGTTGTCCAGACGCTCCACGGTCTTGAACTCCTTCAGACTCAGTTTTCTCGGTGCCCAACGAATTTACTTCAATTTCAAACAATAGTTTCGGTTCGTCATAACTGTTTTGTCGACTCAATTCAGTCCTATGCATTCTCAAAGCGACATCAATCGGATGACTCTTATCATGTGTTGCATTCTCTAAATTAGGCTTCTGATGCGAATCCGTTTCGCTTATTTCCTGCTTCATCGGCGAAGTTTCAAATGAGTCACTTAGATCGGACGATGAAACCAAACTGTGCTGTGCCCGCGTTATTGCGCCAACAGTTCTAATCCTTTTCGGTGAACTCGAAGTGCTAGCTTGTGACGTTATAGAGACATCACTAGACGCCTGTTTGGTGGGGCTTCCTATTAGGCTGCTGCTCGACGTGGAAGGTGCACCTTTTCTCGCTGCCAACAGCGACTCCGATTCTGCACCCAGTTCATTGAGCTTTATCGTCGTTTTCAGCGACGGTCTTTCTTGTTTGCTGCCCCAGATGGGCTCGAAGTGCTTCAACTTCCACGGATCCAGTTTGCTCTTCTCTTTTTCAGCCTCGGTTTTAAGTTTGATTTGATTTTCAGCCGTGAACTCGCCTTCAGCCAATCTGTCCTTCCATTCCAAACAGGCTCTGGCGAAAAATTCGTTATTCAATCCAGAAGGACTTAGTCTTATCAACGACGGATCTACATTGCCCGGCGGCCTGTCAACACTTGGCAACAATTGAACTAAGTTCTGCTGGAACAGCGGCGGCAACATGCAAAACGTGTGCGTGTTCAGCAATGCCCGTAAATTCGTTCCAACCAAAATCGAGTCTGGAGTTTCTAAATCAATTTTTCCGTCTTTCGTTTGTTCGATCTGCGCTGCCGTCGACATCTTTTTGTTGGACCGTCGCCGTGGCTTTGGCGTGAAACCGGGAATCGAAGCGAGAACTTCTCGCATAGTCGAAGCTTGCGACATGGAATTCTTCGTCACATGTTTTTCTGGCGACGGTGAGCCCTTTTCACTGCCCGATTTAGGTCGCGGCACTTGTCGACGTAGACAATGCGTGTGTTTGACCAACTTCGATGGGCTTTCGAGCAGTAGAGAAGCGTTGATTGTGAGCTCGTCTAGAGCTAGAGGATCTTCCTCATTGGCTTCAGGTTGCGGGTGACTGGTGAAGCTTGCGGTTGGAGGTTGTAGGCAGTATTGAGATTTCGAGGGTTGTGTTAGTGATATGCTTGAAACGATTTCTTTTTCGCTGGACATAAGGCTGCCATGAGGTGTTGGGACCTTTAGTGAAACGTCGCCCTCCATGACGTGAAGTGTTTCTGAAAATGTGATTGAAATAAAGTTACACATTTTTATCCCAAAAAAATTCAGCAGTATAACGTAAAATATAAAACTAAGAACTGTGTTCAAAGTTGCCGTCCTGCAGTTGTTTGTTTACAGATTCTCCCACCTGTTATCGACGTTATTTTCCAAATTTGTTCCCGCGCTCCTTTCAAATTCAAACTGCAGTTGCATCCATTTCCTCTCTCTCTCGTGCGAGAACAAATTAAATTCGAATATCCATATGATTCCGAAAATGCAGCCTCTCACCAACGATTTCCGAATCGTTTGACAGCACTTTTTATGTGGTAAAATTTCCAATCGCCTCAACTTCACACACCCACACTATCGCATGTGCAGCTGGGATTTTCAATTGATCGACTATCAATATTGCACCAAAATGTTCGTTTCACAGTTGCAAACTATTCCAACTGGACCAACACCTCGCTCATACATACAGTCCTTGCGGGGCGATCATTGTAACACAACAGCAACAGCGCAACAACCGATTCTAGCTAGCACAAGTCTGACAGTCATGCGGCTGTCCCGCGATTGCTTCAACAGTCAATTTTGCTTCGGCAGGCTGTTTTTTCCACTTAATTTCATGTTCGTTCGAAGCACCGGGGGATGCGGTTTATTAATCATTTGGTTTGCACAACTTTTACGGCGGGTAGATTGGATTTTTGGTAAAAATAAACACAACACAGGACCACTTCTTTGACTTGACGCACGACATCAACTTTCGCAGCACGTTCGCCGTCTCGCTCGCGCAGCTCTGCAGCTTCGACATCTGCATTCGAACACAGTCGAGTGGCGCAGATATTCAAAACTTATTTATTATTGTTATTATATTGTACTATTTATTATTGCGTCTTTTGTACAAAAAATCAATTTTCTACTGTTTGTTACCATTCAAGAAATTAATTTTCACACAGTACGACATTGTGACAATTGTCTGTGTTTATTATAAACAATTTCTCTAGTATATTTGATTTATCAATTTTTTGTCGTTAAAATGCTTCCCGCAGTTTTTACATTCAAAATTACATCCAGAATGGGTAAGCAAATAACAATTTGAAACGTATGCTTGATATTTTTAGTTAATCTTGGGAATATTTGTCGATTAATATACTGTGGGCATTTTTATTGCAGGGGTTGCATTCTAACGCATCTGCAATTGCAATCAAATTGCCCTATGTATTTAACCGAATACGGTTTTTTTTGTGTACCCCACATATGGTTAAAATTATTATTTAGTTTTCAGTTACAATTTTTTTAATTTAAAATTGTTTATTATGTTGTTGTTTTTGAAATACATTTAATATTTGATTATTCGATGAGTTTCATTGGACGTATTAAGAATATATTATGAATTCTACACTACATGTTTTTCTATATTTTGGCTGTAACCATGATTGTCTGCATACAAAAATTCTTTCATCTTGACTAATAACGTGAGACTTTTGGATTTCCTGTGAGATCTCATCTTCTGTTTGCTCCTAAACCTGGTGGCGGTAAAGTCACTTACGTTGTTAATAACCCACGAATTGAAGCTGTTGCTGGATCATTTTCCATGAATATTGCACAATGATAGAGGAGACGTGCTACGGCTTCACGTTTGCCGGTATTGCGTGATTTCTGCAAACTCGAAGAGCACATCACTGTATGGCTTATTAATTGTATCTCCCGATAAATTGTGTCACATTGGAGTGGAACCTCAAAAACAATTTTAGTGGAATTTCTTTTGTGTTGCAGAGATACATTCTATGCAAATGTATCAATTGTAGGCGGATAATGTTGAAAATTAAACGGACTTTCATTCTGGCGCGCAATTCAAAAAACGTAAGAAATTGTATACATTCTTGCGTACATAACTGCAATTAAAATCTTAGAATTGATATAATTTTGTACGTGTATCGAGAGAAAATATTTATAATGGCGCAACAGGCTCGCAAAATCCAACCCAGATATAACATGCCAGTCGCAGGTGTAAAACCCTTCGGACCGTAGATTACATATCAAAGGTCCATAGAATATTACGTTAATATTTAAACAGTCTTCACGATAAATTTTTTCATTTTTAGATGGTACAATTCAATTTCAAAGCTACAATAAAAACAATTCGTATGATTCTTAAAAGCAGCCTCAAGATAGTTTCTACCGAACGTACCCCAGAAGTGTCTATGATGATAGGTTGCTCGAAGGAAGTGCGGTAGCGGAAAAGAAAGTGTCAAAGGCTGGCTGTCACTGTCACTGTTACATATAAAATACTGAATTTACTTTTATTCATTTGAAGTGAACTCAACACGAAAATGTATTGAGCCTCACATAAAACGCAATCACAAATATTGCATCATAGCCGCTACCGCTACCCGCTATTGTAAATCCGGCAAATCAACTCTCCCAAGCGACTTTTCACTTGAGTTTGTTTGTCGGGGCGTCACGGGGCGCAGGCACTCACTCGTCCCGGAAACTAGCATGGACGAGCTAAACCGCCTGCCCGACCACATACTCGAAAGCATATTCTCGTACCTGGATCTGCGCGATTTGCGGAACTGCTCGCTGGTGTCGAAGCGATGGTACTGGTTCTTGAACGACGAAAACAACGACGTTTGGCGGATGCACTGCGTGCGGAAACTGGCCGAGGAAGCGTTGAAGTCCGACCTGCTGTCGTCCGTGCCCACGTACAAGGCGAAGCTGCGAGCCTTCTACCACGCATGGAACCCGAACGATTGCTCGAGGAATGTTTATATAAAGCCCAATGGATTCACGTTGCATCGGTGAGTAAGGATCGCCCAGGTCTACAGGCACAGCGGCAAGTGATTCGTGTTCATTTCGTTTGCTTGAGTAGGTTGAGGGATACTTCCAAATAAGAGAAGGCATGAAGCCTCAGCGTCTCTCCATTTTTCAAAAATTCCTCCTTGCAGTTAAGTCTCCAGAACTAATGGCAAATACCATGTATCGAATTGAATATTTCAATATACGTCTATAAATGAAAAAGAAATTTTATGCATGCGTAAATTCAACACTCTTCGCAACGTAAAGGCACTAAACAATGCAGACATCCAAAACAAAACATAAAAATTGAATGCTTTACAATACTAAACCAAAACCGTTTCATTTCATGTACCGTTAGGAATCCTGTTGCCCAAAGTACGGACGGAACGCGTGGCAAAATTGGCTTTCGGCAAGGCAGACATTCGTGGGAAGTGATATGGGAAGGACCCTTGGGAACAGTGGCTGTGATTGGCATCGCAACAAAAGAGGCCGCACTCCAATGCCACGGCTACGTGGCGTTGCTCGGCTCCGACGATCAAAGTTGGGGCTGGAATCTAGTCGATAATCATCTATTGCATAATGGCGATGCGCAAGGCAACTATCCATTATTGAATAACGCACCGAAATATCAAGTAAGGAAGTCAAAAGTTTGATTTCATGTTAAATATTTTATATTTTGATGCTTTTCAGGTTGGTGAAAGAATTAGGGTAATTTTAGATTGCGACGATAATACGCTGTCGTTCGAGAAAAACTATGAATTTTTAGGGGTTGCGTTTCGAGGTATGTATAATAAAAACTGTGTTGTTGTTGTTTAGAGTTTGATTTGACGTGAAAATAAAAATAAATTCAAGTCATTTAAGGTTCTAGTATACATTAAAAATTTCAGAATATCGATTTATATTTTTAGCATTTATCAACTCCTCGCACCTTTAAAAATGACCTCTTGAAATATTTTGAAAAAAAAACGAACTTTAGAATGGTGTAAAACGGTTTTAAGTGCATGCGCGTTTTTGGCTGCTCTCGCAACCGCCGTCCGCGTGGCATCGATTGTGTATCCCCTCTTTCCAAAATATTGGTTTTTCCTATTCATTCACAATAGAACACGAAATTTTCGTTTACTTACACGTTTCAGTATTTATTTTGACGTATAAAAATAGAACTAAAAAAATTGTAAAGAAAAGGAACTAAAAAACGAAGGCAAATGACGATTTTTTCAACTGACCGCCAGTTATTCTCCGGACCTACTCAACCGGTTTTAATAAATCGTATTGAGTTTTATTCATTAACATATTCCGTAAGACATCTCACCTCAATTAAAGCAAAAAATTGGAAAACAAAAATTTGACGTGCAAAAAACGACTGAAAAAGAGGGTTGATTTTTCAAAAAAAAAACCAAAGCTTCGCAATTTTTTCAAATTAATTTTTTATAAACGGTGGTGAATTGTCCCGTTAGAGACCATATTCTTCAAAACCGTTCTTGAGTTTTCTGTTTCAGTTTAACTGTCAAATATACTATGGGGTACTTTTCGAAATGTCAACAAAAAAAAAATTGTATTCTCAAAAGATGTATTGTTGAAAAAAAGTTGTATGTTCATATTCAATGAAGGAGGTGAGCAAAAAATTCCCAAAAATTCGCTATTTTTTGGCCTTGTAATGTGTACTAGTACTTTTAGAGAAAAACTATTCAATTTCTTTATTTCTAAGTACAGTACACATATTAAGGACTGTATTGAAAAATGAGGCTCTGGTAACGAATATTCGTAGACTCGAAAAAAAATCGGATTTTCCGGTGCACTTTAGAAGTCGACACTAGATCAACTAAAATCAAAAAATCAAACAGATTTTCTTAGTTTATAATTTTTTCTGGGTAACGCTGTCGAGTTTTAATTTTTAATTTTTCTTCTTCAATTTTTGGCATCATTTAGAAGTCAAAAGAAAATGAAATTTTAGGAAAAGAGCTAAAATTCAGCACATTTGCTATTGTAAAAAATAATAATACGAATAATGCTAAAAAATCTCCAAAGCGTTACCTCATCAAATGCGTAAAGAAAGCCTGCACAAAATTTCACGAGGATCGGTTGAGTGGTTTTGAGATACAGTGTCCACCGACTTTAAAAATACTACATTCGAGAAAAACGCGTTTAAAGATTTTAATCAATTATTTTGGAATACTCACACAGAATCGTCGATTTCGGGGCCGTAAAGTGAAACGCTGTCTGTCATTGAAAATGTCCAAAGCGTCTTTCTGTTTCAAATACAAGCATCAACACATGGTGTAGATGCAGCTGTTTGGATTTCAGAAAAAGAGAAGGGAGACAGCTGTGGAGCATTATTGTTGCGCGCGCACGTTGAATGGTCTTTACCGCTAAACGTCGTATCGGAGGCAGTGATATTCAAAACACTGTATCTGCTTTCCTCCGATCGACTTGAAACTTGCCCAGAATATTCTTGAAGTTGTCAAATTTCATTTAAAAGGAGAAAAAGAAAGAAGAAAATAGAAGAAAATATTGAAAAGTGCAGACTACCCAAATACACATCCAAAAAAACTAGCACAAACCTTCTTGAACTTACCCATACTGTCGCAAAGGCTCTCGACAATCGTCTCCAAGTGGACGTAGTCTACACTGACTTCAGTAAGGCTTTTGACACTGTCAACCACAATGTTCTACTTCAAAAATTAGAACACTTTGGCCTGTTTGGTCCAGTACTCTCTTGGCTTGAGTCATACATTAGTTTTCGTTCATGCCGTGTTAGTCTATCTGGTGCACTTTCCTCTCTTTTCTTTCCAACCACCGGTGTCCCTCAGGGATCTATCCTTGGTCCTCTTCTCTTCCTCCTATACATTAATGATCTCCCCTCTGTCCTAGGATCTCAGTGTCTTCTGTATGCTGATGACTTAAAAATTTACAGAGTTGTCCGCTCAGAAGAAGATTGTATTGCTCTCCAGATGGATCTGGACGCAGTCGATTCTTGGAGTCATACTAATTTTCTCTTTCTTAATGTCCAGAAATGTCACAAAATGTCCTTCACCTTAAAACCCTGTCCAATAGATCATATTTATATGTTACATGATCTTCCACTCGTAGCTGTTTGTCAAATTAAAGACCTGGGAGTGATTTTCGACCCGAGACTTAAATTTGAGCTTCACATTGCGGCAATCTCCGCTCGCGCTTCTCGTGTCTCTGGGTTCGTAATAAGAAACTCCCATTTGTTTTCTAACATTTCCTCCTCTGTTAACCTATATACTAGTCTCGTTAGACCCATTCTCGAATATTGTTCGCAAGTATGGTCTCCACATTTCCATTATTTAGACTCTCTCCTTGAATCCGTTCAACACAAATTCACTCGTTTTCTTATGTTTAAATTTAATTTTGCTTATATACCTTATACTGAGCGACTTTCCATGCTTCAACTTCCCACTTTGAATTCCCGTAGACTCCTCTTAAATGAATGTTTTCTGTTTCGGCTTCACCACCGTCATTTAAATTCTAACCTGCGAGACTGCTTAAGTTATCGTATTTCAGAACGACCCGCCAGATCTGCTAACACATTTGCAGTTCCATATGCGAGGACAGAAACTTTTTACCATTCACCTATTATGTTGCGGCTCCCCCGTAATCATAATAATTTGCAGCTTGGTCCGTTTCCTCACTCACTTTATACTTTTAAGCTACAGTTAAAGCGCATTTTATTTAATTAACTTTCTTCTGTTTTATTTTCTTTTTTTTGTCTTGTAATTGGACTTCTAGTCTGTAAGATGAAATAAATAAATAAATAAATGCAACGAACTTTCATAAAGCCATCCTGGCATCCACAGTCGTTCCGTGCTTTTTTGCTCTAATGGAAGTAAATGCACATAATAGAGCAAATCTTTTCCGTTTGCGAATGTTGCACGTAATTCAACAGCGTCCGAAAGACCGTAAGCGAATGAATGCACATTTTTGTTGCTGAAAAAATCTCATCAAAATTTTATCGTGTGTACACTATTTACATCTGTCGGGCCGATGTTGATACAACCTAGATCTGTCCAATCATTTTATCGTGTATTACCCCTCCATCTGCACCCAAGTCGCCCTTGCATCCAAGGAAGATATTGCCTAAGGTTTGATAATTCTCAATTAATATTATTAGCTTTAGTTTTCTTGGGCACGGGAAAGCCAATGATGCGCATTGATATTGTGCGGAATTGGGTTGCTTTTAACAGACCGTTACTAAATGGAAAAGGATACATACTATTGCATAACAATACAAGATAGCACAAAACAACCAATGCTAACAGACCGCATTAGTTTCGAAGGTCTTTCGCATCCACCGTATTCGCCAAGCCTTTCACCAAACGATTTCCCATTGTTTCGATGTTAGAATTTATTTTTAAGAAATAACATCCTACAGAAGATGCTTAAGCCATTTGCATATTGAAAGGTTGAAATTTGTTCGTAGTTGGAAGCTAATTTGGTTAAATAAATCGATTTAAAAAACAATGTTATTTATCAAATTAAAATTAAGTATTTTGAATGCACCACCTCGAAATAAAAAAATCGTAAAAAAGTTTATGTTTCGTCGTTGATAATAGCCAAAACAGCAACAACTAGTTCCCGAAATATGCATACATTAAATTTGTGAATAAAAAGAACATTTTCTGTCTTTTTAATTTATAAATATATAATTTATCGCTGTAAATCGACAATTCACAAACTCTTGATAATATTTTCAAATAAATCACCACTTTTATCTTAATCTTTTCAGGATTACCTGATAAAAAACTATATCCAACAGTATCAGCAGTTTATGGCAATACAGAAGTCTCGATGGTTTATCTAGGACCACCGCTAGACGGCTAATTGTTTTCAAAGTATCGGAATTATATTATTATCTATGTAATTATTACAACGTCGTTATATGATCAATTCACCAAAGCGATAGATCACTACACATCACAACTATTTTATCGATGGTTTCTAATTTTTTTTAAAGGATAATTTTAACATTTATTTTATCGACCCAAACAAAATACTTATGTTATAAAATACTAGCCAAAAAATGAAACACATTTACATACACCAAAACTAATATATAAACACGCGAAAAAAAAACAATTACATACTCACTACACTTTTTAAAAATACAACAGTAGCAAAACAAAACAAAATAACACGTTAAAAAAACCCTGTATAAGTTTTAAGTATAAAATGATACAATAGGTTGATTTAAGATTTCTAAAACATGAATACATTTATATAGGTGAGAATTACCCTCCATATAATTCGATTGATTCGACGTAAGTATTTAAATATTTCAAAATGAAGAAAATGCAAAAAGCATGATTTTGATATAAAATCAAATGAAAAATTGTAAAAAAAAGAAATTGAACTTTGATAAACTTATTGAAACGACAAAAAAAGAAGTCAGATTAGAAACAAAATGATGATATTATGTGCGTCAAGTGTAGAGATCACTTTTCTTACGACAATGAACAACATTTAGTCATTAGCGATAAGAAATTGATTATTAGTTTTTCATCACGCGATTTAGTAATTGTTTTCTTTTCATATGAAACCGAGATTTATAACTTAATAACTTGACCTCCCCTTACACATAGATAGTCCGAGATATAACACTTAAAAACTTATTTAAGATCGATAATCATTTGCTGGCAGTAACATTCATATTTGCTTTAATTTAAACTGCAATACTGCAATAAGCAATAACCTTATTGTTATTATTTATGTCTTAATTATCGCTCGGCTATTAATTTTTGAAAGCTGTGCAACCAATCAAACTCATGTCGAATCCAAATCGCTAAAATTGGTGGAAATGTATGTAATATATATACAAGACATAATTTCAAGCGGAACATTTTGCATTTTCTAGATCAGCACCACGAAATAATAGCCGATAGTTTTTAGTAAAGCAGAACAAAAAATCAAGAAGACTCAATCGAAGCTGTAACCAAAAAAAAACATTTTAAAAACATTTCCAATTGCTTAGATTTAGGATCATATTGATGGCATTCAATTGCCAAACATTTTCCAAATATATTGTTTTAATGCGTGTTAAAAAAATTCTCCTATGTATAAAACCATTTATAGGTAAATTTATTATGATTGCTGTTTGTTCGAGGCATTTTTTCGTTTCGATTTAGTTTATGTATCTGCTTAAGTAGTTTTGGCGGCCGTGTGTTTTTAATTTATGCATTTCGATCGTAATAATTAAAGTGCAAACAAGAATGTTGTATGAAATCTGAATAGTCTTGAATTATGATTTGTGTTCCAAAGAGGTCACAGCAGTCAAGCCTTTCCAAAGATATAAAGCAATTTTATCAAAGTAGCTCTATAAATTTGTATATTACAAAAATCTCCTGCCATGCAAACAGTTTTAAACCATCAACACTTCATCTGCATTATGTATATTCTGTCCAATCTTGACATTAACTTATTTTGCCATCAGATGCTCATAAATGTTAGTTATCATGTATTTTATTATTAAATATAAATTGATAATATGCAATAATTTATTGAATAATAATTTATGTTAGGTTAAATATTATTTTAATTTTACACATTCCATCAAAATAAAGTCAAAATATGCAGTTCCAAATATTTTAGCGCTAGTTTTAGTTTTAAAAATATATTAAGTTGTACATTGCTATAGCTGACAGTTTTTGTTGTTAATTTTTTTCTCATGTATGTTTTAATTTATCAAAAAAAATACAGTTTTTAGAAAAAGCTTTCAATTATCTCATTTATTTTCGTTGCTTTAAGTCATTAAAAATTAAATGCAAGTGTGGACCGAATAAATTGTTTAGATCTTGATACTTCTGCCTTGCTGGAAAAGGTTCTATACTCGTAGATCGTGCTAAATCATTCATTTGTATTCTTATTAATTTGCAAATCTGCTTCATTGATTTTGATTCGATTATGTTGATTTAATTGATTTGTCTATGGTAGCATTTATGTTACATTTTTAAGGATTAGTATTTCAGATAATAAATCATGACATGCCATGCTGATATTTTTAAGGATGAAACAATGTTAAGAGAAACATAAAAAATGACTCAGTATGAAAGGTGGAAAAGTATTGAGCGCATAACTCGACGTATTACTCGTTTCTTCATTCTTTAAAAACATAGATAACATTGTTTCCTTGGTTATTTATTTACATTTCCAGAAATTCCAAATTGCTCTATTCCATGAGGATTCTGACTTTGTTTCGTTAAAATTGACTTTAGTTTACAAGCTCCTTTGGGTGTGTTTTTCATGAAATTAGTGAAGTTGCCAAGGTGTCACAAAACAGCATACACCGCAAGCCGTTTGATGGATTAAAATCATTTGGTTCACGCCATTTTTAAAGTGAAATTTTGATATTTTCTTGAGGACACTTTGACCGGGTTAAAATAATCGAAGACGCTTGTTGTAGGACGCACCAATTTTGACGTAACTAGTACCTATGTTGCTTGCCTCATTGAAATTTGGAAATCAGTTTTAAATATTTTTAGTGTGTATCCTTGTTTCTGCTATCCCATTCTTCGCTATATCTTGAAATTCTTTCCATATAGCAAATAAATGTGAACATTAGATTTTTAATTGAAAACATGCTGTGCAATTCGCACGACGGGTGTTTGATACAATAAATTGCATATTTTAAATACAAACATGCTTTTTTTCGAAAATCCACAAAATTGGAAGCATGTACAGTTTCCAAAAATCAAAAAATCTGAAGAAGGTACAGGATTTACTTTTTTTACTTCTATGCGATCATAAATCTGATTTCTCTTCTTCATAAGTTTTCATGTTTTACTCCTTTTTGATAATGTTACTTCACCATTTGTTACTCCCATAACACTGTGCATCAGGATAGACTATCAGCTCATCAACAATAATTTATCTTAAAATACTATCCTCATGTTGGACCTTAAAATGGGGTGGCAATACCTAAATAAGCGAGGAACAGGAACATGGATGGATGGAACAGCTAAGCGATATTTATGCCGATGTTTCCAATTCCGAAATAAAAACACATTTTTTTAATTGAATTACTTGATCACTTTACTCATTGTCAGTTTTTTTGTACAAACTTTCAATACACATTAAGCTGTGTGCGTAATTTAATTTAGTTTTTGCACAATCCATGCTAGACCTCAATCGACTTCCATCATAAACTTTCAGAAGTTAGTGCGGCTACTGAACAAATAAATTAACTACTGTTCTATTCAAATATTTAAAGCAGTTTTTTTTATTCGTAGTCCCACACTACACCAGTTTTCCATACGAGACGTACTGGCGCCTCCAGATCTCGTCGCTTGCACAGACATACGACACATATTCCAATCATAATTCACTAGTAATAGAAACGATGAATTGGTTAGTGAATGTTTATATTATGCAATGCAGACACAACACATTTTCAATTGGATTGCGGTATCGAAATGTCCTAATTTTGTCCGATCATAAATCAACTCTGTTTTCTCTTCGATGACCCAATGAAAAAAAGCGGTTACAATCTATCCTAACATTCGAGGGTAATTGTTCGGTTATCAAGGAAGGATTTACAAAACCATTCAAAACTTTTAAGTAGTTTCTCAATTCTTCATATCTGCTTCTAACTTTTCAGTTCGAACATTGTATTATTTTCTATGAATTTTACTCTTTTCTGACATATATTTGTTCCTGCAGACTATCAATAACAACAGGGGGATTATTGAAAATCTATTGCTTCTTCTAAATATTGGAGGTTTAACTGGGATCCCATAAATACTCGACATCTTATTTGGTTTTGCCAAGTATTCGTGAAAAAGATTTCTTCAAGGTGTTTTCAAGAATTCCAGAAGAAAAAGTTGGTTTGACTTGCTTCCTTTTACTATTACTATGAAGGTGGTGGATAGTAGAAGTTTATTTTAAATTTTAGATCCATAATATGAAACTTGTATAAATATTTGAGAGGATATTCAAAAGAGTTTGAAAAATATAAATTTAGAATGTCTACTGCCTGTTAAAGAGATGCATTTACTTCTTAAAACTCTAGCTGTTGATTTCTGCACAAAAGAAATTTCTGGCCTGAGAGCATTTTAAATCATCTTTTTAAAAAAATTGCTTTTACCCTTATTCCTGCCAATAAGTTACGTTGCTGGATTTTCAAAATATACTTTATTCTGTTCATCATTTCTTTACAGTTTATACTATTGAAGTATTTTTTAGATAATTTTTCAATGGTCAAGAAAATTGAAAATTTCGGTAAGCAAATACTGTCATTAAAACTTTAAGCAGAAGCATTTCGAGCACACCAACTTTAAGTGAAGATATTTTTGCTATCACCATATTCTTTTTATTTTGCTTATATTTTTTATTTGATTTCAAATATTTTGACTCATCCTTATGCAGTTTTTTTAAAGTAACAACCTCTAATTATGTCAAATAATAAATATCGCCTTTTTAATATACATATCTCTTTGAAAAATTATTTCTGATTATTCCTACAAATGATTATCGCTTTCATGTTTCATATAAAATATTTGTTTGACTCGTCATGTTGTTAAAGTGATTAATTTTCATGTAAATAGAATGAAAAATGGAATACTGTTCAATTATTTTACCTAAAAAATATATGAAAATTATCGACACTGACTTTGAAATTTGTAGTTTTATGCATAAAACATCGGAAAATTCCATGATTTCAAAAAAATCAAAAGAGGCTAAACGTAATATCTATGTTTATTAGATATTAAAAACAAAAGTTTAATTAACAATTGTTTCAATTCAGATGAAAATTAAGTTATTCGTAACGGTAGCTTTTATGATATAATTTAAATTGTAGATAAACTGCTAGCAATACTGATGGAAAATTGCGATAATTTCTTGGAATTATTTTATGCTCATACCAAATTGTTAAATTTTAATTTGATAAAATTAATTGAAAACATAATTTGAAAATGATGAATGCCGTTTTATTTTGATCTACAATCATAAACAAGAACCTTTTGTGCTGCCAAGAAATAGTGTGATGAAAGTTTCGATTAAATATCAGTAGAACAAGAAAATTCATTTCAGCCGCAGTAAAGATGCATACCAAGCTACCAAAAATAAATACCGAATAAACCATTCTGATTTGTAATTTAAGGGGGGAAATCACATTAGACGGTTAAAAAAATTGACTATTCAAGAGTATGCTTAAAAAGTTTTAGACCAATATTCGAAGTCCTTCTTATATTTTCGGGGCAAGAAATGAAGCGTGCTCGAGTATACCGCAAGGCCCATTGGATGGAGCGATCGCAGACAAGCTTTCTATGAATCTGTCTTACTTTGTATGAAAGGGGGCAGGTATTACAAACAAGAAGATGTATTTTTTGTGGTATATACGAGGGGCGTTTGAAAAGTCCGTTCAAAGTCCGAAAGATGGCACCACCGGCGCGTATCGAGGTCATGTTTAGTTAGTAGCATCTATTGAATGAACGCACACCAAGTTTCAGCCATATTGGTCTATTTCTTTGTGTTTGGCATTCGTGTGAATCAAGGAAGTCAAGTGATTTTCAAGAAATGGACGATAAAAAATTTCGTGTGGTGATTAAACATTACTTCATGAATGGCAAAACGCCTCGGGAGACTAAAGAGAAGCTTGATAAACATTATGGTGACTCTGCTACTTCGATTAGAACAGTTTATAAGTGGTTTCAAAATTTTCGGACTGGCCATATGGGCACAAGTGACGCTGAACGTTCTGGACGGCCTGTGGAGGTTACGGCTCTAGAAATCATTGATCAAAGCCATGCTATGGTGATGGATTCCAACTCGTTTCACATCCCCCCTGTTCTCTAGATTTGGCTCCCTCGGACTACTATTTGTTCCCCAATTTGAAGAAATGGCTGGCGATACAAAGATTTTATTTAAACGAGGAGGTGATTGCAGACACAAATGGATATTTTGCAGACTTGGACAAATCCTATTATTCTCAACTAGAACATCGTTGGACGAAGTGTATAAGCCCAAAAGGAGACTATGTCGAAAAATAAAACACGCAAGCAGTTTTCATTTTTGCACGGACTTATCAAACGCCCCTCGTAGGAGTAATACACAAATCACTTCAATACTCAGTTTTTCTTAATTTATTTTCAAATACGTTTTTCCGGCTTGCGTGCATTTTATTTCAGCGAATTTTAGACCGATTTTCAAAAACAAAAGAATTTTTGAATTCTCATTAAATTTGTGTTTAACTGAAGCTGAAATACGGATAAAAAAATTCGATTCAAAATTTTTTTTAAGGCAAAACACGAAAAAAAATTCATTTTTTTCAAACGCGTCACAAATTTTCACTCAAAATATGGTTCATCGAAGAATTATACATATGGTTAATATGAAAAATTTGCTTGGATTGCTTTTACATTAAAATTGTGGACTCCAGCATGAATGGCAATGAGAGACTCGGACGACGGACCACTATGCAGAACAGCTTCTGGCTTTGCGAATTTTGATGATAATCATTTGGAAAAATTATGAGATGTAGTTCAAAATATGAGTAAAATAACCTATTTCAATTAATTCTAATCATTTCTTCTCCTTCAAAAAAATCACGAAAAAAGCGTAAAAATAAGCTTCCCAATGTGATTTCCCCCCTTAATTTCTCATCAAAGCAACCAATCAGGACTTTTAGGACTATAAAAAATATCATTCCTAGATACATGATGGCTTCTGAACGATCATTGAGATGAATTTCATTTATTTTTTAGGTGATACACGGTATTTTTCAAATGGAAAATGTGAATATTTCAGATAATTTGTAAAATGCCTTTCAGAGATATTTATAATTCCTGGGAAATATCGAACACACGAATAGCTTAATAAAATGATGTTGGATTCCTTCGTCAATTCTTGCTTAGATAAAATATTTTCTGAACATTGAATTTTATTTATTATATTTATTTATTTTTTATTTATTTATTCAGTGTTTTTGAGTATATTGGGTTTTATTTATTAAATTTTTGGATGACTTACAAACCAGAATCTTAATACACTTTAATGATTGGTTCCAACAAGTGTTTATTGAACGCAAATGGGGTTGATCTAAATAGTTTGCTGAGGAATTGCTGAGGCATGTGTAAACTATTTATTTAACTCATATCATTTCCAAATTGAATATATTTATAACACACGCGCACGGCACACACCTTTCATAATATTATCGAATTAGATATTATATGAAAGTGAAGAATATATGACCGTTAATTCTTTCGTTAAGATTCTACAAAATAAAAAACCCAAATTCTTGATTAGATTAGATTCATCACGTTCGAAAACTATTTAAGCTGAAATCAAAGGAAAACTTCAGGTCACTTTGTTTTTGTCGGTTCACAAGGCTCGAAACGCTACCATCAAGATGGTTCTTCGTGTTATCCTGTTCGCTACGCTTGTAGCGCAGTCATTGTCATATCCTGCCCAGCCTTCATCGACTTTCGAACGAGATCCGGAAGAGATTGGTGGCTACTTTGAGGGTGATATGGATTTGGACAGTATTCAGCAGCGAAGTATCGAGAATCCGAGCAGCCGGAATGGACTTCTGAACCCGCTTTACAACTGGGCGGATAACGTGCTCTTCTATGAAATTGACAGCGTTTTTGGTAAGTTTTGAAGGACACTCGCGGCTAGAAGTAGACGATTCTTTCGGGCTTATGAATAGATCCTTTTGCTTGGGGTCTGTTCTCGAGCTGATCTAAAGATCGTAAAAATAATCTTGATGGGCCATCAGGCTTCCTTTTGCTTGGGGTCTGTTCTCGAGCTGATCTAAAGATCGTAAAAATAATCTTGATGGGCCATCATTGGCCATCTCTTTTGTGCCGCCCACTTGAAAATATGTTTGATGAAATTATCTAAATGTTGTGATCAATCGATATCAATCTAAGATAGAGTTAATCGATAGATACGATTTCAAGTGCATGGCTCGGTATTCCCAAGTTCAAGTTGCTGATAATGATCGTTTATCAACTATAAATTTGCTGAAATGTTGAGTCCTTTCCTTTAATCTTATCGGCAATCCAATGTTTGCTACTTGATATCTCAGCTCCTATCTTTCCTATCTTTCAAAGCTATTTTTGCTTTATTCCAGATGACGAACACCGCAACCACATCATCAAAGGAATCAAGCTATTGGAAGAAGTTTCATGCTTGAGATTTTATCCAAGGACTCCTTACACTAAAGACTACGTTGTGGTCACGGTATGGCCCCTATTTAGTCTGAAGCTGCAGGTCTTTATTTTTATGTTTTTTTTTATCTTTAGGGTGCAAACTCTGGTTGTCACTCCAGCGTGGGACGACGTGGAGGCAGACAAACCCTCAATTTGCAGATCTACCCAGTAGACACAGGATGCTTCCGTCTTGGCACCATAGTGCATGAGTTCCTCCACGCACTTGGATTCTATCATCAGCAAAGTACTTACGATCGGGACGATTTTGTGACCATTGTCGAGGAAAACATTCAAGCAGGCACTGCGCACAATTTCAATAAATATTCAACCACCGTAGTAACCGATTTTGGTGTTCCGTATGACTACGACAGCGTGATGCACTATAGTTCTTTAGCTTTCAGCAAAAACGGCGAAATGACCATCGTCCCCAAGAGTCCGGAGATCCAAATTGGTCAAAGATTGAAGCTGAGCGATGGTGACATCGAGAAACTGAATATCAAATACAAATGTCCAGTTATACCTAATTTATTGAATTAAGATATGTACATTAGAAAATAAATAATAAGACTGATAATAATATCGCAAGCGAAGTTGTTTTAAATGAAGACTGATCTCACGAAGATAATGGGATTTGTCCTAGACATGCTTCATTTTTGAAGAATTCAATTCCTTCGGAAATCTTTTCAATCTATTCCTTGTGATGAAGGATTTGTTTCGTTGATTTGTGAACAGTTATCTTTGGGTGTAGGATATTTTGAATAACAATTACGTCAGTACAAAAGGTGCACCGAATGGAATGAATGCTTATTTGGATTCATACTGATAAAAAATTTAGTACATAGCTGCCTTAAATAGGAAAAAATCGTTCATTCTTGAGCAAGTAACATATGGAATAATAATCATGAAATATTTTGGAAGCAAAATATAAAAATGTGGTCTTAGTGCGGCCCTTGAGGCCCTCACGACTAACTTCCCAGTGGGGTGAATAAAATAGCTATAAAGTGTTTTTATTATTAATCACTATTATTCATAATTACTTTCATTAATAGTTATTATTCTTAATTATTTTAAATACTTTTATTATTTTTATTATTTTTTAGCTAACCATGAAAGATTTAGTATGGGAAGATGCCTTCTCCACCTGGACGTCCTCTATCAAAGCCTCGGCAACTTCGTCCTCCCCTCGTCGTCCTCCTTGTCCTCCTCGTCATCCATCTCGATCCCCAAAATTCACAACCATTATTGAGGGTATTTAATTATTATTAATAATAATCATTCGTTATTAAGAATATTTGAACGTTACTGAATAAGTATAATTGTGTTTATTTTTACAACATCAAATTACAACTAATAATATTTGATTGTTATTAACAATATTCAATTATTTATAACAATCTGCAATTATTAACTGCATTAGCGTCACTACCCCCATTCTCCCAAACAGTGGCGTACCCAAGGGGGGGAGGTTACGGGTTCAAACCCCCCCCCCCCCCCCTTGGGTAAACAAGTTTAGCCACGTAAATAAAAACAGACATGCTAAAGTCAGACATGGGCTAAAGTCTGCCAGAATTATTTTTGAAGGACTCCAACTTTGACCGGTGAAAAATTATGATTAAGTATGATTACATAATTATATCTTCATATCTACACCGAAGCACTAGCAAACGTACCTAGTCAAGACTTCAAAAATATGAACCCCCCCCCCTTATCAAAATCCTGCATACGCTACTGCTCCCAAACCTGATAATATAAGTTTGGAATTCTATAAATTAATCTTGTTTTTTTAAATAACATTTTTCACATCATTGATCAAAATTTTGCTAAAACTCACCATTATAATAATATTACTATGAAGATATTTGGGATCTGCACGAATTAATAGTGCGTTTCAACAGTTTCAAAATTAGACAATTTTTTGTCTTTTTTCAGTTTTTCATCTTCAATAAAAAACGGCTGAACCGATTTTGCTGAAAACTCATTCAGTTTTAAGGCACGTAATCACGCGTCGAATGAAACTAGTCACACGTCAATATGATCTTTAGTTCATGGGATAATCGAGACGAAAAATAATTCCGAACGCACATACGAACATACTTACACACATACATCTCTCTAAAAACGATGGATTTGGATTCTATAGACCTTAAAACGTGGAGATATGTCAAAATTGGGGATTGGCAAAATCGACCTCATTACAATAACTTCCCAATGGAAACGAGGAAGTTAATAAATTTTGTTGTTTAGTTGTTTGTGCTAACTTCTGAATCTAGTGTTAAGTTAAACGGTATATTTCCATAAATAATTTAATAGTTGTTTACCAGTCAACCATTAGAGCCATGGTACATGCTAGATAATTATTAACATTGCACTGCAGCCAAACGAGCATAATCGAAAAATAACCGCCACGGTGGTTCTTGGTGCGCGTTTTAATGCGTCGGTACATACACACTGATTCAATAACAGCTGCTTTCACGGTATAACGAAAACACGTTAATGCCGCACAATACCAACCTCACAACTCTACATTTGCACAAATCAATCAGCATTGAAGAAATGAAATTACTTATCAAACAAAAATAATAAAAACGGTCATCATATACGGCGCGAAAATTTAAATCGAACCTGATGAGTGTTGAGCAGCAATTAAGTTACACCAGGCATTACTTTTATCTTAGAAAAGAAAAGCGTTTTTGAACCTTGTATTGCACAACTTTTTATTGTTAAGATATCATATATGTACGTATTTCAGGACCTAGTTGATCTCTTCATCAGTGTATAAGGTTTAAAAAAACTGTTTTTTTATAAATTCAGAGTCACGATTTAATTTAATCAGACTCATCACTATACTGTCCTTAGTGGAATCTAAAGCGGTCACCCCGAGGTTTCACAGAACGGTTCGTTTTGCTTTTGCCCAACATGATTCATATCCAACTTCATATCAATGTATGTCCAGTCCATTATTAACCAGTTAATTAAACAAGCCGCGAGGTGCGACCCTTGAGGTCCACACGGTCAACTTCCCAGTAATATCTACATGAACATAAACAACATTACAACAATGAGAGGTATTCATAGCAGTAACAGGAATGAGTTAATATGAATCATATCGTCTACGGGAGGGTCTATTGATTACGTAAGGTTTTTGGTCGATGAGGACAGATTGAATATTCACGCCTTTTTGGTCTTGAAATTTTTTGTTGGTTTTCAAAATTTAAGAATTTTTTTTAATTAAAAGACTGTATAAGACACTCCTTATACACGATTTCCAATTTTTTATTTTAAGATATTTAAGATAGATTATGCCACATTCGTCTTCAGACACAGTGTAACACTGAAGAAGGACACAACTTATGTCCGAAATATATATTTGAAATAAAAAATTGGAAATCGTGTATAAGGAGTAGTGTCTGTTTTTTATTATAGAAACACGGTTTAGTATAACTCGTCGAAACTTTATTGATTTAAAAATGACGACCAAGTCCTCCGACGAGTTCATCAATTTCCTGAAGCTGAAGAAGTCAATGGCAGCAATCCGAGAAGATATTAGTTTCTTAAAGAAGTGCGTAGTGAAAAAGGTGACTCCAAGAAGTCATACCATTAGAATTCAACGATTTTTACCACAAGCAAACAAACAAACAGCTAAATACGAAATGATGAGTATTTAAAACACCATCAGCCGGTTGTACGCGCTATTAAATCAGAAGTCATTGCAAGTGTATAACACACACTTAAAACTACTAGGTATGGAGAGCAACAGGAAAGGCGATATTTTAGAAATTTTAGAGAAAACGGACCAAGCGTACAATTGTGAGAAATTCCGAAAAAGAGGGAAGCTAAACAAGAAATTCTTAACACTCGTCAACAGGACATCCGGACGGCCGGAAGGTCCTAAAGTCCACATCATTCCTGACTTGGTCGTAAATAAGTCGCAGGAAAATTTTACGAAAGAACAGTTAGATTTCCTAAACATGGGACTAGACTACGCGATCAAAAGGAATAATTCTCTAAAGGACGAGATTGTGATAAACATCGAAGCAGCGATTAGATTCTGCAACAACACTGACAAGGAAGATATTCGGCGACAAGTAGGAAAACTACTAAAGAACCAGAAAAGACAAACAGTGAACTTCCAAGATGAGAAACTAATCCAGGAACTAAAAGAAAAAGACGTTTACTACATAAAAGCAGACAAAGGAAATAAAGTGGTCATCATGAACAAAAAGAAATATGACGAGCTTGTTGAAGAAAAACTGAGAGGCGAACAATTCTTCGCACTCAGAAGTGACCCACTACCAGACTCAATTAAAAGAACAGAAAAGGTATTGAAAGAGTGTAAATCCCTGATTGGTAACCTCTCATCCCTAAGAGTTCAGAATCCGAACCTCCCGAGAATCAGATGCCTTCCTAAATTACACAAGGAAGGTAGTGGGCTACGAGAAATTATCACGGCAAACAGCTCGCCCACATACAAAATAGCCAGATGGCTCGTAGAAGAATTTCAAAAACTGGAACCACCACCAAATAACAGATCTGTGAAAAACTCGATTGAGTTAACAAATCTACTAAAACTAGAGACAATCGACGAAGACGAGATCATGACATCATTCGACGTTAGAGCCTTGTTTCCCAGTGTACCGATCAGAGAATCACTACACATCTTGGAAGTATGGTTACTGGATCAGAAGAAGTCTTCAGAATGGAAAAGCAAAGTGAGATGTTACATGAAAATGGCGGATCTTTGCATGAAGGAGAATTACTTCACGTTTAGAGGGAAATACTTCAAGACGACCTCAGGTGTAGCAATGGGGAACCCACTTTCCCCTTTCATCAGTGAACTCTTCATGAGCTCGATCGAAGGAAGGATTAAAGAAAAAGGACTGTTACCAAGGATCTGGATACGATATGTAGATGACGTGTTTGCGGTAGTCAAACGAGATAAGTTGGAGGAGGTATTTGAAGGAATCAACAATATCCACAGAAACATAGTATTCACCATGGAAAAGTAACAACTACACGGGATCGCATATTTAGACATAAGAATCATCAGGACAGGCAACCAATTTGAGTTTGACATACACAGGAAACCAACTCACACTCAAAGGACGATACCAAATACATCCAATCACCCGTTTACTCAAAAAATGGCAGCGTATAACTCGATGATCTATCGGATGCTCAAGATCCCTTTAGGTACTGAACGCGGTTTGAAGGAAAAGAAGTACATCCTGGAAACAGCCAGAATAAACGGCTTTGACACGACAGTCATCGAGAATCAGATCAAGAACAAGGAGCAAAAAATGAGAGTACAAGAACTAACGACCTTGGAAGTAAGCGAGAGTAATCGGGAACTCATGAAACGGGCAGCCGTTGAACGATCAGCAATAAGCGGAAAACTAAAAAGGATTTTAACGAGATTCAACATAGATGCGACAATAACAAGCCACAGATTCAAATCTCAAACATTGCTAGGCACAACTAAGGATCCACGAACCTCGACGGAAAAAAGCGGTATATACGAGGTTTCTTGTGCAGAATGTGACAAAATCTACATCGGACAGACTATAAGGCCGATCCAAAAAAGAATGCAGGAGCACATCAGAGAAGCTGAACTAGCCATCAAAAATGGAAGGACGGAGGTCAGATCATCGGTGGCAAAACATATAATTGAGGAGGGCCACACAATCACATTGTCAAACTCAAAATGTTTGAAAATGGTACACAAACGGTCCCAACTGGATGCGTATGAGAGTTTGATGATAGCAAGAATCCCAGAATCGAAACGCTTGAATCATGACCTTGGGAACGGTTTTTCGGAGCTAATTAAACTAATCCTTTGAGATCAAGTTAAACCAGGGCCCCGGTAAAGACCTGGGGATCTAATTAACAATAAGTTTAAGATATTTAAGATAGATTATGCCATATTCGTCTTCAGACACAGTGTAACACTGAAGAAGGACACAACTTATGTCCGAAATATATATTTGAAATAAAAAATTGGAAATCGTGTATAAGGAGTAGTGTCTGTTTTTTATTCACAAAGATGTTAATACACGTCTACTGACACCTTAATGATGCAAATATTATATCTGGTTCGTGAGATATAGTGAATGATAAAAATGACCTTGAAAATCATGATGATTTGTAATGATTTTTTATTTTTTATTTAATTTTTTACGTAATCATGAGAAAAAGTTTTGATGATGTTCCTACAAACATTATTTGAAGTATGTAAATTTTATAAACATTGTCTACTACATCTCGCAAATCAGGTTAAAAATTTATTTTTTATGAAAAAAACCTAATTTTTTGCACTTTTTTTCTTAAATTAAAAAACGGCTCCAACGATTTTTTTCAACATTTGATAGATTCACATAAATGCTAATACGCGTCGATTGACACCTTAATCATGCAAATCGTATGTTTGGTTCGCGAGATATAACGCATGACAGAAATGACCTTCAAATGGTCAAAACAGCAAACCCCCCCCCCCCGAACGAAGTTCCCCAAAAACTAATCAGCTCTTAAGATTACAAAGACGCTTCGATTGAGACCTCAACAAAGTCGATACGATTTTGTTTACGTGAGTTACGCTCTTTGAAAAAACTGTCCACGAACGCACACACGTACGTACGGACGTACGTACGTACATACACACACACACACACATACATACTTCTTTCTAAAAACACTTAAAATATTCTCGTAAGACCTCAAAACGTAAAGATATGTTGAACATTTCAATTTCGATTTTCGAGTCGATTACAAGAACTTCCCATATACTGGGAAGTTAATAAACGCGCGAATTTTTAAAATCAATAGCCACCAGTCATGGATATTTGAAATTTCCTCAGTTTTATGGGAAAAATAAACAGCAAATAAAACGGCACTTTTTCAATTTTTATTTTTTATTATATATCGTCTTTATATAATATAATGTTTAGCTTTTTGTGTTTTTCACTTTTATTTCATATTTGATTTCTTTTTATATGTATAATTTAAATTACTACTTTTTGGATTTTTTTTCTCTTCATTGAATGTTTTCTTGTTGTTGCTGGATTGATTTTTTCCCATTGTTGTTATTAATTAATTGTTAATTTGATATTAAATATGCGTGACGGGCTTTTTTATATCCGGTTGTCAATTTCAACTTCTTATCGATTTTATTTCCAATAATTTCATGAATTGTGAATTGCCGAGAGTGTCTGTGTGATTTTTTTTCTTTTTCGCTATTTCTATGCTATTCACAGTTTTTTGTTAATTTGTTTCATTTTTAAGATTCATATTTTTAGCTGCATATACGAGACCGTTAAAAACGAACATCTATAATTTTTTGGTTTTGAAGTATTTGCAAACAAACCTTTTGAATTTTCGGCAAATTGTGTTGCTTTGGAAAATGAGAAGTCTATTTTGTTAGCATTATTATTATTTTTGAAAATCATTTTTTTCTTGATTAAACACATTCAGAGATTTTATTTTCAGACGCTTAAATATGTTTACTTTTTATTTTTGTTAATTCAGTTCATATGGACTACTTCTATCACTTTAATGATCGGTTGTGGTTTCTTTTTAAGTTTTATCTGGAGTTGAAAATGTGGATGATTGGAAATAAAAGATTTTTTTTGGTTGATGATCTTACGATAGGATTTTGGGTAGTCGTTATTATTAAGGTGGTTTTAGTGTAGGTATTTTGTCACTCATATGTTTTCAAATCAACTATGAGAATGTTTATTTAGATTAGAGCATTTAGAACATGTTTTTAATATAAACACCTGCTTCGCCATCCATTCAATTTTCAGTTCGTAAAATCAATTAAATCATACAAGACAAAAATTCGCAAAGATTTATTTTAATAAAACTTTAACGGCTTGAAATTCGAAAGCTTAAATTTTATACATTTTCCTTTCTTCATTTTATTGCAATTAATCTCTGTATTGAAACGTTTCACAACATATATTTAATTGGTGTTTGGCATTCAATTTTCAAATTTAACCCATAAGTAACCACTAACTAACTTGGAAATAAAGCTGAAATTCACAATAAAATCTTCAAATATTTTGAAATATTATGGAAATATAATTTTCAGCTTAATTAACCGTATTCATCTTCATACTCACAAATGACCGTCTTTTTCTTGAACTCATTACATTCACCGTTTTGTTTTTCAAATATATTGAAAATTTCAAATAAAATCGACAGTACGAACAATTCGCATTAGAATCACGTCATTCATTTATCAATATATTAATATTTTTTTATTATTAGTTTGAGTATAGAAAAAATAAATTCTCGAAAACTATTTGCTATTCTATTTTACCGCTCAAAAAATATATAAAGAAATGACCTATGAAAAAGGAATTGATTGATTGATTTCTTGATTTATAAAAATATATAATCGACCTTTAAAATTTTTTTCCTTTCTTGTTTTTTTTTCAAAATTTCATTTTCAGGCTAAAATCAAAATAATTTGTGTTGTTTTCCTTCATTTTCACTAAAAATCTATTATAGTTCGCTTGGCATTTTCATTAGTAAATATATATTTATATCTTTATTTTTTTCTTTATTTTTCCACTACTTTTTTGAATAGTTGTTGCTGTTGTTGTTTGATTTGAGCTTGTCATTGATATTAAGATGATATATGCATGTTTTATTGGATGGTTCCACAGAATTTTTGTTATTCTTCAAGTTTAGAACTTTTATTTATTCACAAACGAAATGTGATTAGTTTTATGTTTTCTTTCAAAATGTTCAATAGTTGTAGCCAAAATATTTCGTGTTTTATTTTGAATGTAAATGAATTTTTTAAGCTCCACAAAAAGCTCACACGAATCATCGTCGTGCCGGATTAAATTCAACAACAAAAATATATCAAAACAAATTAATAATTTTTTAATAGAAAGAAATATGATTGTCCGTCTTTATTCAAAGTAAACATACAAAGTTAGTGTTAAGTTCATAGAAATCAAAAGTGGACTAAATTATGATTACTTACCCCTGTTAATTTGGACACCATGGTGTCTAGAATAAAATATTGTATAAAAAGTTGACATAAATTCACTAAAAGCATATCAATTTGTCTGTTTTTTTTTGAATTTAAATATATGTAGAAAAATAGTGGATTTTCAATTGACCGTTAAATAGCCAAGATGTGAATCAAATTCCTAATTTGACCGTGTCTCTGATGGTCACATTTACTACGGGACTAGAAAAGTATTATTATAGATATATATTTACTCTAAAGGTCTATGGAACGAGTCACCAGGATCGAAATAAATGTTAAAGACATTTTAGAGGAAATTTTCAGTAAAAAATGACCATTCTTAATTGTGTCTCATGATTTGAGTATTTGTTACAATTCGTCCAGAAAATATTCGAAAAAAGGTACAGTTTCAAGTACCCAATTAACGATTTTTACATCAATCAGCTCTATCTTTAGTTTAAAAAAAGAAAAGACAACTGCTGTATATTCGTCACCGAAGTCTTGCACTGTTTTAAGAAGGAGGTATGGCTGATAAATCATAAAACGATATTAAACTGATTGCCATTTTCTTTGGCCGACAACACGTCTTCAATTTAAATTTTAAAACAATTAAAGATATTTTATTTTCAGATATTTTTCTTTCAACAATCCTTTTATTGTTTAACTCAAAAAAAATCTATTACATCAAATCATCACTCGAAGTTGTACTGTCTAGAAATTGAAATGCTTTTAATGAATTTCAGCTTGGGAAGGAACTCACTTTTGAACTTATGAAACATTAAGAAGCGAACTAAATCCCTAAATTCATCTATTAACTACAATCAATCGTCATAGATTTGGTCCTTTCCCTCTGTTTTCCACCACTTAGTAGAATATATGTTTATATAATTGCAGAGAAATAATATAATCTAAAAAAATATTTCACTATTCCTTACCATTATTATTTTGAAAAATAATTTTTGTGGCTTTCAAACGAATATCTATATTAGTCCTTCTTTTCAATTCTTTCTTCTTTTTATGTTCCTGCTTAGCATAATGCCTAGCTTTTCCATTTAATGATGATGATCATGTGTCGTTAATAATTTGTTACTACACTTGTTTGGTTGTTTTTCATTTACTAGATTTGCATATTTTGTTATATGTTTAAAATATTTGTCAAGACATTTTTATTCGAATTTGAAAAAAGCCGGAAAGGTTTCCAAGTTGTTAACATTTATTTTAGATAGTATGTGTCTGCCCTTCAATGCATAGAATCTATTCGTGTTCAAGTTTGTTAGATTTAAAACAATGGGAAAAATTAAATATTTAGATGATCATGTTTTCTATGAGTTCATTCCATTATTAAATTTCTATACAAAGTGTGTGAATTAATGGTTTGGAAATATTTAGTTAGGTTGCCAAATTAATTTGTTTTAGCTAATTAAAATTAATTCGATGATTTGGTTAGGTGGAATTGTGTGAAGGTTATGGTAACCGAAGTAGAGAACATATTCTTAATGCAATTTACAGATTAAAAATTAATGTGGAGATATTATTTCTATTGGCGTTGTGATTATAGCTGGGCAAGTTGTCTCTATGTTCAAAAACAGATCCAATTGAGAAAAACATCATTTTTAAAAAGCATCAAGTTTTGGATAGAAGTATAAAATTTCATGGAATTTTCAAATTTTTCTCAAAATTACTAGGTTTACCAATGGAAAAAAGTATACGATTTAAATCGTACGCATCGTCGATTTATTGGAAATCCTCAACAATGGATTTGTTGCAGAATGGGCAGATAATATTTTTTTCAGATCCTGTTCTGATAGTGCAATAAATTCATCCGCTTCAAAATGATCTAGCATATATGGAAACAGATAACGGTATCTTAACTGTGTGATGAGTGTCACTTTTTCATTAAACTTAAAAGATTTAGATGATAATATTAGTAAATCATTATGAAAAGCACAGCGAACAATGGAATGGGAATATCACGGAGTTTTTCTGACTCGATGATTAAAAATATACCAATTTGCGCCAAAAAAAAGTGCTACCAAAATTTTTGAATAAAAATATGATTCCCAGTTAAACAATTGAAACCTATGAATATATAAGGAAGGAAGTCTCTTTTAACATCGGCAGAAGAGTTCGATTTGCTCTTCTTTGATACAATGCCATCATCTCTACGGCTAATCGTTTCCGTAGGCAATTCAATTCATTCAATTTCTTAGTTCAAGGCAAGGAAGATCTTCATCATAATAGCACAGATGTGCCACATGAAGATTCTTATAACGTACCTATGCAACAAGTCCATGTCAGATTGAAATCTTTACGTTGTGCTGGCATCATTAAATGAAAACTGCATACAAAAGGAAGAAAAATTACAAATATTAAAGTCAACAAGAAACCTGTGTGCTAAAATCGACCGTTAAGAATGATGATGAACAAGATGCAACGTAGATTCTGTACAAAAAGATTGCGCACTTCACTAAGCATGAAATTGGAGACAACAACCAAAGATGATAGTCCTCTCGTTAAGTGTCAATCATAAAAGAATGTTTTTCCATAAACCATTGATTGAATGCCTGCAATGCCCCCAGGAACTGAGCAGCCAGTTTATAGTTTCGATATAATTCTTCACGATTTCATGACTAAAAATGCGCTTTGAAAATTTATGAAGGCACAAAAACATGATTTTTTCCGTTTATAAAATCCTCAAAAATCTTTTTTAAAACATTTTTTAAAATATGAAAGCGAACACCCGAGACTTATGAAATGACTTCAGATTCTGCAAAATATAGAAGCAGTGAATTAACTCAACATGTTTCATGGAAGGTGGGCTCATGTCGATATCCATGTTCAACCCCAAAATTTTGAGTGCAAATTTCAAAATGATGGAAATAATTGAAAATCAAAAGCGTCTATGTGCCAAAAGTTTTATTCCTAGGAAATGCATAAAGTTTATTTACTTTATAATCGTCCTTCATGGCAACTGTGAACTTCAGGCAATGAGGGCCTCACCTCATCTTCAAATAAATAAATCCGTCGTTTTTTCTCTAACACCAAGGACCTGAACCTGTTTATTCCTTCAAAGTTGCATCATTCATAAGGACACACGTGATCGACCAACTTGTCGTATGCCATTTAGACCCAAGTAATCACTCGTTGGAGCTGAACCTGCTGCCAATTTGTGAGCGCTGTAGAAACTAACAACTCCCAGATTTTCACATATTTCGTTTTGATTGTTACTGGAACATATATCGTATTGAACCCACCAATTCGAAAAAAATCAAATTTGGCCCTTAAGTCCTTTTAATTTATAACTCTTCAATTTAGAATTAAATTAAAGAGGGTAAGCTCGTATTTAAGGTATTTTTTCATGGTTCTTCTGATAGCCAGAGCTGGCAAATCCTTTATCTAATACGATATTAACACTTGGCTTAAGTTTTGCTATCGATTGCAGAGCATCGTGTACCGTTTGTCAACCATTTTCTAAACGAAAGATCCTAAGAACTAAAATAGTTTTAAAGAAAATATTCGAAAATCAAATGGAGAAATCCGTGAAGCTCCTAGAACTTTACGATGGACATTGAATCGATCTGCATCGAAGCACAGAATATGATATTCAAACATGTAAAGACAAATTCAATCAGAAATCCAAAGAGTATACCAGCAGGCAGAATTAGAAGAATTTTAAGTGACTTTGTAACTGCTTGGAGTATGAAATTTTTGCAAATTGTCGTTGTACCGAAGAGCTAGGAGACATCAGTTCCGAATCAGTCTGAAAGAAATTTTAGTGCTACAACGACGACGAGCTACTCACATCAAAACTAGCGTCAACTATATGTGTATCATTAGGAAAATTAGAAACGCATTTATTGATTATTCTTTTAATAAGTTGAAAAGTGACCCATGAATACTTCTCGGTACACCTTTCAATTTTAACAATTTTATCTCACAATTCGAAATGACTTCCGATATTGCCCGGTATGCAATGGTAACTTCAAAAAATCGTTGGAATAAATACCAAGCGCGTATTGTTTATCTACGTAGTACACATTGGTTTCTCACCGAATTATTTTGAAGGTTCTAGATAGATTTGTATTATTTTAAGCAACAATCGACCTACGAAGGAGACATTTAACAAATCTTTTCGAATATAATCTATATGACGTAATTATTGCTTCATTGACATTCGGCAAGCCTTCAAACTATTTACTTCCATTCAATTGTTATTATTGCATTTTGATTTCCATCTTCTATAGTTGCATATTATTTTCTCCTATTTTTCTCACATAAAAAAATTTAACATCTCCATTCGCACATAACTCACACACTAAGTATTCAGCGGTCAGATAGAAAATAAATCTTTTTGGTTTCATTCGACTATAAACTCAATTGATTGAATTCCCTAGCACTTACTGACTAATATACACTTTACCGATAAAATCTTGTTGCATTGGCTAACTAAAAAACAATAAAATAAAACAATCCTAGAACCAATTAAACTTTTTTGTTGTTGCAAAACTCAAACAATAATAATAAACAAATCATATATATATTTTGCTACGTTTAGTGTGATTTCCATCTTTTTATTTTTTTATTAATAGATATATTTATTTATATATTTCCATTTTGTTTCTCATCTTTAAAATGTTTCATTTATTTATTGGTCTACAAACACAAAAACTTAAAAATTAAATAACAAAATTTGTTGCATTTGATTTAATTTAATGAATGATAGAATTTGCCATTTTTTTGTTTTGTTTTCATTTCATCATCAATTGTTTCTCTTCTTATCGAATTCTTTTCAATATACATAATGGTGTTCTATATTCATTTATTAAAAATCTCTTTTCATTGAACATATGTATATGAATGTATTTATTAAGATATTTTTCTTTTTTGCTTTTTGTGAAGGTGTATGAGTGTGTTTGGGTGCTTGCTTTTATTTTTGTCGTTGATTTTTAATCATTAGTATTTTTTTACTATCATCGTTTTAGTGTTGTTAATTGTTTTGTTTTCGTTTTGAATTAATGTGTGCCAAAAAAAATTATAATGGAAAGAAACAACGAGCGGCGAAATGCACGTGTGTGTATATATTTTTGTTATTACAATAATACTTAGCGTAACAAAAAAGATAAAATTACACATTAGAAAATATATTATTGGTTGCATTTGTTAGATGTGTTTTCAAATAATTGTAAGAATAAAAGCAAGATGAAATTTATTTTTAAAAATATACAAAAATAACGTAAATTGTTGCTAGTTTAAAAGGATGTGCTAGCGGCGACTCTTTCTTTCAAAAAAAAATAGCATTAAATAAATCGATGATAGTTCAAGTTCACGATTATTGAATTTTTGAATTGCTTTCACACAATTCTAATGCTGATGTTTTCGCGTTTTTTGCGCTCACATACCACACGAATTTCTGACTATTATTTTGTCTCAACAAAATTAAAAAATATACATATATATATAGGTAGTTTGCCAAGCTTTCAAACAATAGACTAGGACAACAATTTGGCTGGCTATCAATCAAGTGAAATCGGACGTATTTCGAACAAATAATAATTAACAATTAGCTAAAACAATGTTTATAATCGTGAAAATCCACTAATACAAATCGATATCAATCAACAGAAGACGAGCAAAGAACAACATTTTTTCGTATAATATTTTGATAAGTTTCAACGTAAAAATTTATTTTACCTAGTTATTCAATCGCGAAAAATAGAGGTCAAAACAGAAAGAAGACTTTCTTTTGCTAATTTTATTTATTTTAATACAATTAACTACTTTCTCACACAGATCAATTTGATTCGACAAATTAAAAGACATACGAGAGACACTTTCGTGCTTGAATTTTCATTTAGTTTTTTCTTCATATAAATTTGTGAAACACATTCTTTAATTTATTAATTTAATAAATTACAATTATTCAATTTTGTTTGTTTGTTTTGCTTTGCTTCTCTGTTAATACACTCCTCACATAATAGTTAATTACAAGATGCCTGCTTTACAAGTGACCTCGGCTCCGTATTACTTGTTACCCTCACTATCGTTTCTTTTTAAATTATTTGGTAAGCTACATATACAAATGAAATATTCAGAGTTTCTCACTTTACTATTATTCCTATGAATATGTTATTTAAAAATATATTTATATAGTCCTAGTGGCTTTGTTTACATATATTTATTAATGTATAAATTAGTTGATTTCACTAAAAAAACAAAGAGACGAAAGAAAAGAAATACATACAAAATTATCAGTGAGATGTTTTCTTCTTCCATTTTGTTTTAAACTTTATACAATTGCGATTAAAAAATATTTTCTGTTTCAACCTCTGCATGTACATGTGTGTGTGTGGGTGTATATTTGTGTAACAATGCTAGTCTCTTCAAGATTTTATTATCATCGAAATACTGTCTTAATATTTAATTGAATTTTTTGTATGCTACATTATGTTTTGCATTTATTATTGAAGAGTTTCATTTGGTATTTTGTTAAAAATTATTTATTTAAATCTTCTTCTTGTCTAGAGTGTTTGTTTGTGTGTGATAAAATTAAAAGCAGAAAAATATATTTGTTTTCTTCATCTTCATATTCATACCTTAATTATTTTATATATTACTTTATCAATTATCATTCTAAAAAATGTTTAAGAACTCTTTCTTCTTGCTCTAGACGATTTGTGTTGTTTTTTTATTTGTTTCTTGTTTGGTTGTTGCCATTTTGATACAGATTTAAATGAAGATTGGTTTGATTTTGTTGTATGATTCCGAAAATTTCATCTTCACAGCGATTGGCTTCATCTCAAAACAATACAATGTATAGCAAACGGATAACCTGCTTCTCGTCTATGATATCTGTGTTCATGTTTGTTTGTTTGTTTGTTTTATTTTCTGGTGGTGTAGTGTTTATAGTTTATATGTTTAGATTGTAAAAATGTAATGTTTTTTGAGTCTTGCGTCCAACTTAAAATTGTTTGACATCACATCGTTCCCACTTTGTCTATTTCATTTGTGTTAGTTGTAGAGTAAGAAAATAAAGTGAAATTTGTGGAAAATTGAACAAAGTTAGTCGATTTTCTCCTCAATCTATGGTTATCTTTCCTTTCAGATGTTATCGTTTTGTTTCGATTTTTTTTGTGTATATAAAACTTGAATGGTTGTCTGTTAGTTTCGCTTCTAAATTATATTTAACCGTAATTAGGTAGGTAGGAAGGTAAATGTTTTAGGTGTTTTGCTTTCTGTTATTTATTCTTAAATTTCTCTTGGCTGTAGTTTTTAACTTTCCTTTCTCTTCTTCTGGTTCTTCTTCTTTTTCAAAGTTAAGCTTGTCCATTTTCTTCTAGTTTGTAAAATTAACAGTAGACATGACGACGACAATATGACGATGCTATTTTTGTGTGGTGAATGAATTGTGATGTTATCTGTAACATTAAGAAAATGTTTGATAATTTTTTACGGACTTTTTTTTCCAAGAGTGAACAATTAAACATTCCTTAATTTTCTTTGCAAAAATAAAATTTCTAAAATATATTTACAATTTCTTTTACAAAAGCATGCACGATCGTTTACTGTGGTAGTGTTTAAGAATCACTTAGCCCCAAAATTTCTACCCTATATACAGTGGTGGCCACGAGTTTAGCACATTCGTTATCTGTGACTTTCAAGTGCAATATCTTCTACGGTTTAGCGTTTTTCATTCAATTTCTTCTTATGTTTTGCGCACGATGTAATGATTATGTCCTTTGTTCCGTTTCGTCTCGATTCTCATTTAATTGCAAGTGATACGTGATCTAAGCTGGCCGCGAGTTTAGCACAACTTGAAATATCCCTAATTACGGTGTTTAGTTTCTGGTAAATCAAATTGATTGGTAAGATTTGCAATTTTTTAGTTCATTTATGATTCTTGTTTAACTAAAATGTGTGTTTAGAAATGGCAAAAGGTACATTGTGCACAGAGGCTCAGCGGCAGGTAGCTCATCAAATGAATAGCAGTGGAAGCACATTTATGCAAATTGCAAGTGCTTTAAGATATTCCCGAAAGATGGTTTACAACGCATTAAACCATATGCAACAATAGGGGAGCTCCAAAAATGTAAAACAGCGACCAAGAGCTCGAAAAACCACAATTAAAGAGGACTGTTTGATTTATAGAGCCTCAATCAAGAACCCTTTTAACAGTTCAACCGTTATAAAAGGGGATATTTCGTCGGAATTCGGCATTGACGTATCCTCAAGCACAATAAGACGATGGCTCAATGAAAAAAATTGCGTGGATGCATAGCACAGCACAAGCCGCTTGTGTCAAAAAAAAAATTTAAATCTCGAATTGCGTTTGCCCGTGAGCACTTGCAAAACCGTTGATTTTTTAGAAAAATGTGCTTTGGAGTGACGAGTCAAAGTTTTGTCGGTTCTGACGGTAAGCGGTACGTATGGCGTCCTTCAAACATGCAGCACCCATCCAAATTACACTTTGAAGACCGTTAAGCACGGCCGGCGATGGGAGTGTAATGGTGTGGGCTGCCTTCTCTTGGTACGGCGTTGGCCCCACACATAAAATTGACACAAGAATGGATCAGCACGTTTACAAAAACATCATTGTTAACACAATGCAGTTGCCATTTGCTGATGATAACATGCCCATTAGATGGTGTTTTATGCATGACAATGACCCAAAACACACTTCGCGCACAGTGAAGGGATGCTTGGAAGAGAACCGAATTGATGTTCTAAAGTGGCCAGCCCACCTGATCTCAATCCCATTCAGAATTTGTGGAACGATGTCAAGGAGCATATTCACATAGTAAAACCTCAAAATATGACCGATTTGTGGACCGAAATTCCAAAAGCTTGGTACGCAATTCCGAGGGAACGTTGTGTGACCTTGGTCGAGAGCCTACCGAGGAGATGTGCTGCTGTCATCAAAAATCAAGGATATTCGACAAAGTATTAAATTATTGCATTGAAATTTGTTCTTTGTTATTTTTTTGGCACTATAATAAACAGTTTTTATTTTGTGCTAAATTCGTGTCCAGCTTTTTTTCATCTTATTCACTCAAATAAAAAAGAATGGGAAGTCAATAACCACATGAAACCAACATGACATAATAATCACATCGTGGGAAAAACTCAGGAAAAAAATTGGAATGAATAACATATGTTATAACAGCAGAAAATACTTGCACTTGAAAGTCACAGATACCAAGTGTGCTAAACTCGTGGCCACCACTGTAAGTTACGCATTCTAGACTTTCACTCAAATCCGTTTCGTTTGCCGATGATTAAGGACTATTTTCAATACCAGTTCAGTGTTGTTTTCAGGAGAACGAAAATTCGGGAGACATTAAAAGTTTGATGATGTGAGCCTCCCGCGAACACCCCTGAAACAGACATGTAATCAGCTTTTACACATCTCGACAGTTATCCCATCACACCCAAGGGTCTCTTGGGTTCCAGCCTGTATTGCTGACAGGTAACTTTCCCGTTTATCATTATCTGTGCTTTAATTCCAGCTGTTTACACCAATCGCAGTAGAATTGAGCCATTAAATTTGTGGAGAGTACATTACCATGTAACCGCTTTTAACGATCGATCTAATTTATAACTTAGCCTATCGAATAATTTTCACAACAAAAGAAAATCAGCAAAATCTTGAATCATTTTTTTTAGAATAACAGTAAAACATTTTCTCTACAATTCCTTGCCAGCTATTTTCACGATCTAAATCATTATGTTCTGCGTGATCAATCATTAAGTAAATGTTATTCAACATATACATACCTATAAAAGTTCATACTGACGCAGATGCATTCTTTGTATAATGTCTCGACAATCATTGAACACCCGTTTTATATTTTCTGTGTCAACAGCACATGTAAAATGTGGATAGCAATAATGCTTTCCATCACCACTAGCTGTTGAAATGCGCTAAAGTAAAAGACCATCAAATCGCTTAGTGTCTGTCTGCTCGTGACATTGAATCATTTTGAAATGCTTACCAAAAATTCATCACGTATGAAATATTTTGCTCTAATTACTTCTGGATCCTCTCCAGGTTCTATAAGTGCGTCATCTAGAACGATAAATAATTTTAATTTAGTTTTATTGTTTCGAATTATGTGAATGAGGACGAGTAATTTCAATTCGACTGGCTTTAACTTGCTATAAACAACAATAAAGTCTATACAATATACTCACTTGGCGTTTGATATCTGTTAAATTCGGCAAAATAATCAGATAATTTGCTTTTACCAGCCTTGATTTTCTCTGCTAACAAATCTTGCTTGTTAAGGAATAAAATTACAGAAATTGTACGTAACCATCTGAAAAATGTCGAAACAAACCAAGTTGTTCAAATTGATTCTATTCAAATGAAGAATAGATAATTACCTATTATTCCAAATGCTTTTAAATAAATCAAGCGACTCTCTTAGTCGATTTTGTGTAGGATCTTCACGAAGAACCATATTATAACTAGAACAGGCAGTTACAAAAATAATTGCAGTTACATCATTAAAACATTGAATCCATTTTCGACGTTCGTCTCGCTGTCCACCCACATCAAACATACTAGAAACGAATATCAAAAGGATCATACCTTGATTTAAAAAACAAAAAAACAAAAAACACTTACTGAAAATTAACTTTATCAACTTGAAATCTAGTCTCGAAAATTCCCGATGTCAAGACACGACATCGCAATATATCCTGTTCATTTGGTGTATAGTCTGGTTGTTTAATTATACTCACACGATCTAAGAAACTGGAAATATTTCAAAGAATTAGTTTTAACGCAATTGAAATGCTTATATCCATATTCGTAATAATTAAAAATGGAAGCAAGAATTATCATCAATTTTCTCAACTCTCAAAATAAGCTAAGAAAATAAGGAAAGCATGTTTTCTTACTATTTAGCACAGTCGATTAATTGATATTCATTTGATCTTTCATATGTTTGCAGAACACCACGATCTTTCCACAGCTCTTCTGTGTGCTCGTAAAATTCTGGAGGGTAATTAAAGTCAGGATCTGAAAAGTAAAGCATATGATGGTTTTATTACAAGTAAATTAAATACATTTTATGAATTTTCAGGTACAAGTTTGATTAGAAGATATTTCTTCTAGAAACAATCAAGATAAAAGCCTTGCGAGTTTTAGCCGAAATACATATCTGTCGGAAACACAGAATTTGGTAAGGCAAAACCACGACTTTAACCCAAATAATTAAACTCTCGGCTAATTGTAAGACTATAAAAGGACTACGACTTTATTCTCGCCAAGAAGTGAGTTGTCAGTTCGATGCTTTTATTTGATAAATTGAAATCTTATTATGTGATGTTCTCCACTAAACAACAGACAGAAGGATAAACTTCGAGGTTTTTGACGTCGAAATGCCAATGCCAACAGCCTTGTAAGTTTTTGCGGCTTTCACATAAGACTCCTAATAGCTCTTGAAAAGTAGATTGCATATTCTTCGAATGCAAATCAATGCTTTGTATACCAATATCCATAAAAAGGCCTGCCATTTTCTGAAGCGAAGACCTTAAAGCAACATTTAACCTTCTATCAAAAAAGCATATAATTATTGCGCTTGTAATAACAAGCCATACAGGTTAAGGCTCATTTTAGTTTAACATTACACTCTCTAAATTGTTTTTTCTCAGAAAGCCCCATAAAAGCGCGAGTTGCCGACATTTGTGCAGTTCCAATCAGAATTAAAAATATTCAGAATATTTATTGAAAATCAAAGTCCTGTCTGCCAAAGTAGATACCATTCCCGCCAAACAAACGGAAGTGTTTACGAGACTTGTTGATAGCATTTGTGAGCGCAATACAATTATAATGCTCCGTTTATTCACAGTGGATCGTAAAAATAAAATTCTGACGAGCGTATAAGTAATTTTCAGTCATATTCAGCTAGTCATTTAATAATTTTAAAGGCTTAGGAATTTATTTTGTACGATGAGCTGCTCCTATTTCGACATTTAGAATTTGTTTAGCAAAAATATTGGCAGCCTCCATCACGACGTCCAAATCATGACTTGGGTTCATGAAAACATAGCTTTCAGTTGTCTTTGTCTAACGACAGTATCCTTCAGTTTACAAATCTCAGTAACGCACTCACTGAATCCTTTCAACGTTTGTGGCGTTCGTCCGGCAAGTGCCTCTCAGTTGCTCGTCCTGTCATGGTACGCCTGGAAGGTTCTAATATTGATGCCTGTGCAGCTTCGTCAGGATTGATGCCGCTGATTCGTTAAAAGTTTTAGACATTCATGGTTGTAACGAAGTTACCAACTTGGTCTCTGCTTCAATTGTTTTTTCTGAGGCTTGTGTCAGGGTCCACGTTTCACATACATACATTAATACCGAACGGACGATCGTTTTGTAAAGCTATAGATTTTTTTCGGAATCTTTATAAGACTTAATCATTGGGAGGGCTGAAACGTACATTTTATTGACTGTATTAATACAACGTTCATCAGCTTGAACAGAGTAATATTCTTTCTATTCGTTGGCAAGATAAACGTCGAGGCAAACAAGTTAGCACTGACTGAGCAGAAAGTCAACCTTTAATGTGTTTCATTTCCTGAATTTTCTAGGTGCGTAGGTTATCGATATCAGACAGTTAAAAATAGAGCTGATTACTTTGGATTTTCACCTGTTTAATCTTTTCTTCTCGGATCATATCACACATTCGACATGTCTCTTTTGTTCGAAAGCAGTGTACTCGTATTCATCCCAATTGATTGTTAAAAATCCTTTCAAAACCAACGAGATCAAGTGACGGTGAGATTTTCAGTTGAAGATGATCATCTTTGAAGATAATAACGGGTTGGAACATTTTTAGACATTCGGAATAAGATTTTATGAAAAGAAAATGTAAAATATTAGTGGCCGAAGGATAGATTCTTGTGGATCAGCAGAATTATGATGAGTGAAGATAAAAGATCCGTTGAATGATGTTGAGTTTTTGTGGATAGCAACGAAGCTTTTGTAAGAAAGGTACTGTTTCCTGAGTAACCATAGGATCAAGTCTTTGATGACAATAGAAATTAGAAGAAATAAACCGGGCTACAATGAATGTTATACTTACTTGAAGCGTAGTCTTGAATATATTCAACTCTAGCCTCATTTTCTTTTTTCTCTAGTGGTATAGGTGGATTTAGTGTGCTCATTGCACCAGTGATCGTCTAAACAAAAAATAAATACATTATTTATGTTAGTTCAATGTGATGGGTCCACAAACGCCTTACCAGAATCGCATCGCGTATATTCTTTTTGATATCATCGATTTTCTGTTTCCGTTCCGACTCCGAGAAACCGTTGACGTGCAATATTCGCATTTGTTTAACGATCGTCGACTTTCCAGACTCACCAGCCCCCAATAGCAGGAGCCGATGTGTCGCCCGATACACTTGCTTGTCCTTTTGCAATTGTTTCGTGATCGCATCGCTGCGCCGTTTTTGACTTTTCGAATCCTCCGTATCGTTAGAAGCATCTGTTTGTTTGGAACCGGCCGAACCAAAGCAGCCCATAGCAGCCCAGGGCGACCACCAGCAGGTGGCTCCGCCCTCCGGTGATGCGTCGGGAGACTCTGCCCCCCTAGTTTCACCGTTACGAGCCAGCCTAAATTTACGCTTACTGATTGTTGTGGCTAAACAAATTCCTTATACGACGCCGTCTTGTTTGATTTTCTTCAATCGAAATTTTCAACGTGAAGAACGAATTGTGACTGGAATCGATTGAAATTTTTGGGTTTTGCGCGCGGTGCAAAGTGTCTCCTCTCTCCTTAAGTCTTGCGATTTCTAGGGTTTAACTCCAATTTGGTTTTTCCAAGATGGCTTTGATTTGGATTGACCTTTCCGAGAGAGAGAACGCTATGTTGTGGTGATTTAGTTGTGCGTATTGAATTTCACTTGAAGCCTCGGAATGAATCAGCAGGCAATGAACATCTTAAGTACATCTATTTCCCCATCAAGAGTCCGTTGTTTTTCTTCATTTGGTGCGATACATTAGCTTGAAATAATCATTGCTACGATCGCATTTACAAGTTTGCTGCTACAGACTCTTATTTTGGCTTATTGTTCAGTCGACAATCATCTGCAATTAGACAGAAAATAATTGATTATAACATGATCATAGGTTGTTCCTTGAAATTTGTTAAAGTTAGAGTTTATTTATTTAAAGATAACGAAATTTGTAGGAGTCATCCATGGATACAAGTCCATCAGAAAAATGGGAAAAATTTCATTAAATGTTCGCTACTCTTTAAAAATGCGGAAGGGTATTTCTTACTAAACCTTAACATGCAACTAATAAACCATAAATTCAAATCGAATTCACACTCAATCTTCAAAAATACCCCGTCAAGTTCTTTCAATAGCTCAGTTTCCATCGAGATACGTTAAATTCCAGGCATTGTCAATGTAATACGAGCGACATCAAAAGAAACATATATGAATTATGTATATCACGTGGATTTTAAGTAAGTACCATTGTACATACTCTATGTGCAATACCAATCGCACTGCGATCAATATGTGTTGACTGTCGTAGCTCCGTCCACATCAGCCTCACCACCTTGACAATCGCAACTCCTCCAGAGTAGGCAACAGAGAACACGTTAAAAAGGACCTCGAGCACAAAAGACACCTCAAAGATATTTTGAATTTCCTAATAGGCATTGTTGCTGCTGTGTGTTGAGAAGCCCAGCCAGTTCGGGGGAGCATTATTTGTAATTTAAAGACTTTGCTCGTTTCTCTTGTGGAATTTTTACAATAGCACTTAAACGTTGAATGAGTGCGACCTTTGCATCAAGTTCAGTTCAGTACTATTTTTAAAAGCTAGCTGCTCCTCACGAGGGGCTACGACCTACAAAAGTAAATGTAATATGTTTTATTGAAACTTTAAATCCGGCCTCGACGAGTGCACAAGAAGTGATTCGGTTTCCGTGCCGTTCGAATCGGGAGGATTTCGCGCAAAGGAAGAATCGCATGAATTGAAAATTCCATTGCATGGGGGTGGGAAATATGACCGACAAAGTTAATAAGTTCTTGCAGGGATAAATGCATATATATATATATATATATATATATATATATATATATATATATATATATATATAAAAAGGATAAAGATAACGGCGCGACGATGTCGATAGGATATTTTATTTTCAGAATTTGGGTCATGAGTTTCATTGATTGTTGCGACTTGCGAGGAAGGTTTGAAGTAGTAGATAGGATGATTAATATTTCAATAAAAGTTGGTAGACACGAATCAATTATGGGGCAATGTATGTCGTAAATGTTTCAATTTTATGGAATAGGTCTAACTATAAGATCGGAAGCATTCTTAGGTAAAGGGTATTGTTTTTATAGCTGTAGCAATAATATTGCAAAAGCAATTAACTTTGTATGTATAACGATATCATATTGTACTCGGTATGGATGGGCTGCATAATTTCGGAAATAGTTGAATTTTTATTTCATTACTTTTTTCATTAAAAACTCAAGGAGAATCAATGGATATACTGTTCTCCATTGAATAATATACGTAGAAAAAACTCGCAGTATAAATTATTATTGATGATTGTCAATTAAAAATATGGGAGTTCCTTTCTGTAACAATGATTTTCAGTTGTTTTATAAAACTAGACACAATCTGAAGAATATACATATGTATCTTGCAAAATAAAGGAGTGATAAAAAAATACATTAATAAGTCGTAAACGTGTCAAATTCCTATTTTGGTAAAGTTTTTGTGTCGCTTGCTCAAAAGGCGCTGGGAGTCAAGTATCGACATAGTTCATGTGGAATATTACAGATAATTCATCTTCATTATTCTTGTTCAATTTCAACAAATTTTCGAATATAATAAATTGCAACTACTTACAATGTAAGCTTTTCCAAACAAATACTTTGTGACAGCAACGAACAAGTCAGAATAAACAAGAGGTCAATCAAGTTGAATTCAAATTGAACAGATCCTATGACACTTTCAATCAATAGTCAAGGATTTAAAAAAATAACCTTCACTATTTTTTGTGAAGATTCGTTCTTTGATACCCCCCACACACCCCACAAATGAAATCAATGAAATTTCATTCGGATATCCTTTGCGGAAATAATTCTTCGAAAAGATCGGAACAAATAATGCTGGCAAAATTTTTTACAAAAAGTTCGTATCATTATTTAGCGCAATTTCTGGAAATCCAGCACAATTTTTTTAAGCATTTTTAGGGGAGAGTGGTTTGAGTAGAAAAATTACATCGAAAAATTGTCCACATTGTTGCTTGCAAGTTATTATGGTAAGTAAATTTTATAAAAAAAATTCAACGTTAAATGTAAAAAAATAATCACCTGTGTCTGTTCACGAAATATTTTTAACAGAAATAAATAAAATGCTTTCGAACTTCGACAAAATTTATCAAAAAATTAAACGAGAAACCCAGCAACACATACAACAAATTTGAACGGATTTTTTTTTCGTCGTTGGTAGGTGGAAATCTTCAAAAGATACCGAGATTCGTAACTAATTCCACGAAATATTTCAGGATAGAAACGTTTCGGAATTTTTATTTTATTTTGGCAGGTAAAAAATGGAAACCTTATTATAGGAAACTTCTATGAAACGTTTTGAAATAAGTATTGGGGACAAAGTAGTCTTATCCTCCGAATTCTTAAGTCACATTTATTGGTTATAAACTAAGTTTCGTTGTTTTGTGTAAAAAAAGAAGAGTTTTGTTTGGTGGTACTGAAAAGATACCCTCCAGATACAAGAATAATTCTAGTAGTACATATATCGCTACCGTGTCTTCTGAGCATTCAGCTGGATGATAAAATGCGTGTACCTCTGTGACGGAAAGGTTCAATACTTAAAGAGGAAAATTGCAGGCCCTCTAATGATGCAGAATTGTCCATTTCACATCGATTGAGGCACGAAAATAGTGCGTTGACAAAGCCAATATTTTTTATGTTCGGATTAAAATATTTTATATCTGGTCATTCGGGTTTGATACCGACTGCTTTTTTCGACTCGAATTCATTTCTAAGTGGTCCTCTGTAGGACAATCCCACTGAACACTTGCGATCAACCAGGCACCTAGCGCACCAAGTCGTTGAGGACATGGAAACTCGTCCTTGCAACCCAAAGCAGCCAAAAATTAAAGGAATTTTAACAAGAAATTTAAGGGTAATTTTTAAAAAAATTGTGAAAACTGAGTTTTTAATTCACTCACAATAAATTGAAAATTAAAGAAGCGTTACAAGGTTTTATATATCAAATTGATCATTTTCTTAAGCGTTTAGCATTAATACCGGACAGGTGAATGAATAATCAATTTAACTTTCTTATAAGAAAAGCGAAAAGTTTAAATTTACTGTAAAGTTTCAACCAAATCGATGTATATTTTTGAAACGTATTATCAATATTGCGGTCACATTGGAAATCTAGCTTTGGATTCGTAGAAAAGTAGATAATATATAATTGAATTTGCTTCAGAGAAAAACACTGAAATTTGAATATCAAATATTAGAATTTTAAGAAATGTAAACTATTTAATTAAGACATTGAAGATATTGTTGAAATTGCTTTTATCTCTAAATATCACATCCCGGCTTCTGATACTTTCTCTATTAATATTGGGATTCTTAATTTTCTCTCTTTTAAAAAATTCCATAAATTATTAGGAGCCTATGATGCAAAGTGCTATACAAGGAACTCAATGACTATTTGATTCTTGAATTTGATTTATATGGACGTACACCATATATATACGAAAGGACATCTCGATGCATGTAAATAATATAATTTTTTTGCTGCTGAATAGTCCGCTGTCTATAGTTTAGGGTCCATTTACAAATTTCAGAAATTCTTATTTCCGCAGTTTTTACATAGATAGCTAAACACGTAAATATCTTCGTTAGATGTTAGAAAGAAGTTTGCAGTCGATCTAAAGCTATAGCCTGTGAACGCTACTGATCTCCACTCGGCTCGAGAACATACTGGAAATTGTACATTGTATTTTCTTAATACCACTTCTTCCTCAATCTCGTAGAAGATAATGCAAAAATTATGGGATTGTCCTTTTTGAAATATAACATTCCTTTAGATAGCATAGTTGTCTTCGAACTTAAAATTATGTGAAAATTATTAAAAACAATAATTTTTCCGTTACTAAATTTGGTAAAAATTTCGTGGAAAATCAAACTTTTTTTAAACACATACCATTTTTCGTAGTTTCACTTTTATTTATGTATTTTTTAGTTCAGATCGAGCAAATGGGTTATGATAATTTGAAAAACTTCTTTCTGATATTTCACATCGATACAATGAACACTAAAGCCGGGTCTCCTGCGCGTGTTTTGTTCTACACAATACATAAAACATCTACACAAAACATTGTTCCCCTGATTTTTCGCTACACATTTTTGATGGTATCAACAGTGTTTTTGCTTTCCATGTCCGATGGAAAACATTACACATTTGTCCTCCCGCGGGTTAAGAGAGGGACGGTATAATCAAAATTGTAGACGTTTATGTTTCGTGTGTAGAACAAAACACGCGCAGGAGATCCGGCTTAAGTTGTACACACTGTGGAACAACTCCGAAAGAAATCGGCTTCTATAAATTAAAAAAATAATTTTTAAACCTAAAAAAATAATAAATTTTGAAAGTTAAAACGTATAGAAATTCCTATAAAAAGTTCCAAAATTCGCTTCTTCCAAGCTGCCTAAATCAACTTGTCCTTCCAAACAAAAATCAACTATTTGAATGATGCAGCCAACAGGTGGTGCAACAGGCAATGAGCTGTCCTATTTCGAGCTGCGCCAGAAGCAAATCATGCCTGAAGGTCACGGAATGAACTATCTTTTTCAAATTGAAAAAAAATCTTTAACCCTCTATTCACAATAGCTGCCAATTAAGACGCAAAAGAAGGATTGTCCAGCTTTCATCTCACTGTTCATTATGTAATAGTGGTAACACATGACCTTAGAGTACTTGCTGCATTGAGGTATTATAAATTAATACCGGAAATCTTTGCTTAGGCGAATAGGCGGACAGTAAGGAGATTCGAGTCTAATGGTTGCATTTGAAAGGACCCACTCATCTCTAGCTTAACTAGATTATTAGCAGGCTTGCTGTTGTTTATTTATCTGTATTCCTGAAATTTTACTTTCTCTTTACAGTAGATTAGCATCAAGTGATAGTTGGTCCAACATCGGCCATATTCCGCCCAAAAGAAATGAGCCAACCCCAACCGATACAGTTGCTTCATCAGCGGATATGTAGTAGGATTCGGCCATTTGAATGTCCTGCGACTAAGTGATTGCATATTGCGTGACGCAACAATTTCAATTTAGCTGATGAAACGATTGAGCATATGTTACTGCTAAAAACGATTGGAAAGGTAACGAAACACGGGCTTCTTCAATGTTTACCACTTGAAGGGGTTAATTTCCGCGATGATGAGCTCATGGCCGCGTCTTAACCGGTCTAAAATCGAACAAACACTTGCCGTGGCTCGAGTGGTAATCAAGCACTTTTTCTTCGGTTCGGCCCCAGCTTAATTGTATCGCTAAGTTTGGATTATCGCCTAATCAGCCAGTTGAGCAAATACAAGTTTATTGACATGGACGTTTGGGCCGAAAATGATCGGAGTAGGCCCCGTGTTGACAAAGAAGCGGTGACGAAGAGGTGCTGCTGGCTCTTGACGTCCGTGGAACAGAGCCGAGCCGATACAAATGAAAGTCACGACTCGCAAAAGCTCTCTACCTGTGCAGCACACCTACGCGTGCCGTTTGCCGGCTCCACTTCGGCATTGTTGTGCGAGAGCTTAATGGGGTTGCCTGTCCCATCCCGTTCATCCGCCACACGCACCATTCGCAGCTGCTTCTTCAGGCTTCGCCACACGCTGCTGTTGTTATCAGGACATGCTCGCGCTCCCCTAAATGGTGTTGCTGCAGCGGCTGCTTCTGCTAGTTTGCTGATGTATGTATGTAGATGTGCCACCCCGTGCATAATAGATGTAACATAATATAAACGACAGGATTCGGCGATGACGATAAGCGCCACACCGACACCTACCAGCAACGGACTTCGACGACGGCTCACAAAACATTTATGTTTACTCCAAAGCCACCCAATGTGCCGCCCCTTACCCTGCCTTCGCTGGCCATTCCATACCTTGCCTTGTCTTTCCTACCCTGCCGTGTTGTAGCTTTTCCTGGAGACTGTCGACACTTTCGCGGAACCGGGGGTGGGTTTCGGCGGAGAACAAAAGCATTGGTAACGCTCCTGTCGGTCATATTTCTTTCCGGAGTGTATTACGAGCTGTGCGAGTTAAAAATAGCTCCACGGGGTGGGCGTACGTAAGCCGCCATGCGATTCTGCAAGAGTATTTCAGATTCAGACAACACGGAACGCAGTGGAGCTTCCGAACGGGCGCACCGATGCTCCGGCATGTGGCGGAGGGTAGTAGCCCTACATTGGGGGTGGATTCGATTGGATGGATGGATACCTGTGCAGCACTCACTGCTGATGAGTGTCTTCGCAATCTCGTAAATTCTCTTACGCACACAGCGATGTAACGTAATGTAACGTGTGCCGTGCCGGGGAGCAGCCCTTCCGCTGCCATTACCTGTCCTTGTCACCTTTCGCCCGCATCGTTTTGCGGAGGCGCTTCCCTGCATATCAAAGGCTCTACGCCAAATGGCTGCGAGATTGAAATAATCAAGTGCAGCGTGTGGGATTGGAAATGGCACTTTTGGGGGAGACAGATCATCCTTGGAGTTGATTGTAGGGCGCGCACACATACGCACACACGATGGAGTTAATTTAAATGACAATGATATTTTCCACTGTTTGTTTTGAGCACATTGTGGGCTAAAATTGCCGAGGAAGCTTCGCTGGCGGTATGAATAAAACATCAGCTTGTATGGCCGAGTTACACAGCCCAATCAGTATTTGCTTAGAATTGTTCGGGTACATCTTCGCCGGCACATGTTTTAGTGCAAGACCAAGCATGGTGACACTGAATTTCCCTTTAACGTCACTGATAGTACGAATATCCTGGACCAGCTATTGATAAGTCGATTGTTTTTGGCTAAAAAAATGTTTTGTGAATCCCTTCCTTCTCCCAAGATATTCTTATGAGGGAACTTTAGCATCAGGCATCGCTTTTCGCTATGATTACCAGGAACCAGATCTAAGTATTCAAGCCGCTCCACTATATCTGCCATTGTATATCAACATACTAACATTTTTTGAAGCGAGGATCTTCTCTGTTTTAGATGCATTGATTCGATTTTAAAATTTTCATTTTCGTTTCAACCATTATTAAGGGAATGTTTCAGTTGACGCCGCTGAAAATACCATTTTTCCTGGTACATACTGTTGTCAAAGAAATTGAATTGCGTGGCAGAGAAAATCAAAGAGAGTTAAAAAAAATAAATTTGATTTCACGGAATTAATTAAAACACATAATGCTTTCTTATGGGGTCTACTCTCTTTATAATTTTCAAAAAAATCGATAGTTTTTTATTACATTTTTGGAAAGTATACATATACAGAAATATCATATAAAACTTTTATAAACATTGGAGCAGTGTCACTGTATTTTTGGGAAACTTTCACTTTGTCACCCGAGCGCAATTATTCGTTAAAAAAAACTTTAACCGCGTTTTTTTCGAAACAACGTTTTTCGACGCTGCGTTGATGAAATCTCGGGAACCACTGAACCGATTCTCACCAAATTCTTACCAAAAAATTTTTGTGACTACTGCTATAGCACAAATAGGCCGATTTCCAAAACTTTGATTTATCTAAATATTATTATTTTTTGGCCAAAAACGCTGAAAATAGCATGTTTTTTCGTAATTTTTCGAAAAATATCCGCCATTTTGTCAATTTTGCGAAAATCAAAAATCGCCCTTTTCGCGCTATAGCTACTAACATACTGAACCTAAAGCTATTTGATTTTTTTGTTTCAGATTTACCATCTCGAAAATTTCATGAACGGCGCACACCCCTTCTCGTTTTTTCGATATTTTTTCAACCAGCATTTTCATTGATAAAAACTCACATAAATGAATGAAAATTTTTGTTATCAATATTTATAATTTAAACCTATCTAAAAAATCGTTAAAAACCCCATTTTTGCACGGCTAAAAAAGAATAGACCCGTTAACTAAGCGTGTTCAGCCCCGTGGAGAGCCAGTTTTGGGCCTAGGGGTAGAATCAAGCTGCCGCGTCTCATAAAGGACAATCAAATGTGTATATTTTCTATCAAGGTCAAATTTACCCAAAATTGGCTATTCCCAAATGTCTATTAAACGGTAAGCATTATTACAACATGAAGCAAAATGAGGTGATAGCTGTGATTCATTCGTCATCGTGGCAACCGTTGCGTCCACCACAGCCGATCAATAAAGATGCGTGTGCAGATTAGATTGCGGATCGTGTGATGTGAGCTTTAGTCGACTTTTCATTATCAATTACTGTTCAAAAATGTTCAATTTTTCATCGATATAGCTGGCGCGAGTGAAAATTGATCAGCCAACTGAGATTTCAGCAAACATTTCGTGAGTTTGCTTAGCCAAGAAAAAAATTATCGTATGAGATAGTGCATTCTTATTGTGAAAGTTACTCCTGCTAAAATTGTTATTTTCAGATCACATTGAATATATTTTTCCAATTCGCAAGAGGAAAAAAAATCTAGCTAGTCAAAAAAGATTATGTAAATGCATGTTCTCTAGCTTTTCGAATAGGTTTTTCTTTGCCATAAAGTTTTGTCATCCATAAGTAACTTCCACTGACGGTGGCGGGCCTATTAACGGTAGGGTGCTAAGGCTATGTGCTGTGTAATCCATTTCATGGTTGGTTGTAGTGGCAGCCTCCTTTGTCAAAAGGTCAAGGCCAATGTAGACCCATTGTGATACCACAAAAAGAAAGGGTGCGGCAAAAGAACCTGTGGGAAGACGAGAACCATTTAGATTCTCGTGTGCAGCTAATATTCGAACTGGCTACTTCCGTGAGGCTGTCCAGAAAAGGTGAGCCTAAAGTTTGCATGCGTTTCCTGGATAGTGCTGGACATTCGCACAGAAAATGTTTGATCGTTTCCTCTTCATCCTCCGATCCGCAGCTGCGACAGAAATCGTTGAAAGTCGCACCCAGTCTTTCTGCATGTCTGCCAATGAGGCAATGCCCCGTCAGTACGAATATGATGAAACTTAATGTTTCACGGCTCGTGTTAAGGAGCTGTTTGGTGCGCTTTGAGCTCAGTGCGCTTTGAGCTCAGTGCGTGCCAAGTTTGCCAGGTTGTCCTGCAGGTTTCTTCCAGCAGCCAGACCCTGTTTGCAGCCTACATATAATACTGCTTGAAACTTAGCTTGACGGAAGCCAATGGATGGCCGACATAGGGTGTTAGTGTATAATCCTGGAGCTTAGTGCCAACTCTCGCTAGGGCATCAGCTTCGCAGTTTCCAGGTATATCACTAATCACTATGACCCAGCACCCAGCAAAGAATCACTTCACAGTGAAGCGATATCACGTTCAGTTGTGAGCGGCATTCCATTGCAATCTTGGATGAGATATGCACGCTGGATAGTGATTGGATAGCAGCTTGACTGTCAGAGGTAATGTTGAGATTTCTTATGGCAATTTTCTGATTTCTCAACCAGTCCACTGCGTTATGTATTGCGATGACCTCTGTCTGAAAAATTCTGCAGTGATCTGGTAGCCGGAAGGGCAGTTTCAGGCCTAGCTGTTTCGAAAAAAATGCCACAGCCAACTTTTCCATCCATCTGTGATCCATCGGCGTAGGTGTCGACCGATTCCTGTATCCTACTTCTTTTCATGATAATCCATTTCATGAGACCCATAAATCTTTGAATGGAAAGAATTATTGTCAAAACAAGAGAAAGAGCTGAATTTCAATGCTCAAATTTCTATTTGATCTTTGCAAATATTTGAGGAATCCCTGTTAGAGCTTGACAAACCATAAAATATAACGTATGGCATATAAGTAATTACAATTGGTATGAACATTGCAGTTAAAAAAATTCAATTGGTCTGTTTATCGCTGTTGAAAGTCGAGCGGCTTATCGAATCTCAAAAAGACACTAGGAACTGATTCTGCCCCTTTGTAGCTAGGAAAGCACTTGATTAAGTGTCTTATTCATTTATGGAATGCTGCATCGTATTAATATACTTTGATGTCTTTATTTGGTTCTGGAAGAGTAGAGGTCAGGGTTTTTTATCATTTGAAGATAGCACTCTAATGGAGAATCGTCAATTAGAAGATCTGCTGTGCCTTACGATCTACCTTTCAAGGTTTAAATTTTTTTCGCTATTGTAGTTTAGAAATGGATCTTGGGTCCATCTAAAATCTGACAAAGTCGCTCAGACGCTTCCACTCTGCCAGATTTATGAGATTTCGAAGACATTATAGGTAAGCTTACACAGTTCAGTTTAAGCGTCCATTCTGCAGAGTCTTATTAATGTGCCTGTTCCAATTGAACTATCCGAGTTGAAAGATATAATTTTCAGCAATTCATGCAACAAATGATGTAACTGAATGATAAGGTTCTTCAATTTGAAAAAAAAATCCTTAAACCGGATTACGAGTAAATTTTTGATTGACACTTTATTTGCTTTCTTTAAGAGCAAATCTCTAATTTTTGTGCTAAGGACCTTGAAATAACTTTCCAGCGACAATTTTAGATGCTCATAAAGCGAAGAAACGAAAAAATACTCTACCATTTCCAAACATTTGTCGTTCAATCTTCAGGACATATCTCTAACTTTAAACATTCTAAAAATTCCAAATGCTGCAAAAGAATTTCTACAGATGATGAAATAAATCTATGTATACCATTCATGTCTGAGATATATTTCTGACAGGATGTCTTTCAAATACGAACAAGTGCGTGGTTTTATTATTACTAAGTATGTGCTTCGAAAATTGGAAAAAATGAGTAGGTACCAAGAAATCACAGGTGACGTTGATGTGTCCTTTTCAATTATCCAAAGATCTTTCGTTGGTTGGTTATAGTGGCAGCTCTTTTATGTAGAGAGATGTTCACTTAGGTCCCAGTAGGCTCATTGGGATACCACAAGAAGAAAGAACGGCACTTAAACCTTAGATGTTGGATTCTGAGAACCAGTTTGATTCTCTTGTGCAGCTGGCTATGTGACTATGGTGGATCCCGAGAACTTTGCTTAAGGGGTTAGGTGGGTTTGAAAATTTCAAAAAATCTTTTTTTTCGTCTTATTAAATACTAAGTACAATATGTTTAAAATATTCTCCAAACATTTCAAATCGATCCGAGTAAAATTCTAAGACCCTTCGAAAGTTCCACCCATCAGGCCACGTTAGTGCAGCGCGTCGCAGGGATACGTAAGCAGCTGCACAGCTATTATTGGTCGGCCTTTCTCGCTTTCTTTTACAATTTAAGGACAACTCAAACTAGTTTTAAATATTTTAGTTGATTGTTGCTTCTTGAGCCAACAGATTGATTTGAGGTTATAAGTGTTCGTGAATTCTTTCTATAAGTGTTTATAAATTTTTATTTATAAAATATGAGTAGAGTTACAAGATCTGATCGAACAACGAGTGGTCGAAGAAAAGATAGACCAAAGAAAAGAAAACAATCATTTAATCCGAAAACTGCTGAGATAAACGGCGAATCTTTCACCGAGTATGCCCGAAAAGAAAATGAGAACTGCATACTCATTGCCGAAAAGAAAGCTGACACTGCGGCTCGTGAAGCAAGAATTCGTCACAGGCAAGAGCAAAAGCATACCCTGGATATTGCCGCAGCAGCAGGTACTTTACTTTATGGTGCCGGAATCAGTGATTCCATGTAAGTTTAAAAAAAAATTTTTTCATGTTATTTCAATTTAAAACTTTAAACGCGTTTATCTCAAAACTCAATTTTTTAAGTCGGTGGGCACGATTTCTCGAAAAGTTATGAAGCGATTTTGTTCAAATTTTGCACACATCTTTGAAATAACATTATCTAATCATTGGACGAAGGATTTTTTCTATAACAACTAATTTTTTGAGCCAATATATGGCGAAAATTTGACCAAAAAATGAGTTTTTTGTTCAAAGTCTGTCAAAAATTCAAATTTTATTTTTTCCTTCGTCCAACAACGAGATTTTTCCATTTACTAACGAAATATTTTAGGTTTTTTGATTTAAGATGAACCAATAATGAGTTGGATTCTGAGAACCACGGCGAGAGCATTTTTTTTGAAGTCAAGGGAGATGAAGTTCCAATAGCTGAGTTTTCGGAATTTGTAAATAAAAATTTCACAAAATATTGTTTAAATATGTATCTTTGATATAATGAATGGTTTAAATAAAATATATGATTGTAAATATTTAAAAAAAAATATAGTAAAAATACCCTTTTTTGAACCTCTGAAACCCACCTAACCCCTTAACTATAAAAAAGATTTGCCAATAATAGAAGAATTCGGATCAGATTCAAAATAGGCCCAAAAGTTGGAGCGAAAAGGCTAATTAAAAGTTTACGCCCTCTTCTAACTTGACTGTCTGGCAAATCGAGTAAATTTTCCAAACAATAAATAATTTTGGACGTAATGATTGTGTTCAGATCAAAAGAATTGGTCATGAAAACCACAATCAACTAAGCAATATGCATCAAGGATTGCTTAGAAAAACACCTGAAGTCGTATATTGTACATCATGGGACTATCAATAGTAGTTCGGTTACAAATCAACACGGATGAGGGACAACTAAATGATATCAGGGCTATATTACTCAAACTAGCAAATCCTCGATAGTTCTCTTAACTAAGACCGTAAGAATTCTGTTGACCAGTGAAAGAAAACGTAAAAAGTGAAATTTTTCTTCACTAAAATCATACAAAGTCGTCGATCAAGTGAATCCCACACATCTTACGAAGGGTTCCATACAAAGGTACATAATTTTTATTCCCATGAATAAAGTCTGAAAAAAGTTTGTCACCGGTCTATTATTTCTGGGACAGTCTTCAGCTGAAAATGGAGTTAAGAAAGAAGAAATCTTGTCATTTTTACAAATACTGCATGACTAACCCCAAGATATTTGAGATTATGATCAACTTTTACGGTCTGCTTCTATCGCATCCATTTGAACGTGCATTTAGTAACATTCCAAAGTGCATTCCAAGTCAGAATACAGAATAAATTACAAGCTCCCACAACTCTCTATTCCTTACAAGCATTTATAAAATTTTAAGCAAAACATACAGAAGTGCAGAAGCGGTGACACGACGCGATAAGGCTGAATTGGACCTGGAAGCAGCTTGGCAGCGGCTGTTGTTGCTGCTGCCGCTAATCAGCAAGTCTAGTCGCAAAAGCTTCACCACAAAATTAGCTAAATATCTAACGAACTAGTCACAGCTGCGATTGTTATGTTCGTTGTATTGTAATTAACTCCTAAAATCAAAAAGGTTATCGCATTTTGTCATCGGCCCAAAACACACAAAAGGTAAGTAGAGGAGATTGAGGCAAAAAAATCGGGGAGAATATTAACACGATTTGTGAATGGATTTATTTATGTTCAGATATGCTGCTTTCATGTGTTGTTAGTAGATGTTTGTTTCAAGCGGATTTAACTTAGATTGATAACGGCATGGCGGCGAAAAGATAGCAAGAATTAACAGCACGGAATGAAGTGAGTCGGCACCAGCTTCTAGGAAATAAGTAAGAGTGTCTAATAATGCAAACTGTATGCGGTTTCTTGGATGAATGGGCATTCTTTTTATCACACTTCATGCCATTAAAAACATAAATCCATAAACTCCAGACACCGATTCATCCCAAAAATAGAATCCCAAATAAACGCATTATAAAACAGTGGATAAGATATTCACATTATATAGCAATTATGGAACACCTCCCGCTTTACACTATCTATATGATAAATGATCGCTCAACTGTGCTGACAAGAGTGGGTGTACCCAAAGTTATTATTTTATTTTTAGCACACGATGTGTGATATTGATGATACTAATAAAAATCATCGTACTGATAATATCTTCAAGTGAAGACGAGCCGTGTGGTTATTTACAGGCCCGGCAAGTGGCTGTAGTCAAGCCAAGCTAATGGACGTTTCATAATAACAATAATAATTAACTATCAAGACGCTATTTGTCACTACTATTGAATTTTATTATAGTGAATTAATGATTCTGAAAAAGAGCAGCAGGCAGTTCTGAATATTATTTATGCTGGAAATTCTCAGGTCTTCTGAACGTTAACTCCAAATATTTTACGTCCATGAGAAGATAAGAGAGTTAAAAATGTTAGAATTGAGTGATGTGAACTTACTTTTGCCTCAATAAACGTAGGTTTCTATATTTTCGATTCCAAGATATACATCAAGGCGCTTTTTTTATTTGGGATATTTCGTTAGAAAAGTATCTTAAAAATATCTATATCGATATCTAAACTGGCTTTCATTTTACAGCGCTCGTAGTCCTTCTCCGTCTTACTATATTTTTTGAAGCGCAAGCGGTCTTCAAATACCCGAACATTTGCCGCTTTGTAACTATTCGACTATTATACTCTCTAATACAATACATACAAGTTATATTACGTAGTCTTATAGTTAGAGCATATTCGAATTTCACAGTTTCAATATCAAAAATTGTGATTGAAAATGCTTTCAAGTCGAAAAAGACGAGGTAATTCTCGTAAACCAAAGAAATTTTAAGGAGTTACATACAATGTAGGTCATGAATTTTCAAAAATCAATCGATTTTTTTTATTCCAAATGAAACTATAGTACTTCAAGAGTATTCACACCAAATTTGAGCAATATTACCGAAGTTATTGAGATTTGAATATCACGTAGTCGGTACGTGCGGTCTGCCTTACTTAGCGTATTATACGCATGCAGCGTAAAATCAGCTCCTTTCTTATTCATCAAACTTCATAACATCAAAAGGATGCTTTGAACATCGCGAACGAGGCGAATGAATCACTGTATGAACCTGAAGTCGACGACTCCATGTAAGTCGCTAAAAATAACTTTAATTCATTAAATCGGGGTAAAAATACTTTAAGGGGGGAGGGTAAGAATAAGACACAGTTAACTGCTTTGATCGACAACGTGAAGACACATTCGGGTTCTCACGAAAATGACGGCTTACAGCCTGATTTTTTTCGGGGACTTTTTTTGTTCCAGTAACAATGATTCTCCTCGAAATTCTTCACAATTTCTGAAATGTTTCCAACGGCGACTCATTATTTTTATAAAAAGTTTTAACAATAATTAAACGTTCGTCTGAGCTGTACGATGCCATGGTTTAAATTGTAAAAGATCAAAGTATAATAATATATCCCAAAAATGGACCTGAAGTTAGCCATAAATTGCCATTACGGCTTATTCACATGTGTACACTTGTAATGAATCACCTGTATTTTCCAAGCACCTATAAATTCAAAGATTTTTTGAACTTTTTAGTTTTTTGAAAGCTTAAATTTAGAGATAATATTATTTCAATGTTAAAATGAACATTAATTTTCAAACGTTAGTCACTTAAAATATAGATTCGGAACTGTCAAGAGTGAATAAATACAATTTTTAAAATAACTCAAGATTCAATTAAAAAATCCTCTTGAGTTGCAAGTGAATGGCAACTTTTCTACAAAATATTCGCGTACAATGAGTAACATATCGTTCGAAGAATTACTTAATTGCGTTAATTTCTAGTCAATTTAAATTTTCGAGTGCAACATTTAAATGTTTTCCTAACATCAAAGTTTAAATTCGTATTTATAGGAATTATACTAAAATTGAGCACATAACACTTGAAAGAAATGCATTCAGCAGCATTCTGTGAACTACGATCGTTCCATTCATATCTCCAAATAACATCCATTTCATAAATCATCCACCTATCCATCGATCCAACCCACAAGCCAACCACCCATTCTCCCAATTTTCATTTTCCATTTTATCCCAAAATAACGATTCCATTCAACACGGAATGTTGTTCTAAATTTAACAGCGAGTACAAAAAGATAAAATAAAATCGCCAAGATATTAATAAAAGCGGCCATTCGAAAATTGTTTTTACGTAATTTGTACAAGAATTGAGTCCCGCCCGGACATCGGCGCGGCGGCACATCAATTCTCTCACTTTTCCTTAATATTTCGCGTGGGGAAATGTGAAAATTGAATATTGAAAATGAAAATTTATGCTGCTTCAAAGGTCGACAGACGTAGGTAGGTATGTCTGCACGAACGGATGATAATAATCGATTTGGCGGACCAGAGCGATCGGTCAATTCAGTCCATTTGATGGCACCTCGTCAGGAGCAGCAGGGTAAGGAAGGGGAAAGCAAAGTCAATTACATCTTCAATTTCCTTTCATTCATTGAAATACTATTTCACAAGTTTAATTGCCTCCAAGCGAGCGAGCGAGTAAACCTTTCACAAGAAAAACGCACGAAAATGTTCTGCAGACCGAGAATGTATGAATTTTCCCTCTGACTGTTTTATGTTATATTTTTTTCCTCGATGCCAAGACCACTTCCAATTTCATTCATCGGATTTTGAACTAAATTATTTTCATTTACATTTCAAGTACGTATTCAACGTTGTTTCATCGCTGAATGCAATCGTCATATTTTAAGTGTGACCGATGCATCCTTGGATAGCTTGATGAAAGATTCTTATCGAATCAAATTATGTAAAACTCAATACTATAGCAATTAAACCCATTCCATCGATTGATTGGCAACACTTTCTATATAAAACACATTTGCTTGATAGAAAATAACAATGAACCCATTCTATCGGTAAGCTATTTTCTGGCTCCAGGACTTCAAACAAATTGTTTATATAAACTCGATAAAAATACAGAATGGAATGTGCAGAAAATGTACTTCGAATAGAAACGGATCAACTAGGTATTTTATAAAAATAACTTTCGATCAAGAAAGAAAGTTTTTCTTATTGTAAAAAATAGTTTATCGCCACACGTCTTGGGATTGGTCTAAAATAAAATTTATAGGTTAAAGGATTATTTGTTTCTTTCATGCTGCTAATTAAAATTTTGGAACATTAAGTTGGCAATAAATGCGTTGTAAAATGTAATCACACCGAGCATAAGCTTTTGTTTCAAATTTTTTGAACATTTTATGGTTTGCTTTGCTTATAGTAAAGTTTTCAATGGCTCTATAAGGAAATGAGAAAATAATCATTCGCCTGCCACTTACACTTGCTTTAATACACTATCAAAGTTCAGCAAATATGCATCGATTCGTATGAAACTTTACACGCAATGTGCAGTTCAACCGAAAGTCAAATTGCATTTTTGTTCTTTCAATGCAAATTAAAATAAAACGAAATATATTTACGAAACAAGCCCTACATCAACAAGTTTAAAGACAATTTGTTAGTTTTCTCTTGGTGTGCGTATTTGACTATTGTTTGAGTAAGAATTAAAAATAAGGTAGTTCAGCATAGCTATTTTATGGATAAAATATTGAAATATTAATTAAAAGTTAATTTGATTTCGAGAAAAAAATGAGTCGGAAAAATTTAATTAAAATTTAAGTCGAAATTTTGCCAAATAATAGTCGAGTAGTGGAAAGTTCGAATCTTTGGGGTCCTCCTAGGGGATGGAGTCTAGTGCCATGGCTGCTCGGGAAGACAGATTACTCTGGCATCGGTGAGGATCGTTAAGGCGGAAAACCAATGTAGGATTTTCAAAAAATAATTTTTTTTGTTGCTATAAAGTATACCTTATCATCAAAGAAATCATGCAGCAAAGTTTCATATAGTGGAAAAATTTCTAAGTGTTCGAAATTTTAAATTAACGCGACGCCTCTCACTGCTCTTTCGTAGGGCAATCCGCGCGTATCCCCGCGCATTTCCCCGCGCGCTTTTGGTATTGAAATTTGGAACAATTTTAAATATAATCTTTCAAAACTGTACACGTGCTCTGTTAGTTGAGAACGCTGAAGTACGTATTTTGCAGACTAGAGGTATATCAAATTTATTCATAATTTTTCAATAACTTAAACTTTAAACGCGTTTATCTCGGAACAACGTTTTTCAAACTGGCCGGACTCTTTTTTCAAATAATTTTTGTTCGATTTTTTGAAATTTTTACAGTATGTTCAAAACTAGTGTCTGCATGGAATTATGTAGGATTTTTTTAAATGTTGCATATTTCAATTGTTATTAACAATTTTCAAGGGGTTTTGTCGTTTTTTTTACATTTTTTTCAAAATGACGTCATTTTGTCAAAAAAACCATTTAAAAAAATCATACGTATTTCTCTGGCTGTTATTATGCTTTATCGACAATTATTTGTTTCATAACCATAACCTTGACAATTCAGGAGAAAACGGTCCGGCCGCGAAGCCATGAAAAAATAAGGCGTTTCTGGAGAAATGCTAGGGAGCCGCCATTTTGTTTTTTAAAGTTCTGAAAAAATTAAAAGAGGGGTCAAATATTTGTACAATATAGATCTTTTTACTAAATTTCGATATACTGTTTGGTTTTTGAGAAAAAAATTCCCAAAAAATGTGCTCCCCCTTAAGTTAGTGTAAACTTGCGGGCTTTGGTTTAGCACCTCTATACGTTAATACAGCTCCAGATTCGTTATTTTTTCAAATATCCATTTTATCTTGGCTGAGGTTGGAGTATGAGGTTGCGTGTTAGCGGGGTGCAATGACTCGTAGATTTTCAAAGGTTTAAGATAGGTTTCGCTGCAAACATAAAGTTACAATTGAGGTAAACACTCTCACTACGTAACGAAGGAAACTTCCACCGTATGTTTACGTACGAGTAACATAGGAGTTAAATCCTGTCTGCATAGGCTTCTTCAATAAACACCTGCAGTATCTCTTTTCATTGTCAAAAGAAGCTCCAATATCAAAAAAGAACAAAGAGAGGTTTAAGGATTTTGTTGTAACTAACGTTGAGAAGTGGTCACAATACGATTCTCCTAAACTCAAAAAATATGGTATTCAAGAGGTGCAAATTATTTGAATGAAAGATCCCTAGTGTTGTTTAATGTACTCGAACACAAAACAAGACATATTACATTGTTTTAAATGCTCGTCAAGTGATTTATTGTCATTACAAACTACTGCAAACCATCTGATTTACTTTTCAAATTAAAACCAACAAATATACTTAGACAATGTTCTATTTCAGAGAGACCACACTTGATGACAGTATTATATTGTATCTAAATTTTGAATAGCAAAAAACGAGTGAACTCATAGACTCTGTTGCCAAATTTGATTTTCAAGATCGTCCAAGACAAATTACAACAATTTACATCGAATGCTTTGCCAACAATTGTCGTGATGTCATCGTATCACACTGAAATGGACACACAGAACATATTACATGGGAGGTAAGAAAAGTGGCATTTTAATAATCTATGTAATTTAGAGTGTCCTTTTTGATGGGATTGTCAATTTTATTTCAGATGAAATTGAATGTATTTGCACGGTCGAAATAAGGATATTTGTACGAAACAAGGCGACGATCATAGATACCATGTTTGAGGATGATATTCTGGTTTAAACTTTGGATATTCTTTGTTTCCTCTACAGTTAAAGATAAATTCATCCGAGAATCATCATTGACGCGTAGATATAATATGTAGTAACAGTCAAATTACAAGAGCACAAAAACATCTCCCGCAATATCTTTTGAAAATGATCTCATCTCTCTGTTGTTAAATAATGCACAATACAAATGATAAAACATCAAAAATACAATTGCCCAAGAAATACTAAAGGTGGGAATATTTTTCGATTCCATAATCCGCACACAAAGTGTCTCGTTTTTGGGGCCAAGTCATCACTACGACAACTCTACCGTGTTTCGTGCAAGACACCAATTGCCCTGCCCGCCCCTTCCATTATAGCGTTCTTTCTCTGAAAGCAATCTGTCGTTCGCATCGTTCTTTCAGGATGGCGTTGCGTTATTTATAAGTATTTTAAGCATTTTGTTGCTATTTTTGCCCTACCAACTCTCGATACCGTGTGCTTCTTTCATCAACATTTCACTCGGTTTTTTTATTTAGATATTATATATTTTTAGACGACATTCGTCTCTTCGGGTTGAAGTTGAATGTTTTTTTTTGGTTATTTTTGCGTATTCATTTCTTCACCGAATGTTCGCGTTAGCAAGTTCAAAGAATTACAGCCGACGTGCAACGTTTAGATAGGTACAATATAATTTTCATTGGGTTATGATTTTTCGTGAAAACTTTCTACATTGTCTTTAAGAACAAGAGACTTTTGAACATTGATTCGATAATTTTTCAATGGGGCACAGGAAACGGAAAGGAGAAAAGAAATGGGACAAGATTTGAAGGCCAAATTTGATCCGTTTGCATCTTGAGACATATTCGTTTAAGATTGTTTTTAATGCTACTACGATTTAAGGACTGCTTCTTAGAATTCGGCTTAAGCAGGATAATACTTTGAATATGATTTCAGCAGAATGAAGCGCCTGAAAAGCTGATACTTCAACAAGCACTCGAAATTAATACCTCGAAATAAGATTACTTATCAAAATATATTTTCATATAAATATAACAAAAATTCTACTTAAATCCTGCAATAATTTCACTTCGATGGTAGACTAACAGCTAAATTGCGCGAAGTTGTTGAATTCAAATGAAAAAAAATTCTCCACTAATAGATTTTTGTATAACAATTGCATGATATGAATATATGCGTTACGAAAATGGCTCGAGGACATAAATCCCATAAGCATAACAAAAGCCACATTTCAGATTAAACAATAAACAAATATAGCTGCCAACCATCAATACGGACATGAGTCGATAAATTCGAATGTTAGTTAACTATTTGTAATGGCACTCAGAAATAACCACTACAATCGCCGCGAGCAAGGGAGGTGAGGTCACCATTTGCATTAACTATCCTGGGTAACTGCACGTTCGTATATTGTTCACGAAATGTGCTTATCGGCAACAATTATGCTTTCTATGTGACAAAATTTAGCCACATTTCAATCAAAGTCGATGATTGAATTTTCTATTTCAATTGATTTCAAATCGTCTATGGATTTTTCGGGATTCAAGGAGTTATGAATGGTTTGAAAAAGTTGTTAGGGTTGCAGGATAACCTTTGATTATATGTATCAGTATTAAAAAACTAAATTAAGAATAACCTAGCTTAAATGTGTTCCATTATGATAAATGCAAAGCTATATATGTACTATAAAAAAATTGAGAAGCTCGCAGATGAAGTTTTCTGAATTTGAAAAAAAGATAGTATTTTGAAACGCTATTTGCGGAAATTTTTGATAATGAAAGAAAATTGTTGCGAGATTAGCGAAAAGTATTACGGAAAGTTGAACTTTTACTGCAGAATTAAATATTTTTTGAAAAAATCTTTCTAGATTAAACTTACAAAAAAAATCTTCTTTTCAGGTCTACTTTATTTAAGATAAAATAACATATTTTGATACTATATGTCAATGTTTAAAGTTGTTTGGTGAAATAATAATTAAAGATTAGTTAGGTAGAATGTTTGAAATAAAAATAAACTACACCAACATAATTCGCATTTATTTAAATATTTTTTTTATATCTAACTTCGTAAATAAAAACCGGAAAATTTCTATGATTTTACGGAGAAAAATATTCAGTCAGGCGCAATTAACATCATCATTTTTTTAAAAAAAGTGATACCAGAAATATTTACAGGAATTTTTTTAAACCTTAGTAATTAGATTTAAAAAAATTGAATGAGAATTTACATACAAAAATTAAAAACCCAAGAAAATATTTCATTTCTCCTATTTTTACAAATAAATTTTGGCGGAAAAAAACAGAGGAATAAGTTTTACCATGAAAATTTTCGCAAAAAAACTGATGCGATTTTTTGCGGGTGATTCTGAGGAAACAATTGCTGTCAGAATACCTTCAATACAAGCTTTTGAAAATCTCATTTCCCATGAATATCTTTGATAAAAATCTAATTTTGACAACGACTGCTATTTTTTAAATTGACTCTTAAGTGATTAGCGTACACCAGTTTTTTAGAGATAAATGTTAAAAATCAGCTTACTATCGTGAAATAATATGAATCTTTATTAGTTATGAAGAATTCAAAGAAACATACGTAAAAAATGCTTTGGAACATATTTAACGATGAACTAATTGCTGGACAATTTTTCTCTCTCAACAAAATCAAGCAAATTAATTAAATAAAATGTTATCATCAAAGATGTATTGATAAGACAGATTGCTATTAAAATCAATCAATAAAGTTGAGAAAAATATCAAAAAAGGCTTAAATAAAACCAACAACAAATCAAATCCTAAAAAGTGCTTTTCACAGTTATCACTTTTGAAAAATAAATTTTCAAAAAAAATACAGAAATAACTTGAAAATTAAATTTGTCAACGAAATTAATGCAGGTTTTTTTTAAAAAGGTGATGTTTTTTTTTGTAAAAAGATGATTTCTGTCAAGATATATTGATAAAACTTTGAAGAATTTCCATTTTCCAGCAATTCGTTTGAAATTTCTTCTGGCAATATTTTATTCGGGAATATTGTTTTGCCAGCAAATCTCTGTATTAAATTTTATAAAGAATTGTCCCACTTGACTTAATATAAACATCAAAAATTGTCTGACGCTTCATATAAAATTTTGATTTTTCTAGATTTTTTTTGATTCAAACTGAAGATTTTATTTTGAACAGTAAAAATTGATTTTGATAGAAAAATCATACAAAAATTTAATTTTCTTTCGAATAAACAAAAAAATTGGTATTAATTTTACTTTCTTTTTCAGTCACGATGTTTGGAAAAATTAAAGGGATAACGGTTCTGTTTGTTTCGAATATCGATTATATTTCCCTACAAATTATATTTCTGCGACTCCTGGATTTTAAGTGGCTAACGAAAACTATTTTTCTTATTTCAAATGCTTTCTATTTAATTTTGCTTCATTAAAGGATTTTCTAAAAAAAAGTAGCAACAGACGAGGCAATAGTTCATTCTATAAAAGAGATTTGCCAAAATGTGTCTTTTTAAAATTATTTCACAGTATTTCAATTGAAAAACTACAAAAAATTACGGTTTACTGTTTGGATTTTAAATTTAAGCTGCTATGTGTAAGAATACATTCGAAGCTATGACCCGCACCCCATTTTCCTCTAACCACATTAAATACGGTAATTGCATTTTTATACTCGACAAAATGAAAATTGAAAATTTGTTCTTTCTTCCCGCATATATTATGTTGTATTTTGTAATTTTTCTATCTATCACTAATTTTGACTGCAGACTAAAAGTTTTCAAGCTCAATTAATAAAGGCTGGTATCTTGGCTTATGTGTCCGAAAATGTGAGCAATGTGGAATTTTTCATATTAATTTTACAACAAGCCAGGTTTCTACAAAGATAAATATCAGAATATAGTTCTCAGATTGCATGGCCAAGTATCATCCACTCTCCAACAGTAGACAAAGAATACGAAGTAAGATATTACTTGCGAAATTTCATCTTATCTATCAATTCAGATCAGTGACTTGCATCTCGAAATTAAGCGTACGACAGGCCGAACGTATTTAAATTTCTCTGGAATAATCCATTTATCTTATCACGTTAGTATGTAGGCTTTTCAACGGCTAGGCGATGGCACCTTCTTATCTATCTCCTTCGAACAATGTACATACATATTCTGCTATCTTCAAGTGTTTTGCCATAGATTGAATCATAGATACTTCCTCGACACCAACGAATAGATTTCAATCTTGATCATCAAACGTTCATTTGCCGTGGAATTTTCTTCGCCGCGACTTCAATGGAATTCTATTTCCCGAAATCTGCAGGTTTCATCCATTCAACTAATCATTTCAAATAAAAATTCCTGAATCGTTCGGCAAATGAAAAAACTGCGCCAATCGAAACTATGGATATTCTATTTCAATTACGGCGCCCGTTCATTAACATAAAACACTTGTATGGATCCGCCATCCGATGGCGGCCCATATACATATATTTGGTCCACTTCACGTTCCTGTCCCGATTGTTCGGTTTGTCTTCGGGGCTGTTTTTGTTATTTTTCGAAGAGAGCCATTGCAGCTGCATTTTATCCACGTCGATTAAATCGAATGTAATGGATCAATTTAAAAGGATCCGGGGAAAATGAAAGTAAACTCCATGAATGAGACTGTGTATCAATATGTAAATTGTTCCAATCGCGCAACCGAAGCAACAGTTGTGCGTGTATGCAAGGGTTTATAATCAATTGGAACCGATTCAGATTAATTGTACTACAATTAAACCCTAGTCGCCTGTCATTCACTTGACCCTCGGAAATCATGGAGCTGTTTCGTGTATCCTCAGAAAGCATCATTTGTCACCATAGATTCCATCATCTAAATGTCCATTTCGAATCATCGATTTCATCAATAATTCATAAAATCGAATGGAGATTGCCCTTAAAACCACCGAAAAATGGAGCAGAGATCTTGAGCTCCACTTGCTTCGCCGAGCATCAATGAACAGTCACAACGCCTTCAGACAAATGCCCATCATTTATTCTCAATTTCGTTAATTAGAAATACAAATTTAATTGTTTGTCTTCGAAATTATTGCATGGCAAATAATTCAGCGATGTCTTGTTTGTGTTGGATTCACAATGTGAAAGATGCATTTGACAGAGAAATTGTATAATCGATTTAGTCTGCGGAAAATTAGTTGGATAATGGCAATGAAGGGGGGAAATCACTGTAAGATTTTCAAGAAATAAGTTTTTTTTGTTGCTCTAAAGTATACCTTATCGCCATGTAGCAAAGTTTCATATAGTGGAAAAACCTCTAAGTGCTGAAATTTTAAATTAGCGCGGCGCTTTTCACTGCTCTTTCGGAGCGCAATCCGCGCGTATCCCCGCGCATTTCCCCGCACACTGTTGGTATTGAAATTTAGAACAATTTTAAATATGAATCTTTCCAAACTGTACACGTGCTCTGTTAGTTGCACGTTAGCAGAGAACGCTGAAGTACGTATTTTGCAGATTAGAGGTATATCAAATTTATTCATGATTTTTCAATAACTTAGACCTTAAACGCGTTTATTTCGGAACAACGTTTTTCAAACTGGCCGGACTCTTTTCCCAAACAGTTTTTGTTCGATTTACTTGAAATTTTTACAGTATATTCAAAACTAGTGTCTGCAAGGAAGTACGTAGGATTTTTTTAAATGTTGCATATTTCAATTGTTATTAACAATTTTCAAGGGGTTTTGTCGTTTTTTTTACATTTTTTTCAAAATGACGTCATTTTGTCAAAAAACCCATTTAAAAAAATCATACGTATTTCTCTGGCTGTTATTATGCTTTATCGACAATTATTTGTTTCATAACCATAACCTTGACAATTCAGGAGAAAACGGTCCGGCCGCGAAGCCATGAAAAAATAAGGCGTTTCTGGAGAAATGCTAGGGAGCCGCCATTTTGTTTTTTAAAGTTCTGAAAAAATTAAAAGAGGGGTCAAATATTTGTACAATATAGATCTTTTTACTAAATTTCGATATACTGTTTGGTTTTTGAGAAAAAAATTCCCAAAAAATGTGCTCCCCCTTAAGTTAGTGTAAACTTGCGGGCTTTGGTTTAGCACCTCTATACGTTAATACAGCTCCAGATTCGTTATTTTTTCAAATATCCATTTTATCTTGGCTGAGGTTGGAGTATGAGGTTGCGTGTTAGCGGGGTGCAATGACTCGTAGATTTTCAAAGATTTAAGATAGGTTTCGCTGCAAACATAAAGTTACAATTGAGGTAAACACTCTCACTACGTAACGAAGGAAACTTCCACCGTATGTTTACGTACGAGTAACATAGGAGTTAAATCCTGTCTGCATAGGCTTCTTCAATAAACACCTGCAGTATCTCTTTTCATTGTCAAAAGAAGCTCCAATATCAAAAAAGAACAAAGAGAGGTTTAAGGATTTTGTTGTAACTAACGTTGAGAAGTGGTCACAATACGATTCTCCTAAACTCAAAAAATATGGTATTCAAGAGGTGCAAATTATTTGAATGAAAGATCCCTAGTGTTGTTTAATGTACTCGAACACAAAACAAGACATATTACATTGTTTTAAATGCTCGTCAAGTGATTTATTGTCATTACAAACTACTGCAAACCATCTGATTTACTTTTCAAATTAAAACCAACAAATATACATAGACAATGTTCTATTTCAGAAAGACCACACCTGATGACAGTATTATATTGTATCTAAATTTTGAATAGCAAAAAACGAGTGAACTCATAGACTCTGTTGCCAAATTTGATTTTCAAGATCGTCCACGACAAATTACAACAATTTACATCGAATGCTTTGCCAACAATTGTCGTGATGTCATCGTATCACACTGAGATGGACACACAGAACAAATTATATGGGAGGTAAGAAAAGTTTGGTTTTTAGGAAAAAGATTCCCAAAAATGACTTTTTTTACCTTTAGTGGTGTTCCCCCTTAATGGCGTTTTATATTGAAAATTCAAATTTTATGTTGAAAGGGTAGTTTTGGTCGTTTCACTCAAATGGAAACAATGGAGTTCAATGGGCTATAAAAGGAACATGCGACATGGTTGGGATTTGGTATTCTTTTTGTTGCAACGGAAAGCGTAAGTTTTCAATTCTATAATTTTTTTGTCTTGCAATGTTTTTTTTTAAGTTTTGGGCTGAATATTTCTGGTTTAAAGTGAAATTTTACAATTTTCCAGTCATTTTTTTTCTTATTAATGTATCAAAGCTATTGTATATCCAAATGATTTATTTAGATTTGATTCACGTGTTTTTTGGCTATGAAATAATAGCTTTCCGATCGAATTTATTTCTTGTTTTTACATCAAGCCCCGAACCTTCAATGGTGATGACAGTAAAACACACATTAGATTTATTTAAGCTGCAATATAGAGACTTATCAGAATTTGATGGACTACCGAAATGAAATCTAATTTGCATGAAAACTAACAAAAATGCATACCAATTACTTTCAATGAGAATCCCCCAAAATACGTTTCAAACCATTCTAACATACACTAGACCTAATAGACCAGAGCGGATCTGTTTTTAGTTGGCTGTTGAATGGGGGGGGGGCACACTGGTTTTGCAGAAAAAGATGTGGAATAGCTCGTATAACAATAATTGACTTATTCTCCCTCTCAAAAAATTTGGAAACATTAATAACAAAAATTGAAATGTTTGAAAATTATAGTACAAAATCAATTTTTTCTTACTTTTCTCTTTCTCTTAGAGAAAAGTTGTGTTCTCCTTAACGATGGCTCTTCAAGCAGCATGATCTGGTGCTACTCTCAATCCTTGAGGTCGATTTGCATGTCGGACTGCGCGATCTGATGCTGCTCTTAATCCTTGGGGTTGTTTTGCATCTCGGTCAGCACGATCGACTACTGCTTCCAATTTTCAGGGTTGATTCGAAGCTCAAGCAGCACGGTTCGCTTCTACGGCACCTGTGGCTCCTGCTTCGTGTAGATCCTTTGCTGCAATGGAAATTGGGACCATCGGCGGCCTTTTTATATCGTCAAAATCCCATGGTCGATTGCATTTTATCAAAAATCTTAATTAAAGCGCGGAACCCCGTGAAATTTCATGGTTACAGACGACCAGTAATATCGTAATAACGTGCTAAATAATTTACTGCGCGATATTGCTTATATACTTTGTGATAGTAGCGCCGCCTGTTCTAAATTTTCTTGACTAGAAATTAAAGAACGACGAGTAATAATTTTATATCAAAAATTAATTGAAATAAATTCACATTGCTGGAACCCAATCCACAAAATGCGTTATTTACATGTTTACAAATTATCTTTGATTCTCTTTAATATTCCTAAACGATCGCAAAGTTATTTTTCGAAAAATTATTTGAATGCAGTTACAATAATTTTAAAAAGAAATTTTCGAACAATCTGAATTAGGAAATTAATATTCTGCATTTTTATGCAATTTCCACTTAAAATGAAACTGCGGTACATGATTTCTTCTTGAATGAAAATTAAACATTTTTTTTCTAAACTTCAATGATGTGTTGCGTCTAAATGAAACCTGACCTAATTTTTAAAACATGATTTCAATTTCAAAAATCACCAAGTACAGATTGACATGATTTCAGATCATTTATGTAATCACAAAATAATTATCTACAATTACAGATGCATATGTATATTGAGGTACATGCTTACTTTAGAACCTTCGCAAATATTTTGTAAAACTGTAATATTCTAACTCAATATACCTAAATATCTCTAAAATTTTCACCGAAATATATTTATAAATATAGATTAAACAATTGCATTTATTCATAAATTATTCAAAATCAACTGTCGATCACTGAATATGAATAAACTCTAAAAATCAAGTCAACAAAATTTACAGACGACTATCTTTCGTCAGTATTAACATAAAATATTATTTGAATTCAATCAACGTCATTTTTTTCGTTGCTGCTATTTTTAACACATATATCAAATCAACTATCAACTTCACAAAATATATTGAAATATCAACATGGCTATCGATTGGAATTTTTTGATTGTTCCTTGAATGAATTGTGGCAGTTCATCATTGTCTTCAGTTCTTGGTTGTGCATGAGACCATAATATATTTGAGGCGTCTTCAGGCTTTCATGTTTTCAAGTCAATTAAAAGTTTTTAACACAAAGTCTACATTTATTTTTATACAGTAATAGTTTTGTGGTTTCTAGTTTTGTTACGTGTTTGGATAACGAAAACCCAATCAAGCAACTTCATCGTGAAATTCTGTCTGAACCACCCAATCGATAATGGGAACACCATCAAATCCAAGACAAGTGTTAAGATTCAATCATGTCGTCTCCGATCTTGATGCCAAAGACACTTGCGTCTGGAACATACTCGTACATAAGAAATGTTGTCAAGTCATTATTTTATTCTGTGCAACACCACATCACGTATTATAGACAACTGTCTTTTCAAGCATACAGTCAGGAATACAAATCTCTTTGAAAATGATTTTGCATATGATATACGTACAGAATTTGGATTTTTTTTTAACATTTTGGCACTCGTAATAAAATGGACCCAAGCCTGTAAGACGTTTTCCTAATTGCCAATATTGATTTTAATGAATTCGGTGATCATATGTAGTCATTGCACGTTTGTTTAAAAGAATTCAACAAATGCGTGGAAAATTTTCCTGGAATGGATCGAGCTGCTTATGAATGAACGGATTATGGTATTTATCTTTATTTATTTGCTTTAAGAAAACAGTAAATGCTTCTTGGTATTGCTTTGTATTCAATAAATGGATTTTTTTCAATTTTATTTGATGAATTTTTAAGACTATTTTGATCAGGTGTACTAATTAAACTAAACCTTATTGTGCGGTCGGTAATCTAGAAAAAATTGGACCCTAGGAGAATCTAAAAATGCAATAGATTATATAAGGAAAAATTTGGCTATTCTGCAGTATTGTTTAATAGTAATTTGGGTAATCGAAGGTATGTGATGGTTTGGTGCCAAGCACCTCAATTTTTTTTTGACTCAACCGTGAAAAATGAAAACGCCCGAATCGTAGCCCATCATTTAGAGCGTAAAAAAGTAACTAAATTTATTTTGTTTAGTCTTTAGTTTTCAGTTTATGAAAACATTTCAGTTTATGAAGAAAGCGCCAGCATTTAAGGTCTTAGACATTTGGAGGAATATATTCGGCAGTTGACTTATGCAAAAATAATTCTAACCAAGAAAAATCATAGCAATCAATCAATAAAATTGTAGTTTTTATTTTTGGATTAGTAATAGTAATGAAAAATTATGTTAATATTTCACCGTGCGCCGTGTTGCTTATTTTATCTTCATGATTTCTCAGAAAAAATAATCAAAATTTGGTGATTGAAATCGCCACCGATTTAATTGAAAACAATGCATTGCAAAATTTTTGTTACTTTGTCATACCAACTATGCTATGAGAGAGCTTGTTGCATATTTGATATCATAATATCGATAAGATTGTCACATCTACATCTATACGAGATAGTCTCATATAAATCTTAAAATATGATAAGACAAACTCAAGGCAATTTTTGATAACCACTCATATCCTGATACTACGAAAAAACTAACATAATCCGACTACAAATGCAAGTTTCATGAGCCAGGCTTATTTTCTATTTAAAAGATATTTATACATCCTTGCCAGGTTGAATTGAATACATATTGTTAACTTTTTGGTAAAACATGAATTTTATTACGCGACTCTTCTAGAGCATCATTCGAACTTTCTTCATGTTGACGTCTAAGTAATTGAAATCTGAGATCAATGACGGAGGAATAAACTTATTCAACAATGACTCTGAAAAACACTTTTCCGAGAATCACCCCAAAAACCCTGCTAGTATGCTTTCACGATTCATTTCAGACCAGAAATATTTACTAAGAAATGTTAAGAGTCTTCGATGGATGACACAGTCTCAGAACGTTAGGAGTAACAGAATGTGATATTGCTGATGAAGTCAAGAAACAAGATGCGTTTTTAAGGTACTCGAAAACGCTAAATTTATCCTATCTACGAATTGAATTGATTATTCCGATAAACTTGAACTCATCATGGACCCTTTATAGCCCAGAGGATTGGAGCTGCGACTCCAGAAACTTGAATTTAAGCTCACACATTGCACCAAAAATCTGCCTGTCTACCAAAATGCTTCGTGAGTTTCGCAATGGGGGCGTTTTTCACACGACTTTCTCCCTTTTGGGATGGAGTAACTCCCATCAATGTACAGTGATTGAAACGATCAATACCGCAAACGATTTGTGACAAAATTGTCTTAGAAAAATATCAAAACGTGTTTCACGTTAAATGTGAAAATAACAAAAGTTGTGGCGCTCGAAAGACAATCCCCCTTTTGGATGTCGTTTTTGACTTGTTATTTGTTTATTATTGACACCACATAAAAGTAGTGTATGCACGACTCGATACAAATTTGATTCTACGCAAGTTTGCCATACACAACTTTCTTCTGGGAGCCATGGTTTCTGAGATATGGAGGTGTGCAATTTTCTTTTGTTTTTAAGATGGAGGTCAGAGGATGTGACCTGCGACTCCAGGAACTTGAACTTAAGCTAACTATACCATTGCCTGCCAGGTTAAAAATGCACGGTCAAACTCTCATTTGACCAGACTATTCAGTGGTTGATAAATTTGAGCTCACCATGGATCCTTTACATCACTTTAGCGATTGGGACCATCATTTGGCACGTGATTTTCAACGAGTCACACACCATGAGGGCCAAATCTGTTGTCCAAGTGGTTTTCCCACACCAGTAAATCAGCCAAATTCATGAAGCTTGATATCTACTTCTTTCGCGTTTCGATGAATGAATTAAGCTACATACGCATACTACTTGATTTAATTTAATAATTTTCTGATTTGCAAATAATGTCAAGATGTAATCTTCTGAATAACACTTTAAACACTTTAAAAAATTTCAATGATGTGGCTTTAACAAAATTTTAAAAGAGAAACCTTCAGAAAAGAATCAACCTAAACATTAATTCATGCTATCATTATTTGGAAAATATGCTCATTAGTTTTAAACGATGCATACGTAGTTAATTAAATCTAAATTACTTTTCTAGCGGAATTTAAAAAGTTTCGGTGGATAATTATGTAAAGAGCACACAACTTTATTCAATCAATTTGTCCACTTTACGTCTCACGTTGATCCCTTTCATCTATTAATATCCTGAATAGAAATTCTATTATCATGGATAGTTGTTTCGATTGAATTGCGAGTGGTAGACACAATGTTGAGTGCTTTAAAAACGATTGTCAATTAATAATGAAAGTAGTCAGAACATGAAAAATGAATACCTGCCTAATAAAGATAGGAATAATTTTCATATAAAACAATTCACTGTTATTAGAATTATTTGCAGTTTTCATATATAGTTTGAATTATAGCTTCTAATATTGCAATAGAAGTACGTAAATAAACGCCTCAAAAATCAGTCAAACATGTTGTAACGGGTTAACAATACAAACCTCAATTAATTTGAGATATCAACAATATCTTGGTGACTTCATATCGTCATAAATGAATTTGATTTCACAAGCACTTCCCATTTGATTGATAGATTACACTCTCACATCCACTTCCCCCGCATATGAACAGAAGATTCAAGTATCTAGTTATTTATTTTGCGACAAGGCATTAGTGTAAATATTGCTGATACCATGATACAAGATACAGATATGTATTTATTAATCGAAATGAAACATTGGCACATGCCTACCTACATATTATTTCTACAATCTTGTTCAGATACATAAGAATTTACATACATCTGCGACAAGATGTTTAATTGAGAAATAAAACAAAAAAATCTTGACGGTGTGGATATTTTTAAATGAAAAAATGGTTGCATACTATTTTATCTTAGTCTAATTTTAGATTTATTTTAATAAATTTAACATGTGTCTTGTCTTGTGTTTCGTCTATTTTAATAGATTTAAGAGTTTTGAATGGTTATAATTAGATAGGAAGATATGGAGGCTGCTTATTATTAATTGTTTTATTTTATATTTGTTTGAAAGTAAATAAATGCTTTTTTATTGGTAGTTTTTCTTTCCTAGTTTTTTATCTTCTAAGAAAGGGACCCGGTACAGCAATCAAATCAAATTAAATAATGAACACTGATAGAAAATAAAATCCAGAACATTTGTTACTGCCAGAAGGAGAAGCTATCTTAAAATACGGACGTTCGTTCGACTTAAGGTGGTCTACCCTCTTTATAATTTTCAGAAAATCGAGATTTTTTTATTGCATTTTTGGGAAGTATATGTGTATATGCACTTTGTCACCCGAGCGCGATTATTCATTAAAAAAACTTTAACCGCGTTTTGCTCGAAACAACGTTTTTCGACGCTGCGTTGGTGAAATCTCGGGAACTACTGAACCGATCCTCATTGAATTTTTGCCAGGCATTTTTTATGACTACAGCTTTAACGCGAATAGGAGGTTTTTCAAAATTTTGATTTGATTTTTTTTTGGCCAAAAACAATGAAAAAAGCATGTTTTTTCGTAATTTTTCAAAAAATGTCCGCCATTTGGTAAATTTTGCAAAAATCAAAAATCGCCCTACTCGCGCTATAGCTATGAACTTAAAACTATGTGATTTTTTTGTTTGAGACCAACCATCTCAAAAATTTCAGCGCACACACCCATCTCGTTTTTTCGACATTTTTTCAACCAGCATTTTCATTGGTAAAAACACACATAAATGAATAAAAGAAATTGTTTTTATGTATTTCGAGAATGTATTTATTTAGTGTAACCCCTCCTTTAACAATATTTATAATTTAAACCTATCTAAAAAATATTAAAAATAACCCGTTTTTACACTGCTAAAAGAGGGACCCCTTAAGGGCGTTGCCGTTCTGTAAAATGAGCTGTATTTTAGGAATTTATTATGCGACTTCTGTACTAGAGAGGGCTTTAAATCTTCCAAGGGTCCATAAGCACGCGCTTGAAGTATACAAATTTTTTTTATTAATTTTAAACAATTAGCAAATTGAAAAGGGCGGCATCTCTATAATAACATAAAAAACAGTTGATTTGTTGGTTGTGGTTGCGAAGTAAGAAATTGTCTGAATTATAAAATCCAAAAGAAATTAATAAAAAATCAATATTTATTACAAAATGGTGGTGATTTGAAGAAGGTTATTGAAAATTCCATTTTTTAAATAATGTTGCAGTTAAAAAAATAGAAAATTTTTAGTTCCATACTATGCCCACATATGTAACGAATGAGTGGTTAAAATTTCAGAAAGATCAATCGATTAGTTACGAAGAAATCGTTTAATCGCGTTTAAACTTTATTTTACTAATAACTTTTTAAACGTTTTACTCCGAAATTCAAAGTGAGACTAGCATTGAAATAACAGTGAAAAAAAGAATTCAAGTTGGTTTTCTTTCAAATATGGTCTTGCCTATAACACTTATAAACGCAATAGCTAAGTACTAACACAAAGGCTAAAAGCAGCTGAGCGTCGCTCGCTCCACAAAGTGGGCTTTGGGGCGAAATATATTTCTAGTGCTCTGATCACTATAAAATTTTGAAACGATGTTACTATCGAAAACAGTCAAAAAATTTCCAATTTTACAAAGTGGGTAGACACCTTCATATCACTGCGAAGTTGTTTTTTGAGTTTTTAATTTAAAAAAGAACGAAAAAAAATTGGGTTCAAAGGTTTTTTTAGTACATTTTAAGTTAAGTATCATTTTCAGCCAACTTTAAGCCACACAATCGAACAAAATCAACGTTTACTACCAGCTCATCTCAATGACAATTAATATTGTCAAGTGTCTGGTCATTTTGAAAATTATCAATCTCGCTTTTCAAACAATTTCCACAGAAGTTCTTTTTGTTATGACTGTTATTATTGCCTTTATATTTATTATAGTTATGAAACATCAACACTGTGTTTTATAAATCGGTTAAATCGGTCGTAAGATTAGAAGCTTAAGTTAATGTTAAATAAAATCCTTTAAAAACGATCGATCTTTGGTATCGTTCAAGTTATTTTTTTCAACAAAAAATTATACATACATGCAGAACTATTTCAAGTCCATATTCAAATTTGCAAAAGTATATTAAATAATTGTTTTCATAGAAGAACTGAAACGCACGTAATCTCTCCTTTAATCGTCGTTCATTTTACTACGACACTCTTTCACCGTTTTTGAGTCCTAGCTACGAAAAAAGCCTGAGAGCGAAAATTTAACGTTCTTTTGCGATTTTTTTTAAGTGAAAGGAAAAATAAATGGTAATTCTTTTTAAGGATGTTATTAAGCATGTTTTGAAGTTCAGAAAAAAAAAATTTTATTCAAAAATATTACAAAATGGCTGCCCAACAGCCGTTTCCACGGAACGGTTTTTTTGAAGGTCTCTCAACATCAAAGGACGCTGAACTAACGTACTTTATGTTTAGCATCCTTGAAAATGTTTCTAACGACATCTATTAGTGTATTAGAGAAGTTACAAATCGAATGGTAAGACATAATGCTGTACCCGACGAGCAGGTGTCGTATTTATCGCAGGTAGTCGTTTCGGAGCAGTCGGGAGGGATCGAGAAGGAGCTCGAAATTCCAATGAAAATGATTTCTGGCAGATATAAAACCGTTTGTCTCTTATTCCAGAGGATTCAAAGCATTTTTCAAGTCAATAAAAATAAAATAGATTTTTTGAAATTTCTACTGTGGTGTAACGCCTTAAGGAAAGCAGGGACCCGTTTAATATCTTTCGGTGGAGAATAAAAAGTGAATATTTTATCAACAGGAAGGAAATATTTTTGTCTACAGATTTAAAGCGGAAAAAATGTTAACATATTAGTTGAATTTTCTGCAATCACAAATGCTGAATTTTCTGTTTGAATTGTAAATTATTTGAAATTATATATTTTTAAAATTCCTATGCAAGCCATACTAAAAGTAATTATTTTAGGACATACCAATCCATACTTATTACCTTTAAAATCAATGAAATAAGATGCTATACTTGCTTGACATTTGTTCCAAATTCTATGAAAAAAACGAATCAAACAAAAAACAATATCCATAATTTTCTCATTCAGTTATTTGATTTAAATGCAACATTTCATCAAGTTATTTACAAATTCACGGACAGAATTGTTGAAAATTATCATAAGAATGCAATCGAAGGAGTTCAATACCCACACGAAAGACCCTTTTTTGTTTAGTTGAAAACAATACCTACGCATAAATTGCCACAAGAAAATTCCTTAAGTCTATCAAAAATTATATCTTCGAAGGCGTTTTGTTTCTTTTGGACTCCGATATTTGAGGAAATATTTTATGGATAATTTATTTTAAGCAGTTTATATCATAAATGTAAATCTAAGTGATAGCAAAAGAATCCTTAAATCGTTTGGAGATATGATCTCAAGATGTAAAAGGGATGTTTAAAACAAATTTGCACGAAACATATTAAACCGTTAACTGACGATTCCATTATATTTTCAAAGGTTTTAACGTTCTAAATTGTTTAGTAGGTATTTATATTTACGTTTCACTTGCAGCTGCAAACTCGTGAATATGTAAGGAAATATTTAGGCAGCCTTTTTCTCAGTCAAGTAAAAATGTTTCAATATAATAGTCAAGCATAATGGGCACATTTTTCTTATGACCTTCTTCATATACCACTATGGAGCAAAAAGTAAATTTAAAGTCTGTATCTTTGCTACAAAAGGTATATCACTGAAATTTTACATGTAATACCATATAAACAGTAAATCAATCTATCCTTGAACTTTAACAAAATTTTATCAATGAACCAACATATTTTACAATGCGTAAAGTTGTAGGCCTTTTTTCAAACGAATCTTGTATAATAGCATTGCGAAATCTCAAGTACAACAATTACAATACCCAAAAAATTATTGTCTGCATCAGATTTCGTCACAAACATTTCGTAACTCATGATTACACCACGCAAGAACAAGAATATGAGCGAAAAAAACAACATTCAAACGAATATCCTTTACAATTCTATAAAACTGAATGAACTGCATCTTTATAAACGAACTTCTAATTCATCACTTGCTCTTGTAATCGTACCATTCATCGAAATGAAATGTACAACCTTTCCTGGACGAATTATCTCATCCCGTCAATTGTGTGTGTTGTAACCAATGTCATTCTCATATTTCCCTCGAAAATATCTACACAAAAGCAAAAATTGTTGGTAAAATCTGGACGTGTAGCAATGGAGGACACGAGCAACCGCATAACAATCAACGTCATTCAACAAATATAAATTCATTCGATAATCCTTGAATACACTCCACTATCAGACATATCGAAAACGAGACAAAAATTACTGAATGCTTACGCAGATGGCATTGATTGTGATGCTTAAGTACCTTCTTTCCACCAATCATTTTTCTTCTTCTTCTTATTGCTAATAATATAGATTTCTATAAATCAACTGAAGGATAAAATAGAAAATGGATTGGTGATCGACATTTGGTGAGGCTGTGAATGATATTTATGATATACGAATTAAATATAGAAATGAGTATTTAATTGAACTTGAAATACCTTCAAGGACTACTTAAACTATTCCCATCAAGTTGAAGTGGAAATGAAAGACATTAGACATCTAAAATGCACACATTCCTTGGAAAATCTTTCTTTTGACGGCACCTACAGAAGTAAGCTTGAATTGTAGCCAAATAGCCAGAAATTACCACAGGCAAACGATCCTTGTTTATTATTTGGGTTCCTAAGCTTTCTAAGAGCTCACTTACCATTTTAGTTTTATAAAAAACACTGATATCATGAATGGTGCGGCAGTTCAGATCAATAAACATTTCCTACGATATATGAATCAAATGAACAACTAAAATAATATCAAACCTCATTGTGAAGAGATTTTATTTTGTTTGCTGTTCACGAAAATCCTATGTCAAAGATTATCTTATCAAAGATACCATTTTTAGAACTAATCATCATACTCAAGGACTGTGCAACAGCCTTAATACAAGGTCACCAAAAAAACACAGTAAAATAAACTGAAAGTAAACCTCAAATCATAAATCATAAATGGCTGGCTGTGAAGAAAGGATGTACCTAATCAAGAGTATCGTTGTGACTACTCGGAAAATTCCACTATGAGTTGACAACATATACCACTTGTTGCATACATATCTTGCGACGAACTTCTGAATGCCTGGATGCCTTGAAACAAGCAACAATTGGAAAAGACTTCCTTTGGGAACCTCAGCTCAACTTCAGATATGCGAAATCTACCGATGATAGACAACAGAAAACAAATGTTTTTAAAATAAGGATATTTATTAGAGTCAATCTTAGGAAAGGAATCATTAATCAAGTCAATGAATCTTCGTAATGCGGTAAATTCAAAGTATGTACTTGAATGCATTCATACCGATCAGCTAATTTAATTGAATTTATTTTTTGAATAAATTTTTATTTTTGTTACACTTTTTGAGAAAATATTCGGTGATTTTAAAAAAATATATTCATGCCTAAATTTGTCGTTCAAAATAATTTTCGGTGAATAAATATTTCGAGGCTCAACGACGAAAAAACATTTTAACTTCTTTGTTAAAAATATTATCATCGAAGCATTTTTTCAAAAAAAAAATACTTCTCAAATGTTTACTTCCAATAAATTAGGATAAGGCTCTACAAAACCGACCATAACCTGCGAGTGATGCTCACAGGATATTCAGCAATCGATGATAGCAGCATGTGTGGGACGCTTTAATACATTCCTGGTACTGATATCACCTGATTGCTACGAACCTCACCGGGATACCAAGACACGATTTGAATTGATGCGTCATTGATGATGAAAACATGATGCTTTCGAAGATATTTTTGATAAACAATTGCAGATGATTTTGAAAAAAAAAGATTTTGCAGTTTTTTCTGAAGAAATTACTTTTAAGTAAAATATTTTTGTCAGTTTTTTTCGGAAAAAGTCTTTTTCGTTGTTTTCTGAGAAATGATTATGTTGTTATTTTGTGGAGAAGTTATTTGGATGCATCTTATGGAAGAATTATTTTCTTTTAAATACTTGTCGGATCATATTTTTATGAATAAAATTTAAGGTAATTCCTCGTAGTTATTTTAAGGACAGATATTCTTTTTTAGGTTATAATATTTTTCAAGAGTATAATAACTTTTTTAAAGAATTTTCCAGCAAGTTTTCATGGAGGAAATGTATTTTAATCATATTACTGGACGAATTTATTTGATTTTTTTTTGAAGAAACAAGTTTCGTGGATATTTCTCAACAATTTTTGTGAATATTCTGTGAGGTTTTTGGAAACACCGTTTTTGGTAGATGTATTTTCGACAAAATATTTTCTCGATATTTTGTAATACGCAAATACTAAAAATTAACTATTTTAGAGATTTTTCGAAAGATTATTTCGTGTAGAGATGAGCAAAACAAAACAAAACCTATGATAAACTCTTAAATGTAAAACTAATGCATGGTAATATTTTCTTTGATTTATTGAACAAAGTTTTTTCTTATGAAGAATTTGTAGAATGTTTTGGTTATTTTAGAAAAAAATTAGGAAAAAATTTTTTTATTTATATTTTGGTTATTTTAGAAAAAAATAGAAATTGCATTTATTTGCTGTTGAGCATTTTTCATCGAATTTATTTTTGAATTTAGTCGCGATATCGAAGATTTTTTTGCGAGGGTTTTATCAAGCTAAATATTTACCCAAAAAGTTTATGACAGAAATTTTCCGGGAAAAATTAACGTAGAAATATATTTGAAAGGAATTTTAATCAAAAAAGTTCAAATGTTTTATCGGCATGTTTTTTGTTTAACAAATTCAATGTTCAAATTTTCTGATTATGTTGAATTTTGCTTTGTTTTTGGAAATTTTGCCGTAAATTTTTTCGTCAACATGTAAATTTGTCTCTAGATATTTCGCTGAAACAATGATTAAGAATATTTTAAAATGGTTTTTGGTCATATTGGACAGATTTATTCGTGGCATTACCAGGTCGCATTTCCAAACAGCTAATTCAGTAGAAGTATAATTTATACAGTAATATATGCTTTTTTGATAATTTCCTCTTCTAGGGAGGCTTTTCAAATGTAACGAAAATTGTTTTGGCATATAAGTTGAGAAAACCGAAGATAAATCGAGTTCCTGCATGCAATGCAAAGATTTTCTATTGGAAATACAATGAAAATGCTCCACAATTTCACTGGATGTAAATAGGGCAACTGATAATCAATATTTTCTGGAAGGCTGAAATGTTGCATCTTGAATGAACCGCACATGCTGATGGCCCAACCTCACACTATTTCGAATCCACAATCAAGAATGATTCTCATTTGTGAATACTAAACAATTTTAAAAAGAAAACGAGATTTCGTCATGGGATAATGGAAAAGTCTCTCCCTCGGTATAACGCTGCCACGTGCTTCTAATTATTTTTTACTCAGGGGGGACGTAGTGTTGTCATTTTATTGAGCATAAAACCAAATTGATGGATGGTCATTCCACATTTTTCTGGGAAGAACCCAACCAGCACTGTTTAATCTGTGCGTGTAAAACGATTTAATAAATGTGTCTGGTCAAAATGAAATGCAGAGACATAGTTCGTGCGATGGACAAGCCACAATACCACCAGTTTTATGTTAAACACTTTTTTATAGTGTAATAATTTCGACCATGAGTTGTAAATGATCAGTTCAAGAGATTTTGTTTGGTTGTACCTCAATTAAATCAACATTAGACGATTCCTTTTGAAATAAGAACTGTGCATTGTAAACTTACCTGCATATTTCTGTGTCTCAGCGAAATAATCCACAAAATATTGTAAACGAGCAGCAGCGGCAGAAGTACTCGCAGCAAATACAGTATCAGTCGAATTAATCCTGGTCGAATCCCTTTTCATGCAGCGTCGAATCGATGCAACTTACGTTTAACTCACTTTTTCAACTTATCTATTTAGCTTATGGTTGCTTTCAGCCCTTTTATTTGTGCGATGCGTGCTTTTCGACTTAAATTTTATCAACTTTTCTACGATGCTTTCTTTTTTGTATGCACTTTATAATTTTATTTGCACTGCAAGAAACGATATTTGTTCCTTTATTTAGATTTCCCGCGCTCGGATTGCTTGCGTTTAATTAATTTATGGCAATCGTTACGAAAGAAACAGATTATGTGCGTGTCGTCGTGTCAATTCTAAAACAAAATTAATCTTGATTTACAATAATATTAGGAAGGATTTGGTTAGAGCTAAATTTAAATAGAGGCGGTTCAATAAAAATAATTAAATTTCTCTGCACTTTAAAGGTTGTTTGAAAAGTGTCGATTCAATGGAAATTTATAACGATTCATGATATTTTCTTAAAAAGTTTGAAGGAGGTTTTCTTCCAAATTTCTGCAGTAAACATGACCAAATCGCATACACATTTTCCGTGCACATTTCCGAAACGCGGGGCAGCAATCGCGCGGCGGGTTAACATTAAAGTAAGCACAGGAGGGTCACCAAACACGCGCAGGATTCAAGCTCTCTGAGATCATTGGCACTTGGAGTTGGCAAAGCACGACACCGTGAGGGACACCAAACATAAGAGGAAAATTAAGTGCTTCAGTGGAACAGACCGGCAACAAGGAGTAGAGGTCGAAGCGACAAACGAGCTAACCGCGAAGGCTTCAATACATTTACTGTGACTTTATCCGGAATTAAGGATAATTAACGAAAATTGGAGCGCGCGAAATGTATCGAACTTTCTGCCACCACTACCGACAGAAAGGAACAACGTTTACATCTCACGAAACGCGAACGGATGAGCTCACGCAAAAACGAATGTTTCCCCAAGAAAATTTACAACGACATTCGCACTGAGTTTTCCTCTACGTCTGCTTCTCGTCGATGGTGGCGAGCGTGCAGCCACGATGGCAACAGAGAGTTTGCGCCGAACCCGCACATGGATGACGACCTCCAAAAAGTTCTCCCCGGATTCAAAGGGGAGCCACGATTATGCAGCGACAAGCGTCGAGATATATGACCGACAGCCTGACGTTCGACGTTGTCGCTACACCTTCGTCGTGGACTACCCCCGAACCGAGTAGTCTTCAGCCCGATGAAAAGTTTTCCACATTTTCATCCTCGCTCGCCCGTCTTTAACTCCTTTGCACTTGTTCCACCTCCGGCAAATTATTTACTCGTTTGCTCCTTGCTTTCGGTATTATTATGATTATTATTGAACAAGGCCAACTTCCAGCACAGATGGTTCACTCCTTTGAAATAACATTTCACAAATCCATGCCCAAACGGTCGCCTCGTCCACACTTGGAGAAGTCCCCCAAACTCTCAGTCCTTGCTTCCTGGCCCGTCGACACAAAGGCGAAAGGTGAAAAGTGACCTCGGCGAAACCAACCCGTAACTTCATATCGCGAACAGCCAGCCAAATACTAAGAATTATCACTTTCACAGCTCACAGGATCAGCCATGACCCTTGTCTCCCTGACAAGCAAATTAGCGAAATTGCAAAAGGCTTAGCGGGAGCTACACAACCCCGACCACAGGACCAACGCGAATCACCACCACCGCGCGCCACAAAAACTACACTTCTGATGACAGCCCCAGCGTAACTCTGTCCTGTGGCTCTGCTTTTTGAAGGGTCAGGCTCGGGAAATTGGAAATTGGGAGCCAACAAGAAACAAGATGAAAAACCTTATCATCAAATATACACACAATCAATAGGAAGCACACACACAGCCCCACGCGCAGACCTCCCCTCGCACTCGTAGGCAATCTGCAGGTTAGACGAGAATAGCCCCCGTTTTATAGGGTTGACATTAACTAGTGTAGGGTAGTACAACTATATGTGGAGCGATCTGCGGAGCATGAACTCCACTACTCCATTCGTTTGTACAACAATCATATCATTATGGCTTCGTGGAAAACCTACCCCAAACTGAAGTCCAAATTATGAGCACGGGGGATGTACACGACCCGGCCCGATCCGATATTATGCATTGCACAGTGAGGAAGTCGACGGGGAGCCTATGTGCGGAATTCAATGGGATGAGCAGAGCGAAGCATACCAGAGGGTGGACGAAGAGGCGTCCTGTCTATTTATGGCAGTAAAGTGAGAGGAATTTCGAAGGGAAATACCTATATACACTATAAATATTAGATGACTAACACTCTATTCAAAACCAATTATCATGTTATTAGTCCATTACACCCTTCCTCATAGACTTATGACAGATGCACCGCGGGGGTTGCGCTCTGCTCCGTTTCATTTTTGAAAATTCTGATTTCTGTACCAAGTTAACGCTTTTTTGCTTTCGTCCTTCGTTCCTCTCGTTTAAATTGTGTCCTAAAGCGAAAAGCTGAACGTAGGCATTTTCGTGTTGTAATTTATTTCAGGTGTTCTGGATGTTAAAGGGGTGCACATGCAAATACATTTTCATCAGGACAATATGAATAAAGGATGGCTTTTTTGATGATAGAGACGATAGGGGAGCCATTTTGTCGGGAAGCTAAATTGGTTAGAGGTTAGTACGTTTTCATTGCGTGTATGAAATGGATTAATTATGAATAGGTCAAGACAAGTTTCGAAATATCGCATTTTCAAGGACAATTGGACATTATTTTTCTGCAATGAACGCCGAAAAATAATTGGAAAATCTTGAAAAATTAATCTAGTTGTTTCTTGGATGTAAATTGAATTTAATAAATAACGAATACAAGTTGAGTCGATACAGGCAACAGGAGAAGGAAGAGCAGTTTGTTCGTTCCCTGAAAAACACCTTCGTCAAATTACCAAATGGTCAGTAAATGGCAAACAATTTGAAACTAACCGCTTTTCAGTAGAAGTTTACGATTGTATGCAATTTATTTAAGTCATAACTTTCAATTGATAATATGTATGTGTGTATGGCGCAATAATGTCGGCTTCCCACAGCGTATAATTTCACGAGCCGTACCGAATCACACGGGCGTGTACGCGCGTCGATTTTAAGTTTCCGACGTGACTGCGATAGGGCACACAAGCACGCACCAGGTCAAACCATACCCTTCCAAATCGCAATCGACATATCAGCTCCAGATATTTTGGATCGTTATTTAGGGTTTAACGTTCCCCTCAATTTCTATCTCAAAACTATTTGAGAACTGCCTAGCAAATATGAATCGATCTTCCATCCATCTTAGATATATTCGTCTAGTCACAAAGCACGTTTCAAAAATGCGCATCTTAGACAGAGTGTAATTTATTTATAAAAGAAATATCTATTCATTTACTCGAAATGTTCGAAAAATTTTTATCAGGATTTTTGATTCGAAAAAATTTGAACAGCAAAAGAAACCAGAAACATTAGATGTTATATTCTTGGGTATCCTGAACCAGCAACAGCAGCGCAAGGAGCAGACATGCATTTTTTGAATTTTAATGTACGAATCTTTTAAGACTACATTTTTCAATCTTTTCAAACAAAAGGAAGAAGGACCCAGGCAGCTAAGCAATAATAGTGAGTGAGAATTCGTTGCCTGCTTGCAACGAAACTAAAATATGGTTGTGTAACATGGACCCCGATAAAGACTTCTGCCAAAAGTAATAATATTTTTGGGCTCTGCATTCTGGGTCCTACAAAGGGCAGTCATGAGTTGGTTCAAGCAGAGCTGGTCAGACTTCAGTAGGCCAAACATGTGGCACGACCGAGGCAACGAAAAGCAGTTTGGGTTGGCACACCATTGATGATTACCTAATTTTAATTTCAGCAGCTTTCATAGTGTATTGGGAATCCTAGCATAACCTTTGATGGATCGCATTAAAGCGAGTTTAGATAGTTCTTTTTCGATGAAACGTTAGCATAAATTTTAGCAACCTTCCTTGAGCTGAGAATTTAAAACTACTTTTTTGAGGTGAATTGTAGTTATAGACAGAGAGCTCATGCTAATCAGGGATAAATTTGAATGCAAACATAGATTTTATAAAAAAAAAAAACAATTTATTTTAAATTTAAGATCTGCTTTAACTTAATATATGAACACGATCAATGTTTACCTTGAAAAGCGGCAGTCACGTTTTTAACATTAGTGCAAGCGAATATTTTATAAAGTTATTTCTTTAGTGAAATTAAATGTTTGAAACCTTTAATTTGAGATCAGAAAAGCTACTTATGAATTGATGCAACGGAGGTGTGTTATTGGTTGCTGAAATGGTGAAAATTATGATGACATCTCTTCACTATCACGGATTTCTAGAAACTGCTAACCAAAATCTATATTTTAATTTAAAATACCAGTCCACTTTAGAATGCGAAAAAAATACCATTTTTTAAGAATTTATTTCTCAGATACTTTATTATATATTGACATGAATCTTTTTTAAAAGAATCTAAATTTTTTATTATTTTTTATAGCGGGCGTTGAAATGAAACTATGGTAAAATCGTTACTCCACGGAGAAGATAATCTATAGATTGTTATATCTAAAACAAACAAAATTAACTGCACTTTAAAACTCAAGGTTTCTTACACCACTTACATCCACCACCGTTTTCAAAAAAATTAATTTCAAAAAAAATGGCGGACTTTTGAAAAAAAATGTCAAAAATTGATCCTTTCGTAGTTTTTTAACGCCAAAATTTTTATCTTCAATTTTTTGATAATATTCTGGTGGATTATGGTGTGATATTTTTCAAACAATGAAACGCATCAAAGTTTTTGGAAATCGGTTCGGTAGTTCCGGAGATTATCTGTCTGCCATGTTAAAAAATGTTGTTTCACGAAAAACGCGTTTAAAGTTTTTGTTCCATTTCGCCGATGAATATTTTTTGGAAAAAAACAATTAGACATTTTTTCAAAACCACGCAATCGATATGTAGAAGGCTAAATAAACACTGAACACATGCAAAAAAGTCGCAAGTATAATGTATAAAGGAGAAACCGGTATTTTAGAGAAGGGAAATGAAAGAGAGGCTACGCGGCCGACAGCTGATCGAACATCTGCAAATAGTCGAAAACGCGCACAGACACTCAAAGTCGCTATTTATACATTAAAGTGAAGAATTTCAAAAAGATATTTCAGGAGGTAATTTTTGAAGTTCTAAGGAGTCGAAAAATGCAAAAAAAAAATCCATTTTTTTGAAATTTATAAAGTGGACTCGTACTTTAAATAGTTGTAGCTTTTTTGTTTATCAAAATCTCGGTTAAAAAGGCGATATAATATTTGTTCAAACTCAGTGTCCAGGAATATAAAATTAAGTTTTCTATAAGCATGAACACCAGCTAATGAATAGTATCGAAAAAAAATTTCTACAATTTTGACGCGGTCTCTTGAAAATTGTCGTAAATTTAAATCCTGTTGATAATTTGAGACGTCAATCATAATTTAAAAGATTTATGAATCTAAAGCTAAAAAAACAGTGCCTGCTGTTGAGTGAGACTTAATTTCAATAAAGACTGCAGCAGTTTGTGCATAAAGATTAGATTTAAATGGAAGCTATCCAGCGTGTTCAACATTATTTTAATAGAATCGTCATCGTTATCAATGCCGGATCAGTACAAATTGTGTCTTAGTATAATTAATTTGAAGTTTAAGTTTTTTAGGAGAAAAAGTTGGATGTTTTGAAAATAATTGAAGGGAGAGTAATGTTACATAATAGCGTTTAATACTAATAACATTTATTTTCTCCAGGCCTCATTACTTAGTTAAAAAGTTGGTGTGGCAAAAAAGTCGTTTGTCCTTTATTAGACAAAAGGTTTATCATCTCATATCGTATCCCATATGAATTGCTTTTGGCTTATTCTGCAGGATGGGCCACTTTTACTTTTTGAATCGACATTGGCAACATTGAAAGCAGATATGTAGTATCAAACCTCCCTTTCACCATTGAACTACGCTGAAAAAAATTGAAAAATTCTCGACAAAGTGGGTGTGCTGCGTTATAGATATTGTGCAAAAGTTGAGAAGAATTTCTAGCCAAAATGAAGTCCCGTCAAATCGAAGCTGCAATTTGACGCAATGTTCATGGAGGGTGTCTCAAAAGAAAGTTTACATTTGTTTTCAGAGCGTTATGTGGAAATGTTAGACGATTTCTCAGTGCCAGAACTGCAAAATTTTTCAGGCTATAACCAAAGAACATGTTTTCAGCAGGACGAGGCAACCTCACACACGTCCAATACATCTCTGCCTAGAGTACGCGAAATTTTCCCTGGTAAATTGATCTCCTGGGGAGGCGGCATAAACTGACCTCCACGCAGTCCTGATTCAACTCATATGGACTTTTTTCTGAGGGTTTATCTCAAATCAAAAGTTTATAACAATAAATCGACTTCTCTGGCGCATTTGAAAGAAAATATTCACTACGAAATCGCAGCCATCACGGAGTCAACCTACCGAGCCGCCATTGGAAATGTTACCGTTCGACTAAATGAATGCCGTGAACGCGAAGGTTTACATTTAGACGATATTAGTTTTAAGAAATAAAGTCCCGAATTCTTCAAAAATTAATAAATATAATTTTCATAGACATCTTATTTTTTATTTTATCGACTCACAAAATATAAACTTTCTATTGAGGCACCCTGTATTACGGACCGTCGTTAATCCAACAACCACAAACAATTGATGCACTCAACTCGATAATTTCCAGTGTTACCTGTAGGTGATAAATTTTTGAAGTTTTTTCAACGATATGTGTTTTTTGCATTCTATCTACACTACTTCATATTATTCTTTTCTGGCGACGATAATACACGTCATCTATCAAATTCATTCCATTCGAAACATGACTTGTTTCTCGCGTTAGTTAAGGGGTAACACTACTCTAGGATTTTCAAAAAATCGTTTTTTTATTGGCTTAAATTGTACTGTAGGGTCATAAAAATGAGATGTCGGTAGTTTTATAGTGTGGAAAAATTTCTAAAGGGTTAACTGAGCGGCTTTGCTGCACCGCGTCCCAGAGCCCCGCGCACGCTGTTGGTGAATCACGCGCCGCTGGGCGCAGCTGCTCCGATATACCTCTCGGGATAATAAGGAGTCTTCTTACCTACATGACGTGCGGTATTTATAGTTTCAAAGAAGGCCAATAGATGTCGCTCATAAGACGCTTATGTTTTTGACTACTTTACAGCTACAAAAACTTTAAATGCGTTTTTCTCAAAATCACTTTTTTCAAGCTTACCGGTAAGATTGCTTTGGAACGGGTGCATGGATCCATTTGAAATTTTGACAGTAATTTGAAATACCAAAATCTAGTGAAGTACGTAGGGATTTTTTGATTAATTGTTTATTTTTAATTTTATTTACGACTAAATTTTTTGTCAAAAATCGTTTTTTTTAAAACAGCGCCATTTTGTTGAAAAATAGTTTAAAAAAAATCTCCTACGTACTTCACTAGCTATTAGTATGCACTTCAAGGAAAAATTTATTTTTTTGTTCTAGGAGCGACCGTTCGAGAGAGAAGTTACCGGTAACTTTTTAAAGGTGGATCACACAACGGCCGATTACGGGGTCCTGTGGCTGCCATTTTAGTAAAAAAATATATTTTTTTTGTACTTTTTGAGTTATACAATATACTACCATAAGCGGATTTGGTGTTTTTTAATTTATTTACTTACGAAAAATCATGAAAAATGGGGCTCTCTAGAGTAGTGTTACCCGTTAAGTTTCTTTTAATATTTTGAATAATTTCAAAAATATGATAAATCCCAAGCCTACTATTTTTCTATGAAATCTCAGTCTAGATTAGAGCACCAAGTGAGGTGAAGTCTGCAGGTAGTCCGGATAATCACGTAACACTACAAATAATGTCCAGTGTTACCGTTAGTTGAATCTTTTTCAATAATAAATGTGATGAACTTTGGTAAACTTTGGGTACCGGCATAATTTTTAGCTAAATATTTGTTTTATTATTGCATGTACGGAAATTTACAGTTTAAGGAAAACTTTCGTCATGAAAAATATTCAAAGGCAATCGACAATGTACCGTAAAATTTGGTTAAAGGAATTGACACTGCTGCCAAGCCAGTCCTTTATATTAAATTGTTGTTTATAAATGATCGGAAAATTTACTATTTTTAAAAAAGGCTTCGAAATTGTAGTTTTAATAGAAATTACAAAAAAAAGACTATTATATAATTTGTTTTCATCTTTTCCCTGTATGTTCAGCTGATTTTTTTTTCAAATTAGGCAAGAATCCATTGTATTTTTTAACTTCTGAAAATCTTATTATTTCCCCCCCCCCCCCCATAATCACCATCATTGTGGGTCAGTCCTATTCAAACGAAGTATCAGTAACATATACTTAAAATTGAAGTGCTAAGGATCTTTAGGACTATACTGTTCATGAAATCTTTATAGTTTTGTTCCGCTTTTGCAGGAGAATTTCAAAATTAGTTCAATTTGTTTATCGTTGAAATCTGTTCGGATTTTAAAGGGCAATATTGAATGTAATTGACGAACATCTGAGTACATCCTGCAGACGGTAATGTCTGCGGAGGGATTTATTTATTTATTAAGAATTTGCCTTACCTACTAACATAATCAAATTACAAGACAATTAAAGAGAGGAAGAAAAAATGTAAAAATTAAAGAAAAGAAATACATGGTATAGTTTAACTAATTAGTTAAGTGTATAGGTTGACCGAGGAAGAACTGTCAGTAAACGTATGAGAGTGTCTTACTACGAACCCAGAGACGCGAGAGGCGCGTGCGGCTATAGCCACAATGTGAGGCTCAAATTTAAGTTTCGAGTCGATCTTTTGTTTGAAAAACCGGCGCAAATGGAATAGGCGTAATCAATTGGACTAGGCTTTAAGGAGAAGGACATTTTGTGATATTTCGGAACATTCATGGAGAGAAAATTAGTTTCACTCCAAGAAACGATCGCGTCAAGATCCCTTTGGAGAGCAATACAATCCTTTTCTGAGCGAATAACGCGGTAAATTTTTAAGTCATCAGCATACAGAAGACACTGAGACGCTTCGACAGGGTGAAGGAAAAAGGACCTTTAGAACATTTATTGGATATAAATTCTACATAGTTGTTCAGGCTAGTTGTTTTACGAATATGAAGGATAAGAGTAAAAAAAATTCTCACAAATCAACAAAGTGTTTTGCTCGGCGGTACTAAAAAGATACCGTTGAGATACTAGAGTAATTCCAAAAAGCAAGTGGTGTATCTAGAATACCACCCTGGCTTCTGAGCTGGGTGGGTGATACAAAGCGTGTACCACTGTGACTGAACGTGAATCAGTTCTAAAGACTCCTGAGAATTGATTGGTTCGGAGCACCTGTTCCGATGATCTAAATGCCATTTTAAAGGACTGCTTTGCCCATTTCTCAACCAATCTGCGACACTAGCTTCTACTTGAATGATGTCCAGGTGACTCGCAAGTTCAACAGTTATGGAGAAGGGTTGGTATTTCATATCAATGGGGTGTGGGCCACACTGCAAGGTTGGTGGGTGTGTTCGTTACATAGATAGGTGCACCTCTACTGCTCGAAGCGCAAGGGGCAGGAGTCATCTAAGATTGGAACATGTTCGCAGAGTTCCAATTGGAACAGGAAATCATCAAGACAACACTGGACGTCGCTTCGCCCCCGCTGCCGTAAACTTTGACACTCGACGCCAGTTGCTTTCGCTAAATCTGAATTCTTCACTCCTCGCGATCGGATCGAATTTTCTCAGATGACAACGACAGCGGCGGCTCCGCGCGACCACGGAAGCGCCCCGCAGCACCGCTCCGGGAACTTTAAGCTTTATTCTTCGCCTGCACACAATTCCAAACTTATCCACGGGCAATTATTATCGTTTCTCGGCCGCAACTGCATTTTCCACTTGTCTCGGAAAAGTGTCACTCGAATTCCACTAATTCCCCGCACGATTAGACTTAATTTGAAGTGTCGCCGATCGCACACCGCCACGAAAATAAAAAATAATACAGACCACACAAATCGATTTTCTTCACTTCAAATTTCCACTGAAACTTTTTTCTTCGCTCGTCGTCGTCGCGGTTGTCGACGATGTCGTTTTTCAATCGAATTTGTTCGACTTTTCACCGCCACGACATTGCCACAATTGGCTGAAGCAATCGAATCGGAAATTTTCCACCGATTTCCACTGTCTTACCGAATTTTCTCTTCGATTTGCTTCTTACTTTTTGCAAAAATTTTGTGTTTGCAGCTCGTGCAAATTCGGGACCACCAAAACGAAGCAAGCAAACTGTCAAATGTCACAATTGCTGTACAACTTTTTTACTTTTGACATTTGTCAACCGTCGTCAGCCACTTCCACTTTCCTGGGCGGAAGAAAAAGGTAGAAGTGGCTAATTTGTGGTTATATTCGGTCCACAAATCGGAAATTCCCTCCGATTTCCACTGTCTTACCGGATTTTTCTTACTTTTTACAATAATCGTGCAAATTCGGGACGAGCAGCAAAATCTGACAGCTCGAACAGATCAGCAACAAATTCGGACAGTTCGAACAGCATCTGCAACTAATTCGGAAAGCGATAGGAGCGCTTTAAAATCGTGTAGTGGCGAATAGGAAATGGAGATGTGAAATTTGCATTCAATGTGTTTTGTAAATTTTGTCGGTTATTTTCAGGACAGCCGGTAACCTACCGTTGCTTATTATGGGGCAAAATTGTGTAGAACAATACTGCACTGCACAACAATGAAATTTAAAAAGAAAAGAAAACAATTAATATAAACAATCCCTATCCTCACTTCCAAAAAATTATAACAGATTTTTGTACTTTAACTATTGTTATTTTTAAACAAACATTTGAATCAACATGTGTACACAATAGGAAGCATCGCTTAGAGTTGTAACTGAGTCTTGAAAAAAACAATTGGGAAAATAATTAAATAAACTTGTTCCTCACTGTAAACTTAACCAGAAAATAAGGTCATCAAATTAGTGCCTATTTTTATAAGTTAACAGTTATTCTGAGTACACGGTCATGTAGCGGAAATATGATTGGTGGTACATTTTTTTCTAGTTCAATTTTTTACAAATCCGAATGACAAAAAAAAACACAAAAAAATGTGCGTTATTGATGCAAATTTGTCCAGTCCTGCAATATTGTTTAAAGTTCACGCCAAAATGTAATAATTAATTAAATTTTCAACAATTCAATCATGAAAAAATGATCAGTCAGTGAGTAATTAAAATCATTTAATTCCTTGACTTAAAAATCGATCGAAACCAATAGACATCGATAGATATGAACAATACAAAATACATAAAAAATAAATTGTAACACTGAACTTTTCTACTGTGTACAAAATCTATCTGCAAATTCGTATCCAGAGAGCGCATTCAAAAGGACAGCCAAAGCTATATCGATTTCTATTTGATTCGGTTTGTTTTTTCTGTGGTTCTTTTCTTATTAGAAAATTGAGTTTTATTCGATAAAGTTCGTATTACACAGTACGAAGTATTTGGTAATATAATGAACTCATTTTCCAATTTAAAAACTCACAAAAATATATTTATTCTAAACAATTAGCAAGAATATTTCATCAACATAATTTTACGAGCCGACTTAAACAATAGTAGCAGTGAAACTAATAAGATATGTTATGAACAAGGTTGAGTGAATTTAGTGGTCACTCAACGGATAAAAATAAATAATAAAACATAAACATTTATAAAATGGAACTATTTAACTTTCTACGCATAAACTTCACTCTTTCCTTGATTCAAATTCATGCTCTTAAGCAAGTAACATTTTCCTGAGGATCGAAAAGGTTCAAGAAATCTCATTCTCAAATCGACGAAATATTGGCTCGATAGCATAGTTTTATTGTTAGTCGATTTTTAATCGTAAAATTTGCTATTTTATGTGTGAATGTCTGTTGGTATCTCTCGCAATTTTTAACAGGAATAAGATGCCTATAAAAATTGTCACCGTAGCACCACTACGGCGAATTATATGTTTTTCTGCTTTATCAAGTTTATAGTTGTTTCCATCGAAATTACTCCTGCAAAAAACAATCCCAACAAACCGCACTATGAAACACACAATTGTAATTTGGAAGAAATCATTTGTCCAAGTTTTATTATACATTCAAATTTCTACACATCTCAAATCATATTAATTAAAGACTCTTCTTTTTCCCCATTCGTCGATATCACCCTTTTCACTCGTTTTTTTATTACGTAATTACAAAAATCAATATCTAGTCCTGGCATTAAATACACCCTAACAAAAAAATACAACATAACAATTAGTAACCAACAAATTGAATTGTCAGCGACGAGCGCTTAAAACAATCAAGCACGCTTGAATTCAAAAGGTAGATCATCCTCCCACTTTCAACAAGAGTAGCGTTAACTGGCTTCCAGGTGCACGTTGCGGATACAAGGAAAACCGAAGAAAAGAAAGCGAACTACACGAAATGCTGCGCGGCCAATTCAACGATCGAACCTACAGCCTGTTTGTGGTACCAAAACTAACCAACTCCCAACGACATAGAATTTGTTCATTTCGCAAGTAAATGGGAACGCAGTCCGTCCAACAATCAACACCATACACATCTCAATCATTAAGTTAGCATTTTCATCCGTTTATGAATTTCAAAATGAAGGATTCGCTGCTTTAACGACGATTCGAATTATGAAGAAATGAAAAAAATTGCGAAAACTTAAAACAATGTCCAATTAAAAGAAAAACAGTTCGCCAAAGTAAAGTTCGCCATTCAATCGTCGGTGAACGATGATGGAAAGGGACGTTTTACGTTTTTTTCTCGGGTGTTGCGTTCTCATTCGACTGTGTGGTTGTTTTTGGCTGCGACGTAGACTCGGCTATTGTTGGTTTGGTCGATTTGCTTTCTGAGGTAGCGTCAGTTCCGGCCTGTTTTGCATCCTGTTGTCGCGGCTGGCTGAAGTGCAGTCTTATAATATCTCTCTTGTTGATCTTGCCCATCGCATTTCGGGGCATCTCTTCAATCACTTTTAGCACAGACGGCACGGCATACTTGCCCACTTTGTCCGCACAGAATACTTTCAACGTTTCCAAGTCGAGCTCGAAGTTATCACGAAGTACTGCGATGGCTGCTATCCTTTCGCCCCATGTGGCATCCGGAATGCCCACAACTGCGACATCCTTTATGCTTGGATGTTCTAGAATGTGAGTCTCGATTTCCAGTGCTGAGATCTTAAAGCCGCCACTCTTGATTATGTCGACATTCGCGCGGCCCATCAGTTTTATCGACCCGTCCTCATAGCTAGCGATGTCTCCGGTTTTGAAGTAGCCATCGATGAACTCCTTCTTTGATTCCTCCGGCCGGTTGTAGTATTCCTTGAACACGTTGTCCCCCTTGACCTGCAGCTCGCCAACGATCGGCTCATCCTTTGTGTCCGATTTCTTTTCATAAACTGGCTGCTCGCCCTTGGCCCAGAAGCCTTTATTGCTCTCGCCCTTGAATGTGAAGAGTGGCTTGTTATCGCCGTCAGTTATTCGGATCTCCACGCCCGGGAGTGGCATTCCGACCGTGCCGGGTCTACGTTGTCGAGACTTGTCTTGCACGTAGGGATTGCTCAGCGCCATTCCTGTCATAAAAAATAGTAGAATTACTTATCTCCTAATCATGAAATAAACTGACGTCCTTACCAATTTCAGTCATTCCATAGCGCTCCAGCAATCGATGCCCTGAAATCTCATGCCATCGAGCGAATACTGTGTTTGGTAGGGGCGCCGATCCAGAAATCATCAATCGTATGTTCTTCTCGCAATGGTTCTGAATGTACTCAACCATTCGCGAGTTCTTTGCAAAAATCTTGTCGTACTCGTCGATCAAAAAGTTGTAGATGGTCGGGACGCCCATGAACATATTCACGCGATCCTTAGTCGGAGTATTTATGCCCAGCAGAGCGCTCCACACGTTGTGACTGTCGTAATGATCGTGCATGATCAATTTGCCGCCCACACTCAACGGACACATGAGCGCGTTCACGCAGCCGTGCACATGATTTAACGGGAGCACGTGCAGCAGGCAATCCTTCGAGCTGAAATGCCATGCGTCCGTCAAGCAATTCACCTGAGCATTCACGTTTTTGTGGGAGAGCACAACCCCCTTCGGATTGCCGGTCGTGCCCGACGTGTACAGGATCATGGCATTCGATTTCGTGTAGAAGTCCGCGGTCAGGGCGCCTTCAATGAACATTTGGCTGCTCAATTGCATCACATTCTCGTTTTTCGGGTCTAAAATCGACGTCTGCGTGTCTATCTCTGGAATGAATGTGTGATCGACAACAATCAATATTTTCTGTAGACTCTCCGAAATCGGTTTCATCACCGCTTCATATTCCGGAGTTGTGATCAGGAGAGATGCCTCGCAATCTTTGACGAAATATTTCAGCAGGTCGGTTGGATGGCGCGTGCTAAGCGGAACGGCCACTTGCCCCGAGACCCAACAGGCCCATTGTACAACAGGATAGAGTGCATCATTCGGACAGAGGAATGTGACGCGAGAACTGGATCCACTACCTAAGAAACACCCATTCGTGAGTTGCTATTTATTGTGAATTGGACAGAATAACGACACTTACCACATAAATTGGAAATTTGGGCGGATAGCCGTTTGGCCGCTGCGTACAACCGATGGTAGCTGTATTCATTGATTTGATCCTTGATGGCAACCTTGTTGCCGTGCAAAAGAGCCTTTTTGAACACCGGCACCACATCGCCGGAACCCTCCTCCTGTGCAAAAATCTTCTTTAATTTCTCGAGGATTTCGTTTTCATCTTCAGCGTCGAATTTTTTGATCTGGAAAATATTTGATGTGATGAGTGAATTAATTTAGAATTCGGAGATATGGCTGAAAATTAAAAACTTGCATTTTTGGTCACCTTGAAATATTGAATTTGTTTAGCAAAAAAATACGGAGTAGCTTAGATTTGAAGTATGTTTTTCTTGAATGTATTCAACACTAGGCTGTTAGCATTCATGTTCAAATTATAACGAAAATAATGCATTGGAACTCTTTTCAATATTTTTTTGCCAGAGCTGATAAGTCTTTGTTTGAATCCAACTTTAGTTTGCTAGGCATTTTTTCTCAATAACTTCTCCATTTCAATTTTTAGATTAGAAAAATATTATGAACATCGATCATCATCCCAGTTTCATGTTAAATTGTGCCATGCTTAACAAAATCAATGTATTGAAGAAGGTACAATTTGCGCTAGTGCGCCATTGATGATGAATTTTTTTTAAAAATTAAAAAAAGGAGAAAATCTCTTCATTTTTGCTGCGTTGAAATAATGTTTCTTATATGAAAAGTAGTGAAGAGCACCAGAAAGGCGTTACAAACATTTAAGTTTGTAGGAGAGTAAGGTCACCTTCGGAAGGTACTGAAAGACAGAAGATTTCGGCAATCACCCCCTCTTTTTTAAGACCCTCAGCGTTCGTTGCATTTTATATTTTTTGAGTTAATTTTTAAAAAAAACCAAAGTCAAATTTCTAGCACAAAATACAATCGTATCAAAATAAGAAAGGTCCAAGACAAGCTACGACTGATCTTCAAATGCCCAAAAATGGAGTTTCATCTTAAAGTGAAAAATAGTCCGTATCCGCTCCAAAATTGTAATTCATTTTCCTATACAATTCAAGATTAGATTATGTAAAATCGCCATGCCGATAATTGATGTATTCCTCACATTTCGTATTAATTTCATGACAAAGCTTAGGCATGATAGATTTTCAAATGACATTTAATACTACGGCACGAGTTACCATTTGACACCGCGTAAAACATAAACCTTATATGCAAGAGGGCATACTCTGGGTCTGGACTATGAAGATATTTTTGTTGTCACGATTCCACATATGATTATATCAACGACCATTAAATCGATATTTGTGATATAAGATAGAAATAGGATAGTTTGATAAAAGTAAATAAATATTGGGTCATATTGGCAGCTTTTTGGTAAACTTTTGAAGATCTTCTTTATTGAAAATCAATTTTAATCAAGTACACATTGGCCATTATTATCATTGACCTTTTGCCATTTTTCTGGTTGCTCCATAATTCCATCGGTGTAGAACTTCTGTGGTTTATCGGCGAAAAACTTGGCCAAGCGGCTGTTCTGTCGGCCAATTTTTTACCATCAAGAGAGTTTTGCAGAGACTGAAACAAATGGTAGTCAGACGGTGTAAGGTCCGGACTATACGGTGAATGCATCAAAACTTCCCAATCAAGTTGCGCCAATTTGTTCCAAGTCATCAAAAATGTGTGTGGCCTGCCTGGCATTGTCATGATGGAACACAACTCTTTTTCTGTTGGCCAATTCTGGTCGCTCTCTCTTCGCTTTGCTTCGTTCAAACGATCGAGTTGTGCACAGTACAAGACCGAATTGACCGTTTCGTCAGGTTGTAGCAGCTCATAGTGAACAATTCCCTTCCAATTCCACCAAACACTCAACATAACCTTGTTTGCCGTCAATCCAGGCTTTGAAGTCGTTTGTGGAGGGTCGCCGGCCTTTCACCATAATTTTTACGTTTAATATTCTCGTATTTAATTCACTTTTTATCTTTCGTAACGATTCGCTTCAAAAATGGTTCGATTTCGTTGCGTTAATTCATGGGGCACCCAAACATCGAGATTTTTTTAGTAGTCAGCCTTTTTTAAATGATTCCAAACTGCTATGTAGTTGATGTTCAGTGCTTCGGCTATCTCCTGACATCTTGCATGCCGGTCTTGCTCCACCAGTTGGGAAATTTCATCGATTTTTTTCCATGAATGGCCGATCAGAACGAGGTGCATCTTTGACATCGAAATTTCCTGGACGGAATCGAGCAAACCACTCCTGGGTCCGACGTTTTCTCACAGCATTCTCACGATACACTTCACAAATTTTTCGGCATGTTTTTACAGAGTTTTTAACTTTTTCATAGTAAAAACGAACATTTCTTCAGATATTTCACTCATTTTTAAATCAATATAACTTTTTATACGAACGATGAATTACAAAACTGCCTTCACAAAAAATGTAGCCTGAAATGTCACCTTTCAAATACACGTTTATTTGACACAATTGAATTAATGTTGGCTGATATATGGGCATCAACACCATCTAGTGACAAAAACCGCGGAGACTTTTTATATGATCCAATACATATTTGAATTTTGCACATGAAATTATGGGTACAGGAATCATGAGAAATGATTGGCTAGTTCGAAAGACCTTTATATAGAAAATGCCCGAATTGATTTCCCAAGGAGAACCAAAACATTGATGTACAAAATATTATGTGGTAAATCGTATGCTAAAATTGTATTGTTCAATTTATTTATTATTGATAGCTATTTGCCACAACCTTGAAAAATCATCAATGATCATGTTCAATTTTATATTTTTCTTCTTTTTGTGACGCTTTTGGAAGTGAATTGAACAAAACGATTGCTAAACGCGGATGCATACGACTTTCTTTAAAATAAGTCCAAACGAAAACATATGTATTTGCGAAGCAATTGCCACTAAGTATATCGCTATAAGATATTTATAGAACATTCTTTCATATATATATATATATCGAAATGTTTCGCACCAACTCTTCTTTCATACGCAATAGCCAACATGTTTACGAGAATCACGAGCAGGAAAAACATGATGTAGCAAACAACCCCATCATAACAATGTAGTTGAATATACCAATTAACAAAATTAGTGGGTCAAGCAGAAAATCGATGCTGGACGATTTCTTTTGATTGCGGTCAGCCGAACTTGGAAGTTCGAATTCCGCATCAATTCTCGTCTCGAAAAAATACTGACCGATATTTACTAAGGGGATTCAGAAGATCATATTTACAAACATTCCGATTGTTCGTCTGAAACATTTTTACCATTCAGTCAAAACCAACCACTTGATCTCGACTGTTAAAAGGAAACTTTATTAATTGCGCATTTTCGCTTGTAACCGATTGTCTGTTACGAATTGCATCGTCGTAATCAATTTAAATACGGTCGGAATATTTACATTTTCAATTATCGCCCGATCTTTTCGGTCATATTTACATAAGCGAGCCGCGCCGTAGTATCAGATTAAAATCCACAGTGACGGAGCTAGAATTTTATTCGGAGGAGCCAGCCGCACAATGGACCGGAGGACGGACGATCCAGATGTGGTATTCGTCGTCATTTCTGGCGTATTTGCATTTTCGCGTGATCTAATTTTAAAAGTGTTTTTAAATTATTTTTAGGACAATATTATCAATGTCTTGGCGCGTGGCTTGTCAACGTCGATTGGCGAAAGACAATTCAACGTCGGAATGCTTGATTTCATTTCGATTAAATGCTGCGAATAGATGGTTTTAGCGTTTCGGCTTGTCACACTGACTCAGAACAGTGTGTTATCAGGAGCTTTTTTATTGACACAGCGATTAGAGACTTGGATTTAATAGGACATTGGGTTAAGACAAGACTTTCAGCGGAAATATTTGCCGCTTGGTTCCATTTTAACTGGATTTTGCAAATAATGTGCTGATTTTAGCAAAAAAGTCGTTATCAGATCAAGAACAGGGATAACTAACACCACATAGAAAAAAGAAAACTCATTTCCCCCCAGAATATTTGATATAGAAATGAAAAAACCGGCGAAATATGCTTCAAATGACAATTTTCAATTTAAGGGGTCTACCCTCTTTATCATTTTAAAAAAATCAATTATTTTATTGCATTTTTGGAAAGTATATATATCCAGAAATATCATATTCAAATTTTATAAAGATCGAAGCAGTCTAACTGTATTTTTGGGCAACTTTCACTTTGTCACCCGAGCGCGATTCTTCATTAAAAAAACTTTAACCGCGTTTTTCTCGAAACAACGTTTTTCGACGCCGCGTTGATGAAATCTCGAGAACTACTGAATCGATTCTCACCAAATTTTTACCAGGCATTTTTTTATGACAAAATGGGGTGTTTTTCAAAATTTTGATTCAAAGTATTTTTTTTTGGCCAAAAACGATGAAAAAAGCATGTTTTTTTTCGTATTTTTTCGAAAAATTTCCGCCATTTTGTCAATTTTGCAAAAATCAAAAATCGCCCTATTCGCGCTATAGCTATTAACGTACTGAACCTAAAACTATTTGATTTTTTTGTTTCAGACCAACCATCCCGAAAATTTCATCCACAGCGCACACCCCTCTCATTTTTTTGACATTTTTTCAACCAGCATTTTCAATGATAAAAACTCACATAAATGAATAAGAGAATTGTTTTCTGTGTATTTCGAGAGTGTATTTATTGAGTGTAACCCCTCCTTTATCAATATTTATAATTTAAACCTATCTAAAAAATTATTGAAAATAACCCGTTTTTGCTAAAAGAGGGTAGACCCCTTAAGGAATGCGGAACCGATTTTCTAATGAAAATATTATTACTGAATCAACTTCAATCATCGACATTTTCAGAAAATGATGTGGATTAAGATTGATGGCATTATTGCATATATCACATCCATATTCATTTGAAGCGTAAGAAAGGTGAGGTAGGATATGCCCTTTTTGTATCATCCATAGTATTTCCTTGACCTTTGGTCAATGGAATGAAATTTTTCCCGGGGCTTGGAAAGTAGGTTAAAGGGGCCACTCTACTGTTAAAGTGCTATAAACGCAACTTTAAAAAAAAATCGATTAAGACGAAACTATTACTGATATCAATTTGAAACTTAGTGTACTTCTTTATTGAAGTCTAAAGTTAACAGTTTTATTGTAAAAAATATTTTTTTAAAGCAAAATGGCCGTCATACTGGTTTAGCACGCACGCGGTCCAAAGAGAAAAAAAATCAAACTGCACCTCGTAATATCTTGGCTAAAATATCCATCTGCAAGCATAAAGCAAGAAAAATTCTTTTAATCTGGGTTATAAAGAACAGAAGTAACCTATTCTGGCAGCAAAAACGATTTTATTGACGATTTGGTGCGCGTGTGTCAATTTTCGTCATATTCGCAAATGAAAAAAATGATTCCCGAATTTCCAAAACAATTTTTTAAATTATGACAGTAGGTTATTTCTCTATTTAAATACTTTAAAAAATAGTGTGCAAAGTTTGAAGTGAATCGACCGATTAGTTTTCTTACAATTTTACGACGCGCAACGAAAAAGTACGTTTCGAAAAAAAGCGTTTAAAGTTTTTTAACGAAATTTTCTCACAAGTCTCAAAAACACGGGGCAGAGTTTATTATAAAATATGATGATATTGGGTCTATATTTACTTCCTTCGATGATTATTAGTCTATTACGAGAATATATAGATTTAGAAAGTATCATACTACTTAATATACAGTTATTTCAGGACAGATGTTTGAGCGGCCACAATATCTGCGAGTGCTGCAGAGAGAGAAATAATATAAATATCGATCTGAAATTTTAAACACGAATTCTTGAAGCATATATGTATCTAGTACTAGCTTATGTTTTGGTACACGTATTGAACACACTCGTTCTCGAGAACCATTGAACGCATCCATTCCAACTTGACGGCTATTTTACAATTGATATTTAAGCTATATTACTGCATCAAAAGTTGTTGGCGTCAGTTGTTTGCAATCATGGAATGGGGTTCACTCGAAAATCGTGTTGTCGTAATTGGCCTGCAAAAATGCGGCTACGAAAAAGGACAAATCTTTTGGATGTTGCGCCCACTGAAAATCACTCGAAACTTTGTGTATCGTACTGTGAAGTTATTTGAGGATACTGGTGGAATAGTCGACCGTCTGAAATCCGGCCGTCCGCGCACTGCACGAATGCCACAAGCTATTATAGCCGTGGAGAATCGAATTCGTCGAAATCCGCATCGCAAACAGAAAATCTTGGGTCGAGAGATGAATATCAAGAAGGACTGCATGGCACGCATCATAAAACGTGGTTTGAGACTCCATGCGTACAAAAGACACACCGGACACTTGCTCACAGAAACATTGAAACAAAAACGCGAAGCAAAATCGAAAGCGTTGCGTCGCCAGTACGCGAAGAACGGCGACAGACGAATTCTGTTTACGGACGAGAAAATTTTCACCGTAGAAGAATCGTTCAACAAACAGAACGATAGAGTGTATGCTCTGTCATCAAGACACGCGTCTGAAGTCAGTTCGAGAGTTCAACGAGGCCACCATCCAGCTTCTGTGATGGTGTGGTGGGGAGTCGCCTACGATGGGGTCACTGAGCTCCATTTCTGCGAGAAAGGTGTCAAAACTTCTGCCCGAGTGTATCACTCAACCGTCTTGGAACCCATTGTAAAGCCCCTCAACCAAACAATGTTCGGCGGAAAGCGCTGGACATTCCAGCAAGACTCTGCTCCAGCTCACAAAGCCAAAACGACTCAAAATTGGCTAAAAAAACACGATCCGGACTTCATTTCTACGGATGATTGGCCAGCTGGCAGCCCAGACCTTAATCCGTTAGATTACAAATTATGGTCAGTTTTAGAGGCTATGGCTTGCTCTACTCGACACGCAAATATAGTCTTTGAAGCGCACCCTTATCCGAGCAGTGGACAACTTTCCTATGCATGAGGTGCGTACTGCGATCGATGAGTGGCCAGACCGACTTCGGCGTTGCTGGAAGGCAAAGGGAGACCACTTCGAATAAGTTGTTCTACAATTTGTAGTCATTCAGTGACCCAATAAAAATAAAAAGACAGTTTTGAAAAATATCCATTCGTTTTCATTTTATGAGCCAAAAACCGTGTACCAAAACATTAGCTAGTACTAGCTACTGCCGTAATATTGAAGAAAACAAAATTTAATTTTATTTGGTAGTAGAGTGGCCCCTTAATAGATTCTCAACTCGAAACCTTGGAACAAGTGTTTTGGCATTAGTGGCTTTTTACGCATTAAAAAAAGGGTTTTTTCGTACGACACATATCAACCTCGAAAAATCGTTGGCAACAAACCAGCCAATGATAATTAGTTAAATCAATAAAGTTAATTACTTAAAAAATGCATGTTGTTAATTTCCTACACCCACCGACACCCTATATGTGTCTCAAAAGAAAGTTTACATTTGTTGTCAGAGCGTTATGTGGAAATGTTAGACAAGTTCGTGGTGCCATAACTGTAAAACTTCTCTGGCTATAACCAAAGTCGTTGGTTCCTGCAGGACGGCGCAACCTCAATCACGTCCAATACGTCACGTCTTCGCCTCGAGCACGTAGAATTTTTCTTGGCAAATTGATCTCTAGGAGAGGCGACATAAACTGGCCACCACGCAGTCCTGATTTAACTCCTATGGGCTTTTTTCTGTGAGGGTATCTCAAATCAAAAGTTTATAACAATAAACCGACTTCTCAGGCGCATTTAAAAGAAAACGTCAATATGAGAAATTCAGAAAAACATAAAAAATTAAAGGAAAAAAGTCTAGTTATACCATAAAGTCTGTTTATACCATTATCAAAATTTTTGAAAACAGTGGTTTCATTGAAAATAAGCCGCGAACTGGGTCGACCGAAAAAGCTTTCGCGCAGAGACATTAGTTCAATTTTAAAAGAAGTTAACAAAAATCCAAAAATAAGTGCTCCAGATTTGGCGAAACAAGTGGCTGCGATAAGGAAAAAGGATTTCCAAGCATTAAATTTCAATGGGTTTCAAAGCAGAACTCCACGTAAAAAACAATTAATATCCGCAAAAAAAAAACGACTTCTGCGCCTAGAGTTCGTCAAGGCCCATATCAATAACGGCAACGATTTTTAGAATTTTATTTACCGATGAGTCGAAATACAGCATGTTCGGGTGTGATCGCAGTAAAATATGGAAAGAGAGAAAAATACGGCTTTAGAGATTAAAAATTTGATCCCTACTGTCAAGCACGGTGGAGGTAATGTTATGGTTTGCGGAGACATAGCTGCATCTGGGGTCGGCAGATTGGCTTTTGTTGAAACTACTATAGACCGCTATGCTTACAAGAACCTGTTGGAACAACAATTAAGGCCACCAGTTGAGAAGTTGTGTCTTGGAGGGAGCTGAATTTTCCAACAGGACCATGATACGAAGCAAACAGCAATTTTCGCCAAAAACTGGATGTTGTACTACGCTAACAGGCACCTGAATGCACCTCCTCAAAGCCTGGATTTAAACCCAATAGAACATGTATGGGAGATTCTGGAGCGGAAAATTCGGAAATCCTGCATAAAAAATAAAAATTTGTCAAAGGAAGCGCTCATTAGAATGGGAGAAAATTACATCCACAGAAACTGGTAATTTAGTCGCCTCCATGCCCTGAAGATTACAAACAGTAATAGATGCTAAAGGGGATCCAACAAGGTATTAAGCCAGCAAATAATTTTTAAAATTCCGATACGTTTAGTTGGATTTTGTGTGTGTATAAGTCAGCGTAGCAGCGTCAGCACTGACTGCCGTAGACTTTTGTCCATTATTTTTTTTATGTTTTTATGAATTTCTCTTTAAGTTTGTTATGGAAAGTTTTTGTTTTCGTTTTTTTTTATAAATATCTTTACGTTACAGAAAAAATGTGCATCAATGGATATTTGATTAAAGCTTCCAATTAACCAGAACCTTAATATAAAGGCGCCGCTGTAGACTTTTGTCCGCAACTGTATATTCAATTAATTAACGATCACAAAAATTGTGCAGCTTCAAATTTAGAAAATTTATTGCAGACAATTAGAAAATTCTAAACAATTTTCTCGATCAAGTCTTGAACATGTTAAAAAATATTTGTTTCTAAATACGAAAATTAATATTATTCACAAATTTGACGACCGTCAATGTGTTGGACATTTCTGTTATTATATTCTGGAGGATTCGATTCTAAAATGTTGAGTTGGTGGTTAAAAATCAGAATAATGTTCGTAATACATTGCGAGCGACTTAAACAATTGAAAGTATGCAAGTCTGCATGATTAGTTGAGCGCAACAAATTGCGAAATTTCAAATTAAAACATCAATGCTATACAGCAACCTGTTTGCAGAAGAAGAAGAAAACAGTTGGTAGGCAATGATATTCAATTGTTGATCGGGAACAAAAGTAGGGGGTCTATCGCGAATGCAAACACATTTGTTTCGTGAAATAAAAACAACGCTGTCTTTGGTAGAAATTGAATAAAAACCTGGAATTGTAGATTGCAATTAATTTTACTTATAATTTTTATGGTTTCTCATTTTCGAGCTACGAAATCGTAGAAAATCCACCTCGGGCATTTCCTGGAATTGATCACGCTCATTCTGTTTATTGTATTTCGATTAAAATGTCGCAGTTATCAACATGAGCAATACATTAATGTGGTGGTGAAGCAGTTGCTTGCGGCACATATTGTCGCAATTTAAAGCTGTTTTAATTGGCAAACTTTCGCACACGGGTGGCGCCCGCAAGCCGCTAGCACACCTCCGCTGTCGTAGGCGGCATTCCGAGATGCGCACGAACATCGAAATAGCACAGAGGTGTTTCCTATTAAGAGAGGTGCATGCGGACTTGAATTATTCTGTTTATTTTTGAGTCTTGCCGAGACATTTGGCGGGTTTTTTCTTATTAACGGGATCACCCTCGTGGCGTCATCAGTGTTTTGCACTGAAATACGGAAATCACAATTGCTCTCCCAAATGCAAACTTACCGTGGTGCTGTCTTGGGTCTTCGTGTTTGTGGAGTAGGTCTGGCCGGGGGTCGGCGACCCAAACGAGGAGCAGGGACCTAGGGCACCCCACAGCCTCTTGTCCTTGACGTATCCCACCCCATGGGTGGACCTACGCGCGGCATTCAATCGTACGCCGAGTCTCAGGAAAACAGATGACATTACACTTGAAGTCTACGATCTGACGAAATTTCGCTTTTTCTGACGCAACTTTCGCACTGGCCGGAAACGAGCCGCGACTGGCCTTACTTCGCCAGACACAATCCTCCCTTCTGCGTCTGCAAGTAAACAAATTGTGGAAATTAGGCCTTCGGGCGCCGGGTAATATGATCAGCCCTCGCTTGAGCTGGACAAGTGTCGCGCCAGCAAGCTGTGACACATTTTCCAATGCTTCCTCTACTTTTACTTTTCGAACAGCGACGACAGCCGAACCGGTAGCACGCAGCTCAAGGGAAGGTCGCGGCTGTTTGTCGCCGAACACCCATTAAACCGGTGCTTTTCGAATGCAAGGCGACAAATCGCTAAACTCACCAAACGGTTCCGTGCGAAACGACGGGTTTTCCAATAATCCACGTCTCAGATTTGGAGCGGAATTTCGCTATCACGAGCGAAAGAATGCGTGTACTTCCTTCCGACTCGGAGCACTACGAATCAATTTTGTTCCACTCTCACTTCACTGCGCGCGAGTCGCTATCGACGAAATATTAGACGGAATTTGCACTAATTAAAACTATTCACGCATCCACCCCCAAAACAAGCAAGCAAAATGTCAATCGAGCCGTTTGCTCCGCGCCGAATGTCGAATGAAAATTATTTCATACGGCAAATGTCACATGTGGTTTGCTATAGTTGGAGCGTATACACGATTGCCTGAAGCATTTGTCGAGTCAACAACAACAAGCTGATATAAATTTGTCCCGCTTGAAAAATAACCGACCAGAAAATTTTGTCGGATGGACTCAGTGATTGTTTATACATGAACGGCTTGAGAAATTAAACGTACGAAATTTTCATTCAACGAACATTATCACTACACACAAGATATTTCAAGTTGATCTACGAATTTACGGGTTGTTTAAAGCGACTCTAGTTTACACGCTGCCTGAAGTATGCCCGCGGTTGCATCAAGTGCTCATGTATACACACCAAATGTACGTAATTGATTAGTAGTGCCACACGCAATGATAATCTTACGTTAGATTTATTTCAATTTTAAAACATCCACTCTATCGTAGGCGGTGAATTTGATTCACTATAAGTGCATTGTTACTATATATGTTTCACATAATGAAAATTAAAATCCAGAACACTATGTTTAAAATTCATTGATCGTTGAAATAATTAGTATACATCAATAAATTCTATAAATATTTCAATTTAATGATTAACTGCCACTGGGCAATTGAACCTACACCTACAGACTGATTCTAAATTAAATACAAACAAATTCTAAATTGAAACTCTCCACAGTTCATGATGTTGATCTCAAAGTTCATCAGAAAGCTGGGGCACATAATTCTCCTTGAAAAAGTCCTGAACACCGTTAATGATACGCAACCCTTGCTAGATTTATTAAATAAAGTTTCCAAATAATAATAAATCAACAGATGTCAGCCGATGTTAAAACAACAATTGAATGTTTAATGTAATTTAAAGTATTAATAAATATTCGACTCTTTGGTTTAAATTAAAAACAAATATATAAATGCACTTAAAAAAACGTTTGCAACAAAATGAGATTCATCAAAAATAAATATTTTAGTTAGTCGAAGAAGAAATTTACGATGAGTTTAAGGGCTGAATTTCATTACATTACTTACTTTTACTTTACGGCAATGTGTTAAGCTTATCATTGATCACATATTAAAGACAATGAACTTAGAAAGTACAGGTACCTATTCCTTCATCAAGATCTAATAGCTACCAATATTCAGCTCTCTTATTTACTAATCATCAGCTTTCTAGACGTGGCTTTTGCTTAAACTTAAACTAAAAATAATGTTATAAGAAAATTTACATCGTTCTAAATATAAAAAAAACTATATTCTTTAGTATTTTATAAGTTCTAAAAACCAACTATGCATCAAACAAATAAAGAAACACCTTCTTACCGTTTGAAATAAACTTATTTTATATTTTGAAGATAAGAGGCATCAAAGCAAAAATCTTATTTACGCTTACTTCGTGCGGGGAATAGTAACTTTTCATTGAAAATATGCTTATATAATTTATGAATAGCTCTATGATTTCATTAATTTCAATATTTATTATACATAATTCGTTTAATTTTTTCCTGCCAAGTTACCGCGGTATAAAAAAATATCACACATTTACAAAAAAGACACTATTATGATGATTATTGACTAATTTGAATAAATGAATTCCTCCATAGGAAAACCTAACTCTTGTTCCTATGAAGATTTAAACATTTCAATTATTTATGTGGTAGTTTACTTTTACTAAAGAAATTTTGCTACAAAATAACGGGCAAGCTTGCAACAACTGCATGAATAACGTGAATGATGGTTTGTGGTTCCTACTATTGCACCAAATGGCTTTTATATGAAAGGAACCACTAGTTACCTTTCCACAAAAATTTTTACGGGTCAGTGATCAGAAACCAGATTTGGATCCTCCCCCCTCGTGTTAATTTACAATGGAAATTCCTTCAAAATGCAGATCCCGCTCAAGGTATAATGGATCCCGCTGACATGTTTGCGTTGTCATTTCATGCAGAGATGACATGTGGAATGCAATCTATTCATAGTTCGATGGATAACTTGCTCCGTGTGACGATTATGTGTACCATAAAAATCACCAATTCGGCTGTAAAGATCACTGTCGAAAGTTTTACTGAACTTTAAGGGGAAAACTAGCTAAAGTACTAACTTTCATAGCGATATCAGTCATTTGAGAAGCACTAAATAAAACATACAAAAAGTGAATAAACATTTTGCATAGCGACAGTGCAAAAAATAAAGAGTGGTGGAGAGAGATTAAGAAGAAGCGAAGACAGTCGACAAAAATTCGTCTACCAAGAAGCAGACGTAAATCAGCATCTTTCGCAACGTTGAAGAAACTACAATTTTTTTAAAAACCATTCCTCGAATAGTATTTTGAACGGAGAAAAGAATGTGGTATAAAATATATTTTGAACGATTTTTCTACATTTTTTTAAAACTACGCAGTTATAGATGATAATAAAGTGGATAATTACAAAATCGCCTCCACATAATTCATTGAATATTTTCGTCTAAATTTAAAATTTCATTTAAACCGCCACATGAAAAACATATGCCTTTTTGTCAATTCCCTTTCCAATAAAGTCTTTCTCTCGAGCAGGACGAGAACAATGGTATTCTCGTAATCTACAAAACCATTACTTTGCAATCAATTAAATATAACCCACTTTTGTACCACCAGAATAATATTTTTTACAAACAAAGACATGAAACTTCGTTTTAAATTTTTTATTTATTAATTTCGTTTCTCAGAAATCTGTAATTACATAGGAAACATTAATATACTTATTCTCTCGCGCGCTCTTTCATTTCAATCGATTACATCTAAAATGGATAAAATCCAACCAATTTAGTGATTAATTAGTTCATCAAATGTATACGTATACAACTTACAACTGATAATTGCAATTTCAAAATAAAATCTAGTATCTATTACATTCTTTCTTTTTTATTGAAAATCTAATGCACCAACAATAAATAATAATTTTATATAATTTTTATTTGAATGCTAGCATACATGAAAATGCATCGAATAGTATTTTTTTCAATACTAATTATTTTTCATATGATTTCTCTCCGATTATTCTGAATAATTAATTCAATAGTTGTTTTTTCGAAAAAATTGACCTTTATTCACTCTTGACTTTTATAGTTCACATTTTCCGATTAGTTTCGAACAATAGTGTGTTTACGGTTTTAAATGTTATTTAATTGTTTCATTTAAAAAAAACGACATAAATTTTTTGTTTTTGTAGTCAATTTCAATTAGTTCTCCTCTATTCGTTCAGCTGCTAACACATTTAAATATTGATGGGATATTTTGCAGATTGCTTGAATCAAATTAAAATCTATATGGGCTGATGAAAAATCGGCTAACTACAATACGATTTGCATAGAGTTCGAAATATGCACTTATGTATAGATGTGTGTGTGTGTAATTGTTTATTTTTAAATTAATCGCGATTTAGTTGCTATTCCGGTAATAAAACTTACAAAGCTAAACGTACTTCGTATATTTTTTTGATGGTTTTTAATTTCTATTTTGGTAGACGGTTTGTGTAAACGTGCTTAGATTGAACATTTATTTCTTCACTTATTTGTAGTTGATGTGGATAATATTTGTTTTCCGTACATATTAATGTAATGATTTTTTGATATTGGGTTTCGATAATGTTCCGTTTGAAATTTTCATGAGTTCGTAGGTTTTTGATCGGCTTTATTGATATCAAAATTTTAGTGTTTATTGCAATTTGAATGCAATCCGATGAGGGTGATTTTTCCACTCAGTATTACTCATCAGCAAAAAAGCTAGTTCTTTCGCTATAAAAAAGGCAAGATATGGATAAGACTTGCATAATATACCTTGAGAAAGAAAAAAAACTTTTACTTGCGATGAAAATTATTAAAAATTGCTCTACAATCACAATGACTTGGGGCATGTATGAAATTTAAAAAAAAATATTTTATTTTTATTGGCCTTAAAAATCCTTTGAAACCTCTAGAATAGGAGGCAAACGGTTTTACATCTGCCAGAAATCATTTTCATTGAAATTTTGAGCTCTTCCTCGACACCTCCCGACTGCTCCGAAACGACTACCTGCGGTAAATGCGACACCTGCTTGTCGGGTACAGCATTATCTCTTACCATTCGATTTCTAACTTCTTTAATACACTAATAGATGTTGTTAGAAACATTTTCACGTTAAATTACGTTAGTACAGCGTCCCTTGATGTTGAGAAGACGTAAAGTAAAGTAAAGTTAAAACTTTAAGCGCGTTCTTCTTCAAACACGTTTTTTTAAATCGGCACGCAGCATAACTCAAACAATTTTCTATTTTTTCACTCCAAATTAATATCTTTAAAACAACACTCCGCATAGTAATCCGTAGCCAATTTTCGAAAAGTTAATATTTGGATTTTTTAGGTACAAACAAGTGCCCGTTTTTTGGTAGTAAAATGAACTCTTTTTCAAATGCTCGCTAATTTAACAAAAATGAATATTTTCAAAATTCCCTACGTATTTTTATAGCTATACTACTAGTTTAAGAGATTTTTTTTATTTTGTTCTAGATGAATTTTTGATGCACTTATATTGTGTGCCGCGGAGCCCCTCTAAAAAAACCGTTCCGCAGAAACACCTGCTTGGCAGCCATTTTTTTAAATTTCAAAATATGCTTAATAACATCCTTAAAAATAATTACCCTTTTACTTTTCCTTCTCCATAAAAAATCGCAAAAAAACCTTTAATTTTCGCTCTCTACTCTGGTGTAGCCCCTTAAAACAAATGAAAGATGAGTGATGACTGAAAAAAAATATTTATCAATCTCTTTGCTGGAAATCGTCATCAGAAAATTTTTAAAAATACAAAGCGTACGCTGATAATATCAATATCATGATACGATCCATTCTTTACCTCAAAAAAGTGTTCCAGGATCATGAGCTATCGGACAAGGAAGTTAAGCTGAGGGTCAATGAAAGCAAGACCAAATACTTGACTACAACAAGAAAAATACGTCAATAAAACAGCGTATGATGACGGACAATCATATCTTCAAAAAAGAGGGAACTATAAAAACTAAATAGTGCGATGCTAAGTATCCATGTAGTCAATAAAGTGTACATTGATTGTACAGTGATTAAATGCCATAAAATACATCGAAGAAATAAGCTACAGATAAACAAAATGATGATCTGTTCATTTTTAATGTGAGTCCTTACACAGACTTCTGAAGAACCCATTGGAATTTTAAAGACCCACATTCTGAAGCACACTCTCAGGCTGATGAAGAAGGGATCAGACTAGTCAACCCAACACAACCATGAATTGTATAAACTTTTTGACGAATTTAAGATACCGATACTAGTAAAGTTGTCTAGGCTTCAGTGGGTCAATGACATAGATCATGATATTATCAGAAGTTGTATCATCAAAATCACAAAGCAAAGTATGTCTGAAAAGACGCAAAATACTCAACCAGTTAGATCAATTAAACTCATTATCATCAAACCCAACGATTGCACTCAAATTGTTCCATTTAAAACAATATTACTTATTCCTGATTACGAAATTGATTCCATTTGGTTAGCTTAGTAAGTTTCACATGTCGTTCGTTGGTTTGTATAAAAGCACTCAACTAGAACCTACTGAAAAAGTCAGCTACATTGATTTCGTCGAATCGGCTTAGTTTCCCAATATTATCTAAATTATCATTCTAATACTCAATAATAGAAATACTAATTAAGCACAAACAATATTCCCATACAACATAAAAGCGCCATCTAGATATTTTTATCAAAATCACCAGACTATTATTTTTGATACAGATCTTCAAATGTTTTTTTCACACACTCACGTTCTGTTGTTGCTCAGTTGTTTTTTGGTTGTTTTTAGATAGCATATGCAAATATAACTAAAATTTCTTCAATATTATTATTATTATTATTGTAATAATTTAATAAAAAGCTACTTATCATATTCTTTCTTACATAAATTGCCTTAACATTTATTATGGTTGATATATGTTTTTTGGTATGAAAACAAAAACACAAATAAATATTCATATCATTTTTCAATATTTCATCTTAATTTTAGTATGTGTCCGGCAATCAGTTCATTTTGAAACAATAAATCAAATATGATTCGTCAATTTTGTCTCGCATTTATTTTAAGTGCATGGCTTTCATGTCAATTTTATTTTTTATTTTAAATGTAAGTTCTATAATTGAATTTGATGCTTTAATAAATTAACTACAACATCATCATGTAACATGTTCTTTTTATTATTTCATTGTTTATATATAGTTTTTTTTTTAGGTTTTTGTTTGTTTGTTATGTTCTTGTCTCTACATATTGTCATATATATTATTTTTATTTACTCCGAATAACAAATTTTGTTGATGATTCACATGATTTTCATTTGGATTGATTCTAAATAATGCCAATTGGGTGATCATAATTGAATTTTAATTTGCAATTTGTATGTTTTCCAATGATTTGAATTAGAATAATTTTTATCTTCAAAATAAAACAAACAAGTATTAATTTTTTGAAGCTTTTCCAACTGTTTTTCGCTACTCAGTATTCTTGTAGCCTCGTTAGCGCATATCATCTTATTGTTCATTTCAGATAAGTCAGTTGTTGGATCAACGTAGTTGGATGGAGTTGGATGACTAAGAAAATTGAGTCGCAAATATTTGATTTTTAAATGTGAAAATGCGGCAGGTAGACATTTATAGTACCATAGAAAATATCAAATGGAATCTTTGAAATTGTAGCAAACTGTGCTAAATTTGGATGGCAGAATACGCCCAGAAGTCTATTAAATCGATAGAATAGCTTCCATTAAAAAAAAACTTCCTCAAATAGTCGTTAGTGATGCCCAGCAAATATGCAAATCCTTGCCATTTAATTTTTTTATGGATTTAAGTAATTTCGATTCTTTACAAAAAATTAATATAAGCTGCTTTTAAATACTAAATTTCTTATTAATCAATGCCAAACAAATTAAATGTTAAAAATGCCTTCAATAAAATATTAGGTGAGACAATGATAAGAGAAATTTTACTATTAAAAGAGAAATGATATTGAAATATTACGAAATCGCAAAAAAAGTAATATGCAATCCGTTTTTAATGGGAAGGTTTTTTAGGCAATTCGATGAACAGGGACGAGTTTCGGGATGGACATACCCATGAAGATCTTGAGTGCTCAGTTAAGGAGATGTGATCCATTCAAAAACCCAATGCCTAATGGAATGGTTTACTTCTGCATGTTGAATACGTTATAAAAGACCGAAACCGATTGTTCTTGTTCACATCGAAACTGTTTCTTCTCCATTTATCATAATGGCACCAGACTTTATACTGGAATCGAAACGTACATTGTAAAAAAGTGATTGCTTTTTACACAAGTGAATATTTTTCTATCGGCGCTTGAAATACAATAGGGGGTAAGTAATATTTTTGGCTATCACAATGGGTCTATGGTGGCCTAAGTGAGCCATATTTTGATAAACAGGGCTACCACTTCAATCAACATTTTCGGTGAAATTTATATTTAGGGGTTTTTGAACTGTAGTTTTCGTTTCTGTGCCGCCTGATTTGAATTTTGTCGCTTCATGATCATTTTTTGGCATTTACGTCCATAATTTCATAGGTGTTGCTGCATCTTCCCTAAGAAAGACTAGTATTTCTTCTTTTTTGGAGTTGGTCTTAAAACCATATCCAAAATATAAATAAACAATATTTGATACTTTATTTATAAGTAAAATATATAAAATGTTACATACAATTAAGTGGAGATTGTAATTGAAATCTTACGAACTCTTGAAATTGAGGGGAAGTCTTGAAAAGTCCAAAATAATTAGTAGCAAATTATTGGACAAGAACTAATAAAGAAATCAATAAAATTTAATAAAAAATTTTTATCAATTGTTTTGCACATTATGCATCGACGAAAGTTTAAATTCGTTTTAAGCTTTTTAGAAACACATTAAATTGAAAATTAGAAAATGAATACATAAGAAGGCATTTAAAAGATTGCATTGATTTAAGTACAATAAGTTTTTATCTATACTTAAGGTGAAATAGTTTAAAGAGAATGTTTGGATTAAAACGACACTAAAAAAATATCTTCTTCAGGACCAACTTTCGAAGTAAGTTACAAGAACAATTAGCTCCACCAAACTCAGAACCAAACATGTAGTCAACAGGAAATAATTCATAAACATATAGTCTGAACTATTAATCTAACTAAAAGGACACTAAAACTTACAAATTTTGTACCATCCCTTATACCGATTCTTACCGTCTGGAAAGTACTACGTCCTAAAATTTTAAATACGGACAATTACTAATTTTGATGGAGAGAGTGATTGAAGGAAACGGAGGTGGTTTTAGTCGGTAGAAATCTGGCATGCCGAGAGGCAGGAACTGATCGGTATCTTTTCCACCTCCCAACGTTGAAAAAAAGTGTGTATTTAACGACAATAGTTGATTTTGACTAAGCACAAGGGTTATGAATTTTTGGATGCCATGTTAATGCAAGCAGAATGTTATCAATCAATTAGTTATAGATAAATTTGACCCTCCTGAGTAAATAAACTATAAAATAAAAGAAAATTTAAACTTTCAAACTTTCAACTAAACAAAATTGTATCTTGACTAAGTTGACTTTCTGCCAAATAAATGTTGAAAATGTAAGGTTAATAAATTCATCTGATCAACGAATACTGTGTTTTTTTGATTACTCCCTAATTTTTTAAAAAGAAATAAAGTCAATAAAGATTCTCGTCCTATTTTCAGTGTAAAAGAACTGCAGCAATGAATGTGTAATGTAAATTCAAACATAATAGGATAATCAAGAGAGCTTAGCAATGATTTTTTTTTGTTTTTAGCTTAAAATGTATTGTGTCGTGCTTATCGTTCTTCAAACTGATAGCACGGGAGTAGTGTTACCAGAAGATTCAGACGATAAAACTTGTAATTAATTTCATTTCTCGTTTAAAACAATCCTACATATCCCCAATCGAGCCGATTTCGTTACTTTTGCTTCAAATTGTAACATTTTCAAAAGGGAAATGCATAAATAAATGGGAATCTTTTGCTCCTCCTGTTCGAGGGTGAAAGCTCCTGATCTAATATCACTGCATACGAAGCAACAATTAAGACCGTAAAACTTCTACGCGGATGATCAGGACTGAAATCACATAAAAATCACAACAAAATACAACTGTCTTAGTATGCATAGATAATTTTTTCAACAAAATATTAAGGAAACAAATGAAATTTAGTACGTGATTGTAGCTCAAAATAATCTTCCTATTTTAGCCATTTAGTCGATTAAAATAATGTTTCCTAGCACTCTTTAAAGTCAGCTTTAAATGACGGAGCCCATCATGATAGTAAACAACGCCACTCAAATAATGATATCAAACATTCCCCATCAATCAACTGAAAAATGCCCATAATTCTGTCTTTCTCAAAAATGTCTCTTTATTCACTGTATCTTAATCTTAAATGTATATAAAGTTATATGTAACAGAATAAATTTAAAATAAAAATGTAAAAAAAAAATTATAATAAAACATTCAAAACTATATTTCGACTAAATAAAGGACAAAAACTCTCTTTGTTTAGTACACGGACAATTTATAAATTACGTAAAAAAATTATATATATATATTTATTTATGTATGCATATAGTTATTAGACAAGGTACAACTTTATATAAATATATTTATATTTAATATGCATATTGTGTTTATGGGTGTGTTTATTCGTTTTATTTCATTCCAAATTAAAAAAATTTTGAAACTCATATTTAAATGCTTTGATAAAGACAAAAAAGATGTCTGTGTATTTCTTTCATTATATGGACATTAATGCGCCTTGTTTTGATTCTCATAAATATTTTTGTTTGGAATTTTCAATCAATAAAAAAAGAAATTCGGAAAAAGAAATATTATTTAAAAAAAATATTTAACTTATTTTGATTGAATCATAAAACTTCAAGCTGTTTGTTACTATTGACTTAAACGATGGATGAGCATAGTTTCGCTTCCCTCTTTTCCACTAATTATAATACTTTTCAATGTCGCTGCCGATATCACAACATTTACAAATGCATTTACTATTATTAAATAGATTCTGCCATCCAAATTACAATAGATTCTGGCCGGCAATAAAATTCATTTATTGTCTAGTTAATTTTGGAGTCGCGGCGAAAGCATATTTATATTATTTTTAAAGTTGATGATCCAACTGAGATTCAGATTAGAGATTACAAGCAAAATTGTAGATTTTGACTGAATAAAAAATTAATTTATCGACGCAAAGTCGGCGTATGTATTGTGGCAGTGATCCAATATAAAAAGCATGTGCTATCAACCGTTTCTCCTGTCTTCTTTTCATAATTTTAAGCCCAAATATTTTACACTTTCTAAGCCATTCGCTTTTTATTATTCATCACCTAAATGGTTAATGTTTAATGTCCTGGTTGTGTGTTCTCATCTATGCCTTCAATACTAACAATCAAATTAGTTGTGGTCGAAAGTTATTGGTTTTTCGTTAAAAATCAATCAAATAATTTAATATAAATATAATTTATTGAAAATGCGATTTTCTTTTCAAAAAAGAATATCCTGAATGCTGCTTTAGACGCTGCATATTTAATTTGTTTTTAAATTTACACAATATTTGCTGCATACAAAAGCAATATTAAACATTTTACTGAAGAAAATTCATTAAACCTTCCCATAAATTGTTTGTTTGTTTGTTTGCTTTGCTTCACACTACACTCAAACATATAAAGGTTCTTTCAATATGATTAAACCGATTATAAAAAAAACTGTCTGTTTTTAATCATAATCATGAATCATGATGATGACAATAATAAGTTTATTCAGTTGTTCTTGCTGTTTTTTCTAAAAAAAACGATTTAGAAATAATTAAAATCCTTCTGCTTTCGTAGATATTTTGCTGTCTCGCATATTTCCTTTGATGTTGATTGCATCTCTTCACTCCATGTCATCAAACTATTTACTTCGTCCTGTTTGTTATTGGTTTCCATCATTTTTCACATGCGTCAACAATTTTGAAGAGTACATTTTCAACGTTTATGCGAAATGTTGAAGGTAAAATTTAGTGAGAGAATCGTGGAAGAGAAAAATAAATAAATTATATTTTAGATAATGTATGGTTTAAAAAATGAGTTGAGGTGTTAATAGTGTATGTGGTTTGATTTATTTTAATTTGTATTTACAGTAAACACTTTTATTAGCTATGCTTAGAAAATATCAGTAAGACAAAGCAAGCATTTAATTTGGCTGAATAAAAATTGTAATGCGTTTAAAAAGGATAGAGATTGATTGGTTATGGAAAAGCTACGAAGCATTAAATTTCAAGAGTCTTAATCCATTACTAACATGCATTTGGTGTTCAAAAAGCTTCAGCGATAAAAGATGTAAATATTACTTTCAGATTTATATTTTGTTAGTGGAGATTTTTACACTTTCAAGACGATTTTTTTCGCGAGTCGATTACAGAATCTTTTGTTGCAATGCATGTACGTTAGTTGGAGGTATTGTACCTTGAAGGAAATCGTTATATGCGTTAAACCTGTATTTCTTACGAGACTTCTCTTTTGGGATGCAATAGCTCCCGTCAATGTCCATCGACAGTAAAAAAAACTGCAAATAGCTCGATATAAAATTATTATAATTAAATCAGAAAGTATGTTTTGAATATTTTTCACGGTAAAAGTGAAAACAACGAAGTTGTGATTCCCGAGAGATAGTCCACCTTTAGTCGCGTCATTTTTAGATTGGTAACTTTTTTAGTTATCGCCGTCACGCGAAAGTAATGCAGGTACATGTCGTAATAATGTGAACGCAATCCTCCTTTGTAAACGTATCCACTGTATGCAAGACACACCTATAGTTTTGACAGTTTTGTCAATTCAATTAAGCATCAAATAAATATTGCCACGCGGTAAAGATCATCATAAGCGAGTATTGACTATCGAGATATAGAAGGATTCAACTTTCGTCATCCTTTCAAGATGGTGATCGACGTTTGATTTACGTATTATGCATATCTAATCTATTAAAACAAGTGAAAATTCGCCGGCATGTTTTTTCATTTGCACAGCTGCCTTTATTGACCGCGAATGACAATCTTTGATCATTTGCCGCTGAGCTATCTAAGTGAAATTTAAAAAAAATCACAACTATTGAAGGCGTTACAAAGTCAATATGACCACCCGAAGGTGTCATCATTCTAAAAAATCAGTTTGATAGCTGTACTTGACACGGTACATGCGAGGTGTAACACTTGCCACCGTTCTGGGAAAGATGCCAACGAAGTTACATTGCCGAGATTATAAACTTAAAAATTTGCATCGAGAAAGTTATGATCCTAAGCAATCAAATGAAGAATTAAAGACATTCAACAGAGGCGACTCAAAAAAAACGACGAGTAAGCAGACTTGGAGCTTATTTTTACTAAAACACGATCTAAGATTACTACGAACATTGATTTGGCAGCCGAATTACATGATCAATGCAAAAAATATTAATCAGAATGAATTCCAAGTTAACGCTGTAGGTAGTCTGATCTAAAGTTAAAATCAAAACAGTGAGGCACATCCACAAATCAAACGGTGAAATCTATTACTGAATAAAATTGATGCCTGAAAGCGATACGATATGAACTTGACCTAAAAGTATATTTTCCAAAAGCAAACACCGAAAGCTTGAATAGCAAACATAAATGCACGTTTAAAAAGCGAGAAACACCAATTTCAGGGTCCATTTCAGCCGAAATCATGCGAAAAAACGAGAAACACCAATTTCAGGGTCCATTTCAGCCGACATCATGCGAAAAAACGAGAAACACCAATTTTCAGGTGAATTCCAATCATTATTGCTGTTCTTCTTGCCTGTCCTCGCAATTGAGAATAGTGGGTGGGCAACTGTTTTTAAATCTGAATGCTGGTGTTATCCAATTAAAATAATTTTAACTTCATTAAACTAGTTGAAGCGTTTGCTAACAAAGTTGTACTCGAAAAATAAAATCTGAAAAATTCCACACGAAAGGATATTCATGAAAATAGAAAATTCTACATTTCCTAACGTTCAGACAAATTAAAAAAATTTAGTACTGACTGTAACGAATGCTCCAAATTCAACAATTTTCTATAGATAACCCTGAAGAGAAGTATTCAAAAAAGGACTCTTCAAACTTATAATGATCAGAGTTTAAGGACACAGTGATATGGGTGGATAGAGAATTGAAACATATGCACTAATCCACAAAGGAAATTTGCTAATGTCCGGAATTTAAAAGAATCCAACGTATGACTTATATAAAAATGGAATCATATTTTGTTGTCTGTGGAGCGGTGGATTATATTTGGCTGATTTTGCAACATGCTTAATTAAATTGCTTGATTTTTTAGAAAATCATAATTTGTCAGAATCTTTTTTCATTGAAGATTGCGACCACAAAAAAAAATTAAAACATCTAAAAAAAACTAAAAATCCATGCGAAATAAAATGTTACAGCGGGTAACAAACATATACAATTTAGCATGAAAAAGAACATTCCCAGCTCGTACCCATATATATTATTGCTACCGATTCATTAAAACTGACTCCAACCACGCTGTCATTTTCTCTAAATCATTTCCAATATTCAAGTTAAACACAATACATAAATCTACGTTCCACAGAGAAAGCAACACACATTTACTTGACTAAATTTAAATTAGAAGAAAAAATAAGCTGTGACACAATATTACTTTGTATTTCTCATTTAAATGTATGTATGTATATTTTACATGGGAATATTTATGTACTTAAACGTGTTATTTACCGTGTTATTTACATAAGCCAAACCCAAATACGAAAAGAAAAAATAAATCAAATATACATTTACACAACATTACCTACATAAAAAAATGTTATATTTTAATTATTCAAATGTGATTTGTCTTATCTTATTATATTTGTTTGTGTGTTTATTTTTATTTATTTAGTACCTTAACTAATATCTAATTGAAATCTTGTATTTGAAATAATTTATATTTATAAATTAAAATCAATTTATATATATAAAGGTATATGAATGGATAATTACGAGTCATAGCTAGAGCTTAAGCGATCAGCACTTGGCGACGGTGGACTTGAAACCGAACTAGAATTGTTGCTAGCGACACTATGTCTTGATCCTGATTGCATGTCAACCACCTTTTGTTGGCATAGACACGCACGTAGAAAGAAATATACAAAGTATTAAATAAATCAAATTGAAATTTTATATGAATATTTGGTTGTACATTGTTCAAGAAATTTATTGATAGTTTTAAAATAGAAAAAAATAAATAAATCGAGTTTATGTATTTTATAATTTTAATTGATGAATGCAATTGAAATGAAATTAAATAATTTTTTTACAGAAAGAATCGATGAGATTAGATTAGAGTCAATTTATTTTTGTTGGGGTTCTAAGCTTAATAATAATTCTTTTGAAAAAAAAATATTCTTTGACTGTAAAATTATATTTTAAAAAAAACGAGCATTTTTGAACTGGAATTTGTTTTTAATAATTTAAAAAAGTTAAAGATATGCAATTTCCTTTTAAAGGAGATTTTTTCGAATATTCGTGCCGCTATTCGGTCTTATTGTTGGTCTTTTATGCTTATAATTCATGACTTTAATATTAGCCACGTTTTTACTGTCATGATAAGTGTAAAAGAAAGCTTAAAATATTGTTAGCGACGCTTGTCACTTTAGCAAATGTCCAACATATACTGGTGGTTAAAATAAAAAATACACCCCAAAGTATATTGTAAAATATCTATTTTTTAGCAATGTTTTTCCAGTGACGCAATCAGCTCCAATGAATCATCAGATTGGGATGACAGTTTTGTATGTAGCAAGCCTGTTCATATGGTTTTTTCGCATATGTCAAATTTAATTTGATAGTCAAAGGACCATTTTCACATTGGACAAAATAGTAAATACAGTGTTTTCAAATAAGTACTTTCGGGCCACTTTTTAATTTTTTCTTCAAATTTATTTCTTCGAGTAAGTTTAGTGAAAACTTTTCTAATAAGTTCAAATTATCTGATTTCGTAATAATTATTTAGTTCAAACATGGGCCGAAATAAGCACTGTTCCTCAGAAAGGAGGATCGAAATTAAACGCCTAAGGGACGACGTCTAATCTCACTCAAATTTCTCACTACTCTTTGGGAATGATCCAGAACGCCATGAAGGAGAAGAATGAAGAAAATCGCGGCCGGTCACGGAAAACCACTCCATCGTTGGATCGAAAATTGTGTGCCAATTCAGTTGATTGACGGGATTATGACCAAAGAAAGTTATTTGGACACACTAAAGGACACAATGCTGGGATTTGCAGAGGAATACATGCCGCTTCCATGAACATTTCAACATGATAATGATCCGAAGCACGCTGCAAAAATAGTGAGAAATTGGTTGCGGCGCAAAAAAAAATCGGTTCTCGATTGGCCGGTACAGTCACCGGACTGTAATCCTATTGAGAACTTGTGGAAGCAAGTCAAGGATAGGGCTTATGTACATAAACCCAGAAATTAGTTCGAATTGTCGACTGCAGTCAAAAGAGAGTGGCATCTGATTTCAAAAGAAAGCTGTGAAAGCTGTGATTCTATGCCGACTCGTTGCAAACATATTCTTACAAATAAGGGTCACGCAATAAACTACTAAGTTGATATTATAAAAAAAAACTGAAAACTTCTTTTGAAAAGAATTAAATTTTTCAATAAACTTTCTCATACTGTATTTATTTTTTTGTCCACTCTAGAATTAGGATAATAAATCCAAATCGGAATATATAAAAAACCCTTAACAGGTAAGACGCTTTTTTTGCTACTAATATGTTCTACACATTTCAACATATCGTTTCAATATACTGGCTTAACTTACAAGGTATTGAAAGCTGAAAAATAGATGTTTTCCAAAAAACGCAGGCATGCATTTATTATTTTGACCACCAGTGTATATTCAATCACTCTTTATATAGTCTGAAAGAAGTCCAAGTTCGAATGGGGCATTAAACCAACAAACAACCAGATGTCTCGCAGTACTCGAGAGTAACCGGAATCACTGGAAACAACGAAAGTGGATGCTTTCTAAATTTTCCTATTTTTGTAATTCAAACATAACAACCAAATTCACACTATCCACACTATCTCTACTTACGAACTTTGTGTGACGCGTGATGTTATGACCCGCTACTCACGACGAACCCTTCCTTCTTTAGTACCAATGCAATATTACATATTTTGGATTCCCTATGGATCCACAAAAATTGAAGAAAAGCAAATCTTCCCGGATGAAAATTTTTTATATCAGCGCCGAAATTTGAGTCTTAACTGCCATAAACTTAAGGGAGATGCTCTGTATAACGCTTTTCCGTTATGTGATCAAGGAGCTAATTCCGCAATCGGAGGAAGAAGAAATGGTCTAGAATTTTCTGTTTTATTGTATCGCACTTTTTATAAGACGGATGCAAATCCTAGCTCTTTCTTCATGCCTTCACGGAGGTATCCGTCATAAGTGTTAACAACAAAGCCATCTTCATAATAGAATCAAAATGGTTCTCAGAATTCCCCGTCTAGGATTTTTGTACCGTCCTGTCTCCTACTTATGCACATCAAAGAATCTGCCTGCAATCAGTTGACATGCTAAAACTTTCCACATCACATCCAACAGTTGAAGTGTGTGAAGTGACTCTACACTGGGTACCGGGACACAGTGATATACCGAGAAATTGCGAAGCGGATGCCTTAGCGAGAGTTGGCACTGTGCTCCAGGAGTATACTCTCACACCCCAAGTCGGCCAACCTCTATTTTCTATAAAGCTAGGATTTAAGCAGCATTACATCAAGGCTGCAAATAGAGCCTGGTTGTTGGAGGAAACCTGCAGGGCAACCAGGCAAACTTGGCGCGCACTGAGTTTCAGACGCACCAAGGAGCTCCTCAACACGAGTCGTGAAACCTTGTGTTCTATCGTGTCCATACTGACGGGGCATTGTCTAATTGGCAGGCATGCGGAAAGATTGGGCGTTCCCTTCAACGATTTCTGCCGAAGTTGCAGATCGGAAGAAGAGGAAGAGGCAATCCAACATTTTCTGTGTGAATGCTCGGCACTGTCCAGGAAACGCATGAAAACCTTAGGCTCACCCTTCCTGGACAGCCTCACGGAAGTAGCCGATTTAAATATCGGCTGCATAGCCGGCTTCATACGAGAATCGAAATGGTTCTCGTCATCTCACAGGTTCTAGTGCCGCCCTTATCTTTTTTGTGGTATCACAATGAGCCTATCTTGGCCTAAGTGAGCCATCTTTTTGATGAAGAGGGCTGCCACTACAACCAACCAACAGTTTATACTGATTTTATGAAAATATCATCATGTTTAGAAGAAATTCTTAGACACCACGAAGCAGCAAATTTACAAATCGAGGCACTTCCAGTTCTTCGAGTGAGATTCTTCACATCTGAAAAAGTTGCATGATCTGCAAACAGCTTCAAGTACTTCATAGCTTTTGGTGGATAAAACGTATCCAGAGCTTTTTTAAAACAATGGCTATGAATTATTATGCCAATAATATCAGCCTATCTATGAGGTCAATTTTACATTAGAATTGCATCGAGGAAAATTAGGGTTATTTTCTTATGATAGACAAGGGATCGGATTTCGAAGCACCCAAAATCCTACAGCGCTTTCAATCTAACCACTTCCTTCTTAATACAATGGAAAATAATAATGGAAAAACGTAAAATATGATTTGAAAAAATCACGAGATGCTTCAAAAGTTTCATGCTTACAGAAAACAGAGATCAACTGAGACAGCTCTCCATGATAGGGAAGTAATTCATACTGTCTTAAACCTTCATTCTGAATATAATCGAATTTAAAGTAATTTTAAGGTGATTAGGAAAAATTCTCAATTATTTTGTACCCTGTCTTTCTCGACTATTCACAAATTTTGCTCTTGAATAAAATTATAAAAATTTGCTTCGCTTAAAATATTTTTAAACGTGTTGTTTTATTTGTATTTCTTCCTTAAAATAATTTGATATGTTCTGTATTTGTAAATGTAAAAAAAAAAACATATTTTACACACTCACTAAAACGGCAAATACATATTAGCGAACCAGGATACAAATGGAAATTGAGGTGCCATTAACAACATTTGAGAGCAGCAACACATTAAATTAAATACTAGACACATTATAATCTCATCGATTGATTCATAACATACAAATGGATAATTTGGGTGGATCAAAATTGCATGTTTGCGAGCGATAACAAAACTTGTTTGTGTATTATTAAAAAAATTGGAAACTAATATAGTTCACTCACCTTCAAGACGTCATGCAGGGAAGACATACTTCCCAACGGACTAGGCGATCGTGGCAATGATGGTGGTTGCTCGCGGGGACGAGCCGGTGCAACACGTTTTGCACCTGGAAATAGAGAAGTTGGGAATTTATCAATTTGTATTCATCAGTCACTATTGTTTCTTGAAGCTTACCATTATATGGCGGAAGAATTGGACGTGGCGGTGCTCTAGGCGGTGGCGGCGCATGTCGTATCGTTGTCGTTCTTTGCTGATTTGTTTGATCTGCTGTCTCAATGGTTGTCGGAAGATCGACCAATCGTTGATTTTTGATACCATCTCCAGGACCCATATGTGATATATGATTGAAATTAGTTGGAGCCGATATCATTTTTGAGCGACGATCGGTTCTGTTTGAAGATGAAATAAATATTTTTTTATCTTATTTAAGAGGAACTTGAAATAGACGTGGATGTCAGCAATTTGATAATGAAGTGAAAGATACAACGAAGTCAATTTAAAAACTTACGCTCGTATAGTTTTATTGCCTTCACGCATTGAAAATCTTCGTTTGGGCTTGATACGTCCGTCTCTGTCCGAAAATTGGGTATTAAGTAGCTCTCCTTTGAAACAAAGAAAAAAAAAATAAACAAACATTAAATTTGCTTATTAGCCAAAAATCTTTGGTGTCGATGCAAAATTTATAGCTTTTATCAATTCGAAATGAGTACCAACTTACTTGTATGCATATTAGCTAAATATATAACAATTGGCGAATCATTTATAAATGTAATTGATAAATTCCCTGGATTGCTAAGCGGTCTTGAACGTTTCAGACCAATCGATTGTACCCATTCAGCTGTTTGTGTATTGAATACATCTAAATGTGTTTCGGAGTAAACTAGTAGGTGACCGTCGCAGTACGCTTTTAAAGAATAGGAAATATGGAATTTATATGAACAAATAAATATTACATGAGAGGAGACACGACATACTTATCTGTGTTGGTACGGCTGGATACATAATTTCACGATCTCTCGATTTACGTCCTTGTAGATCGACATATATAGCTAATGTTTGGAATACTAATAGATATTCCCCATAACCAGTGTTTCCTTGCCCCTGTATTTCAATTACACGACATGCATCCACTCCCGAATAATTCAAGAAGGCGCATAATTGATTTTCTGGATGGACTAGAGCTGTGGAATGGAAAGAAATTCATGTGCATAATATTTTTTTTAGGGAAAGAAGCAATATGAAAAGGTTCTGAATGAAAGTTAATTTTCTAGAAGAGTCTAATTTACTTAAAAATTCCACCAATTTAGTTTTCAGTTGTCGATGTGTTTAAAATTATTTTAGGATGCAGGAAATTCAAGTGAAATTTACACAATTTTTCAAACTTAGGTACTCTCAAAATTCAGAATGTGTACCAATGAAATTACATTAAAACATAACTCGACTTACACATTGCTTGAGCTTCGCCCTGCAAAAAATATGCAGTAAACCCGCTTTGATGGCCAACCGCCAAACGCATATCCGTTAAAATTTGTAAACTTTGAACTGGATAGGCAACAGTGAATTCACACATTTTATGATGTCGTATTCGATTACGATTGATCTCATAAACAATAATTTGTGATTGATTGTTCGGTCGTTTCAATGCAATAACAACACAATAAACCGATTGTGGACTACGACGTATTATTCCTGTACAAGCGGTTATGCAATTTTTCGATTCGGCCACCTTAATCCATTCAACGTCGGTCGCTTCCAATGCTCGTATGGGCAATAGACGAACGTGGCGTTGTTTGCCACATAATACGACTAGAATTTGTTCCTCAACTATATGCCATAATTGAATGATTTTTTTACTCTCACCGATACGAGCGATTTCTGTGAAAGAAAAAATAGTTTAAAATCATATGCAGGACATTCGTGATTACATTTAAATCAATTTAATATGGGTTGTGTTTGATATATATGCCAATAACAAGGCTGAAGTAAATTCTGTTGGCAAAGATTAAGAATTGAAGATGAGATGTTATCAACACTATCTGATTTCATGTTAAGTTGTTTTGACTTTGATCATCGTACGAGAATAAAAAGGAATTGCGATTACCATTTAGTTTCAGTGCAGTAAAAGAAATGACTGTGCAAGAAATTGAATCATGTCAGGAGGCCAATAATGTGACCAGATTAGAGTCGCGTTTAGTGAAGCATTTCAAAAATATTCAACGATGCTTTCCGTTTTCACAATAGGGCTAACACGTTCAGTGCGCAATTTCTGGTGTTAGCTGCCCGTTCTCCCTTCCTCTAGTCTTTCGAGTATACCATGTATGATTTTCTACCCGTAATGGGACCATTGAAGTTGGAAAAATCCAAACCCTAGAGAAAGGGGAAAATGAATGTGGGTTCGGAACTAAGTGTCAGCTGGATGAAACCTTTACGTAGCTCCTGAACTACGTGCGCACTAAACGTGTTAAGAATCACTTAAAGTAACAATACAAAAATTGTGGCAAACGAAGCAGCGAAACGAATCGCAATGACCAAATCTACGATAGCGCTGATTCTTCCGACATTTCGGACACGCCTTGATTTTTACAAAAATCATCAAAAAGTTCTTGATGAAAACTATGTTTTGACTATCAAATTTGAAGGTTCTGACCCATGACTTTATTCTAAAATGTAGCATTGAATTTATACACGAGTGTAATGTGTCAATTCTGGTTCTCTTTTGTGAAGTTAACGAATCTCAGAAGGTGATCAAATCTTTGTTAAAAGATAATATGTATTTTGAAATGATATTTCTATCGATCGAATCAAACTCATTGATTTTTACAACCAAAAGCACTCACCACTTTGATCTAAATCTACACAAAATAGTCCTTCCTCTGTCCCAATTAATATTCGTTCTGGATCAATTATCAATCCACTCAATGCACTACGTATTACAGGCAACGATGAACTATCTAGCACCTCCTTGACACGAAATATCGCAGTATTTGGTAAGTTATTTCGTTTTAATATTCGATGTAGTTCGCTTAGGGCCACGACCCACTTGGTTTTCTCCGATTCCGTATCAGCGAGCATAAGCGTATGCGACGATGGTCCAGCATCGATTAGGGAAGTTTTTATCTGAAGAGCGACAAAAACAAAATTAAGGAATTGAGATAAAATATTTCTTAGATCTATCACACCCACCCTAAATATACAAGGAACATCCTTCTTAGCGGCATGTATAACGTCACTCTCTCGAACTCCCGTCACTGCGAATTCAGGATCACGCATATCTAATACTTGGGAAACATGTACACTGGGCAGGGCACTGCGATCCGCTGTGATATCATACAGGAACAGCTTGAAGTCACAAACTACAACAAATTGCCGGACCCAACCCCTCTTGACTGCTCCCATTTTCGGTACTTTCACGTAGCCCTCGTAGGCGGTGCCAATGCCGCGTGTTGGATCAATTCCTAGTGGTCGTTTGGTTTGATCCGACGGTACCGGACACGTTGTAGGAACTTTTTGGCAACAGACCGTGTGACATGCGAATCCGCACAGTTCGCAAACGACACCCTGCCGCGTAAGGCCTACCATTAGTGACGTACAGTGGTTACATTTGGTTGGACTGCTAAACGTCCGGACCAGGAATTGATGGACTTTCTGTTTGGTTAGAACAGAACTATGCATACTCTGCTGGTCGATCGAATTGTCGCTTAAATTGCTCTTCGAACTGGACAGACTGTGAGCTCTATTATCTTCAATGTCGGCTTCCTCGCTCTCCATCGAGTAGCCCGAGTGTTGCAGGAGTAATTGCTGCTGTTGTTGTTGCTGGTGCTGCAATTGGGCTACTATATGTTGCTGGTTGTGGATGTTGTTCGACGAAGACGAAGCCGATGAGGCATTTTGTTGATGCGGCGATGGCTGGGATATTGAATTCGACGATGGATGCTAGAAAAAGGATTCAGTTTAATACAATCTCAAATGCAAAACAGTAACAGTCATTCAACTCACCATATTTCCACCTAATGTGGTGGCCGAATGTTGTGTCGAGCCGGTTCCTCCTATACTCGCCGCATCCGGACCGCCCCGTCCTCCTCCTCCACTTCCTCTTTCGCCGGACTCTTTCAGGAAATGATCTAAATAAGACATCTGAGACGATGGTCGTTCCAAGACTAGTTTTGTTCATTTTGCCAAATTTCAAATGATCACCAAGAACGTCCGTGTCCGATCAATTTTGAATTTAATTCATCGATATTTGATGAGTTGTTTTTATTTTGTCAATCCAAATCCGTTTACCATTTTGGTTTGTGTAAATTTTGTTCGAAATGTTTTATGATTTTTTTTTGATTGTTGTCGATGGTGGTGACGAAGCGGGCGTTGGAAACACAAATAACCCAAGCGGCAGCCGCGTCATCATCAAAATAATTAACCACGACAAGGATGTATTCAATGTTCAAGTTTCAATTTTGACGTAGTTTACGATCAATGAGTCCGAAAAATATTTGAAAAAAAAACATCGCAAATTTTGATGATTGTGACCAATTACAATGATATAAAATGTTTGTTGTTTTGACGATAGAACAAGATACATAAAAAAATGTTGAACAATCCAAATCAAATTTTAGTATTTCAAATGAAAAGCAAAAAACAAAAACGTTTTGTCATCCAAAAAGCAGCAGCACACAACAATAGGACAAAATGTTCCATACGAAATGTTTTTGACCATATCCATGTTGGTTTGTTTGTTCGTTTGTACGGTGATTGGTCGTTGAAGATTTTGTCGACAGAAAGACGTTGAACACACATTAATAATTGGATACAACATAGTTTTTTTTTGGCAGGACACACGAATGACATATGCAGTAGTAGGTGGTTTGATGATGGTGGATAGGCGTTGTTTAACAGCCACACAGCAATACAGCACAGACCAGCAAGGCGAGCATGTAATAATTCACAACATAACAACAAAACCAAAAAAGAAAACAAGAACAAGAAGAAAATATGTTGTTAGATTTAAAGTATTCAGTTGAAATTATTTGAATTTTTTTTGGAAAGAAATATTAAATAAATATATTTTTTTTCGAAGCGAACAGAATAAAAAAGCATTTATTATTAAATATATTTTTGATGTTTTGAAAATGCAGTTATTATATTTTATTATTATTTTCATTCAATGGTTTTCACGTTTTTTTAAATTGTTATTTGATTTCCTTTCTCATGTTTGAAACCTTTTACATTTCGAGGAGGAGTTGCATACAATGAATTTTAGAATGGAAATTGGTTAGAATGGATGATTTTTTGTTGGAACCACGGATGTATGTTTGGGAACTTTGGACTCGAATTGAAATGAAAAGGGATCCTTATTTGAAGTGATATTAAAATGAGATTTATTTGAATCAGGAAAGTCAATATATCAAGATCAATTACCTCGCAAAATGCAGGTTAACCAAAGATATTAAAAGAAGGAGCATCTAGGATGTAAATAAATAACGTAATGTTTGGTTTTAGTTCCGAATTAGGCATCAATATTTCTTCTTCATTACATTTAGTTCGTCAGCCATATTACAACATATTAATAGCTGCATTTTCAATAATTTATTTGTAAAAATGTAAATAACTCTATAAAGTAGAATAAGAACATATATTTATATACACATTTCAGCAAAATTTCAAGAAACTTATAAACATTTTAGTTAAATTCAACTCATTTCATAAAGACAGTATGTCGGTCAAAATAAATTATTTCGTGTCATAATAAATATTTTGGACAAACATAATAATTCTCCACTAAACAAAACTTGACAATTTTATTAGAAAACCAATATTTCGAACAATAGTATTAACAAACTCATGGCAGACGTTCTTTTCAAAACGAAACAATTATTAATAAATTGTCAGCATGGGATTATAAGTGCTAACCTAAATAGTTTCGTTATCAAAAATTAGGCGATCGAAAAACAAACCTATTTCAAATTCAAAAAAAGAAGAAATTAGGTCAGCAATGTTTTAATGCAAGAATCTTTATCACACAAACAAAAAATATGTTCAATTCAGCTGCTACAAATTAGAAGAATATTTCATGTTTTTATTTTTGCTTTCAAACATTATTTTGCATTTTAACAAACGAACCATTTGAGGCTTTGTTCAGCCACGTGTTGATAGACTTTCCAGAAATTGTGCGTGCTTTTTAAGTTTGCATATAGATATAGTTAAATATGAATGATTTCTTTCTAAATAAGATTATTTTTTTAATCACTAAAAAATGGGATAGAGTAAAAATTTAGAAGAAATTATTTTTTTTGGAAGAGGAAATTAATTTAAATGATTTTTTTTGCTACACGAAAAAATGAAATAAATGAATTAAAATTATTGTCATGTGAAATATGACGTTATAATTGGATAAGAATTAAATTTGTTATGAAAATTATGAAGTGCGATACATACAGAGATAGTACACAACCACACACAAACTAGTCAATAAAATGCAAATCAGATTCATATACAATTGAATGCAATCTAGATTACGTCGGTCTACAATTGTAAATTTTCAGGATTTAAGTATGGCTATGTTTCTTTCTTAGTAACTTATACCCGAGAAAGCGTATCAATATCTGCTAACCTAATCTCACTGAAGAATTGCATAAGCCAAGAATAATGTACTGAAAAATCTTTCTAAGATGAACAATTGACCAACAATTAACGCTTGTGAAACTCCAGATATAGAAGTGGCATTTTCAAGGAGACCAATCAGTTAAGAAGGGTTTCAGGATTGTCATGAAATGTTATCAGAATACAACCTTCGGCACAAATAATTTTGATATTAGATATGCAACGGCAATTCTAGTTGTAATTATTGAGGCGCTAGATTTATACCTTGTTTCACTATCGGAATTAAATTATAAATCAACTTTTCTCTATTCGAAATTATGTGCAAGCATTTATTGTTTAAAAGAGTATAAATAATCTGAGTTAATTATGTTGTGCCTCTCTAATCTTTAAAGAAAACAATTATATAAACCTTACACACAGCTTTTATTATCACGATATCAGATATGCATTTCGAAACTTAATTTCCTCAGTGTTTGATATTGTTTAATTTTAGGATTCTTGAAGCAAATTCGAACGTTCAATTAAGGAGTGTCAAAAAGGCTAGCCTAGCTGTGAAGCTAACGAATTTCTGGAAGAGTTCAACCGACACCGAAAGCATATTACTTCCTCGAGCTCTGCTTCCGAGTACTGATTATAAATCACAATTTGTGGGATCATAATAACGATCATCCAAAGTGAAAAGAAGGTCTTGGTGGCGAATTTTTTTAAAGACAATTAAATGATGTTAAATCAACTGAAGTTGAAACGTCTTGGGTTGTGTTTTATTTATTTTTCTCAAATTCTAACTGAATGATATATCTCATCTATATCAATCTAATCTAAATAATATATGTTTCAATGGCAACAAATATCCTCTATACTTGGTTAAACATTCACTGCTTCCAAAAAAGGCATACTAAAATTATGTAAAATATCATTATCAATAATTTTGCCAACAATCCAAAACGAATTAAACTCATCCTTGTGATTCATAAGCCAACAATACATTTCCTCAACTACACCTGCTCTATAACAGACAAATTTATTCTACAACAATGAATTTAACAATAATGAATAAATTTATACAAATGTTACACGAATTTTTCTTTAAAAAGAACATTTTAATAAATTTTTCAAAACATTAATAAATATGAGTATAACACAAATTATTCTAAGCCACAGATTGTCAACATAACCATAGAACAATATCAACAATAACAAACTATAAAACTAAATAACAGATAAAATCGATAAAAAAAGCAACAACATTTATAAAAAAAACTCCAATGATAATTTTGACAAAAACAAAATAAAAATATACTTTCTTATTTTCTATAAATTTTATTTTACAACAATATGTAAATACATATAAATATGTATGTACTTTCTACGAAAATTCTACTCTTACAATATTGTAACAATGTTTATTTAACGGGCAACAACAATTCAACATTGTTAGGGCTAAGAGCACTTTCAATAAATGTATTATGTATCACGAGATATTCATGTAATTTTACAAGTAGATTTGTTCCTATTGACAATTATATATTACACAGATGTGTGCAAAGTTGCAATATTTTGTGAGCATTTTTATGTTAACAGAATTGGTGTTGCAGAGTTGTTTGTTTTTCTTCTATAAAATCAAAAGATTGTCACAGCAAGAATTTATTGAATCAAAAAAGTTCAATAAATGGCTCCATTTTACTGGTTTAGTTTTTTATATTACATGCAAATGATTTGTAGCCAATTTTATGATTTGTTTTTGGAAAACCCTATAGGGTTTAATGTATCCTTTAACATATTGGATGAATGTTTCATGGATCATGAAACATCTCGAGTCGATGGATCACAATAATGGAGAAAGTGGAACAACGACAATCATTGCGTCAATATTTTTGCATTTCCCTATCATTTTAGATGTTTTCCGAATCAAATCGATTATTTTCCAATTCAAATTGGTAATTTTACAAATCAAATGATGCTTTTCCAAATCAAATTGACGCTTTATCAATATCAATTCTATTGGAAAAGTTTTAATTTGGTTTAGAAGCGCACCAATTTGATCTGGAAGATCACCAATGTTATTCAGAAAATAACCGATTTGATTCGGAAAACATCTTAATTGAAGGGGAATTGTTATGGTTAGGAAATTCAGTCAACTAGGGTTTGATTTTGGCTCATATGACATGAAGTAATCTGTTAAGCTTTATATTGAATATAAATCTGGATATGTTTTTGTTCTGATAACTATTTTGAAGTGGTCTACAAGATTAAGTTTGATAGCTTTAATTGAAAGAATATTACAAGCTTCATTCAACATTAAAGACATTTCATTGAATTCAATAAATCCCACCTTACCCGAACGACAATGGAAAAACATTTGCATGCAATTTAAAACCAAAAAGGGCCAATTTGAAATAAAAATACTACCAACAACAGGATAGTTTAAAAATACTTTAAATCAAGCAAAGTTAAGTTAAATTTTAATAAAAAGCTATGGTTAATTAGATTTTACATTGATTTTATCCAAACTGACAACACAAAAAGCTCACAAAATCCATTCAAACATCGATTTTATACAAATGATTTGACCTTAGCAACCATGGAACTAAAAATCATAATAATTGACTATCAAAAATATCACTAGACTGTTTTTTTTAAAGGAAAACAATAAAATGGGACTATGAAAATTATTATACAAAATTAATCAATTAAATTAATAACAAAAAATATTCAAAACTATTCATCTATGAGTAATTTAATGAAGTGAATAATTTACAATTTTCTAACGAACAAATCAAATCAAACCAACTAAAAATAATCGTACTACTTAAATTAAATACAATTCAAATGAAAATGGCAACTACTTTTCCAATGTACTACTGATTAGATGCGAGAAAATTTGTTCTTTCCAACTTTTATGGGACATTATAAGTAATCATTCAGTAATTAACACGCTTAATTTAATTCGGGGAATAGAATGTCGTTCAACAATTTAGATGTGCCACAAAATTCTAGGTTTTGTTAGTTTTTTGATCGTTAATTATAATTCGAAGGCGAAATCGAGAGCGAAATGTTGCTATAGTTTTAGAACAAAATTCTTTTTGATTTACTTTGTTTGATTTTATGAAAATTAACATTAAATACGCAAAGTATTTTATATAGATTCAAGCATAGATCGCTTTTTCTTTGGTGAAATATTTTCTGGTTTGAAACATATCGATTGAGTTCTTGTATGGGATAAACGCATGAGATCGGATCAAAATTCACCAAAAAATGAACCAACTCCTGAATATATTTTGGTATAAAAAATAAATCTAAAAGCTGCTGTCCTCAATATCATAATCTCCGACAATTTTACCCTGAAATATTGCACTCTCTCATCAAAAACATGGTAACAACAACCTAGCATTTCAAATATTCAAATCGGACTCAATTCATATTAATTTCTAACGATAATTACGTTTTTTAAATTTTTTACGACGATAATTCTTTCCCCGATTGCTAGGAACAATAATTTTATTGCATGTTATATGTCTAGGACAACCACAACTATGAGGTAATTGAGATTGAAATGTAGTTGTTACTAATAATTGTGATCGTTGAAGAGATGTTGTTGTTTGTGTTGAACGGGACCGAAAAGACGTTTGTTTGGGATGTTTTGTATTAAATAATTGCAATCTCTCTAAGGTAACATTTTCATTTACATCTGAAAATAAATAATATAACTAATGGAGACAATATTCAGGCGACAGCGTCAAATTAAATCAAATTGATTCATCGAACAAAATGGGCCATAACAAAACAATCGATAGGGAGAGAAAGATGTAAATTTAGATGTGAATAATTTTGAAGTCGCAAGTGACAAACACACGAAGAAAAAATGAATAAAATCTGATTTTGCGATAAATATGCCAGCAATTAACAAAGCTTGAAGGACGATCGAGAAGGCAGTACGCGGACAAGAGATTGCAGCTCGGATCCTTCAAAAATCGTGAGTATGTTGTATACAAGACTATTCAATTTTGATAATTTATTTTGTTTTAATTTTTAATCTGAAAGCAAACGCCACAACATAATCACGTTTTTTTTGGAAATATTTTCAAGTAAAAACTCGTGGAAAAATGTCAGAGTAATGAAAATGTAATGAACGTCGGTGAAAAAATTGCAGTTTTATGTGAATTGCATGAAGCTTTCATCTATTTTTAAATTTTATTATATTGAAATACTCAATTTTTTGCAACAATTTGACTAGGCTTAATATTTCGTTACAACGGTCAAAGCCGTTTTAAAGCCTACAAATTTAAAAATGAGCTATCAAGCACAATGATCGCGTGAATGTATTTCAATGACATTAAATGTGAAAAAAACTCACCAATCTTGATTTTATAGAAAACAAAACACAGAACAACAACCAACAATGAACAATATTTAATTTTTCAACAAGAAATCGTTCGGCAAGTATTTTTTTAAACATAAAAATGCCCAACAAAATGACTATGGATATATGCAACGTCAATTATGACATACACAAAATACAAAATAGCAAAATTTGTCCACTAGCAGTAACATCTGAGCTCTTTTTCTTTTTGAAATAAATTTCTTAGAGCGTTATACACCGATATCAAATTTTAAGACAGACAAAAATCACAAAAGTATGACAAAAAAACCAAACAGAAATTGATCCAAACTAAATTCAAAAAGAACTTTTCAGTCGGCCAATATTTCTCACTCTTGTTTTTCAAATAAATTCTACTGTTATATATTTTTTCGAAAGTTAAATGAAGTGAATTTAAATTAACTGCATCAATTTTCTATAAATACGATCGAACAAAATACAATAAAAGACCCCACACACACGATGAAACACCCACCCAAACGGACAAGTTACGTTTGAATTTTCTTTGGTTTCGTCCTTGCCATCGATTACTTTCAGCACGATCGTCACTACTGGTGGTAGTATTGCTACTATTGCCACTCCCACTAGCAAGTTGATCATCCGATTTGCTTCTGTTCGGATTGGCTGCTGCATTGAGCTGATCGTCGCGATCATTGTCAAATGTATTATCCTTGGACAGACGATCACCCTCGCTGAAAAAGCAACTATCCACGCTTAGACTACTATTTCGGCTGCATGTCGAGGCTCGCATTTGTTCGCTACTGGTTAATGATTGTTCCCGATCGTAGCCACGATCGATGCCATCATCGTTGGCGTCTTCGTGCTGATCAGATCCTAGTTGATTCATATACTTGGAAATTATCTCTTTTTCGAAATCGGTCAACTCTGCACTACCATGGTTGCTGTTATTATTATTATCATCATCTTCGCATTTATAGATTTCATTATTATTTAAAATGTTTTTAATATAGCTTTCCTCGTCAAATGCTGTACTCAGCCGATTCAACAATTGTTCGCGATCGGTACCCTCATCACCTTCGTTATCCTTTCGTTTTGCTTCAATCGAATCAACATTAGAGACTTCATCCAATGAAATCCGTTCGTCGGATTCCTTTCGTTTTTTCGCGAATTCATTGCGCTTGTGGAAGCATCGTTTACTTGTTTTCGCAGAAGTCTCATTTTGAGTTGATTTCTGTCCTTTGGATGATTTCGAAGCTTTCGATTCCGATTTCAAATTTGCTGGACTGTCCGTAATCGTTGCTATACTATTATTAATCGATAATATTTGATCGATCAGGCTTTGTAGTTCGATTTCTCGTGAAACAGAACTGCCACCACCACAGCTACTACCGCCAACAAAGCCACTATCATCGCTATTTGCTTTAATTACATGATTATTATTTACACCATTTGATTGCAACGACTGATTAAAATCATCATCGTCATTAGCATCATTAGATATTGTTGGTTTTGTTGTATTTGTAGTATCTATTTAGATATATATATACGTATATACAACGTAGTTCAACAGCAATTGATGAGAAAAAATTAGCGAGTGTAAGAGCGAGAAAAAAACAAATGATAGAATGTAAGCGAAAAAATTAATATTATATATTTGACTATTTCTCTAACATAAAACTAGAGAAAAAAAATGTATAAAAATAATTGGAGGAGACACGTCGGACGGCAAAAAATTGCAGAAAATATTTCTTAGGAGTTCATCTATGTTAATATTGTAGTACGTTTCTGATGTGAATTCGGGAGGATTGAATGTGAGAGTTGAGAATGATTGTACGTCCCGATTTTGTCCTATTTGTTCTCGGTAAATCTGACTGTTTTGTTTTGCATTGAGAATTATTATGTCTAAGAATCATTTAAAATTAAGATGTATGATTTGAACCATTTTAGTGTTTTTTTCTTTGTAATTAACATTATCTTTAGTTGCAGCTTTTATTTCAAATCTGCGTTACTTAAATCATTATTATACTAAGCTCTTGTATTATAAACATATTAGCTGTATTACTTAGCAGGATTCGTTGAATACATCTTACATACAAAAAGTACTATAATTATCAGTAGACCAAGAGTAAATATAATTTCTACAGATGAACCTAAATTAAATTCTGTGTTTGCAGTCGTATACATGGAAGAAGACTATCGATTTAGACACAAGGACGAATTTGACGAATAATTGCACGAAGAAGATAAAACGCAGCCAGGTGACGTAAAAGTCTTGGCGCGAAAGGAGCCAGGCTGCCATAGAGAGTCACTTAACCGGGTTTTGAGGTGTGTCGTTAACGCCAGTCTCGAAAAAAGTGCAGAGAGTCGATTTTTAACTGTGAAACTATCTAGTATAAAGAAGCGATGGAGAGCGTTTATCAATTTTGAATGATAGTTTTGGATCGGGAAACATGAAAGGGTCGAACAGGTGGTGGAAAGTTAGAAAAAAGAAAGGAAAAGAACTGAAAATATCGAGTTTTCAGGTGGAGCTGCGTGTATTAGTTCAGCATAAAAACGTATTGAAAATAAAGTACAGAAAAGTAAAATGGTACGTTGTCAATTATGGGCGGTAGTAACACTAGAGCAATAAAACGGGAGGAAGAAAGGTGGAATGAAGATCACGTCAGTTTTCCAGTGAAATATTTAAGTATCAGCAATTGTGTATGGAAGAATGCATTTTGTGAAACCAAAGTTCAAGACGGAGAACGAACCGTTGGTCAGGGGTTACTAGAAGAAAAACTGAACGGATAATGTCTTTGGAGCTTTTTAATTCTCGCTGGTGATGCTTGTGTAAAGATGACTTAAGAGCATGTATCATTCATCGCTCAAACGACCTCATAAGTAACAAACAATGCTCCTTTCGAGGTAGCCAGCGAAACATTGCACTATTGTGCAGCAGGAAAGTACAGCAATTTAATCCCGGCTAGTTGATGTTTTGCCAAGATTTAAACGCTTCAAACATAAAAAATATTGTGACCAGCTCAGAAAAATTGTAAATGATAGTAAATTTAGATTTAACGAGAGCATTGAGGTCAAGCTGCTTTGGTTTGGGTGTTTTTTTTACAATTGAATAGCACAATTCGTTTGCATCTATCGCAAAATAAGTGATCACTTGTTCAGGCTTACAATATTTTATGTTTTTTGCTACTTTTACAGATTGTTTATTTTTGTGGTTCATAGCATTGAGAGCGCTCTTCATCGACTATGGTAAACCATTTCAATTTTTTGTTCTTAGCGAGCTAAAGTCCGTGAAAAGCAGTTTGAATTTGATGCTCCCCGGTAGGTCTTGATCACGATTTTGATTCGGTATGCGCGCGAAATTCTTCTTCCTAATGAAAGGTATAGATTCGATTGATGATTTGATGTTGATTTTCTTGTATTTTGATTTGTTGGTATTTTAAAATCGGGCATTATGTTGAGTGAATCTCAGATAATGAGAAAAGGAGGTCAAGACTAAGGAAATGACCCACTATATTACACGTTGTACTGAGCTTGCTTGCCAGCAGTCATCGTACCTCTAGTTTTGAAGTCTGCACGACATGAAATGGTTCGTGCTTCGTCCTCGGGACTAAACCTTCGTTAGGTCAATGAAACGTCTTGTTGACGAACTTCGTTCGGAAGCTCTACTCACATCATTAAATTCGCCGTAAGTTTGGGTAAAATGATTTTTTTTTAATTTCAGAATTGAGTTGTTGATGATGTTATTAAAATATATTAAAAAAAACATAGAGAACTTCATGAAAATCCAACTAAGACTTATTTCAAACGGTTTTTTCTGGATTTGGGTCATTGCTCTATTGATCACGGCGATTATAAATAGTAAGACGATCATAAAATATTTTTTTTCTCTTTAAATTCGCTGCAACTTCTTATGGAGTTTCATATATAACAACAGAAGCTTTTGCTTTTCAAATTTGACGCAGGTTCCATTTTTAAAAGAGGTCTAGAAACCGAGTTGATCCTAATTTTACTTAAAATAAAGTAAATAATCATTTCATGAATAAAATACAAGAGCTGGTGCAAAGCAGATTTGGAAAAGTATTTAGGAAACTACTAAATCAAATCACGCTTAAAACAAATAAAAATTTCTAAATAACGTTCTTCCTAAAATGTGAAACAAACTCTCTCCTACTTCAATGGCTCAAATCGCACCTGAAGTTACTAACATTTAATCATTGCATGTATTTCTTTGTCCAGAATGTTGCGTTTTACACATAATAAGAGTAGAGATGCTTCATATGTTTGTTGCGGACATAAGAGTACTTATTTTATGCACAGAATTAGACATTTCGCTCAATAAAAATGTTTTATGATTTTTTTCAGCAGCAATCCCGACAAAACAACTGAATGACAAAAAACTACTCTAAGATATCAAAGAACACAACCAAAAAGTATATTTATGGGTTATTTATTGTTTCTTTCGAACAACAACAGTAGGCCAAGAAGCGATTTTGGCTAAAAGCAAAATAGAAAAATTATAAAAGAATCGCACTTACCTTGGATGTGCAAAATAGAATTTTATCTTAAAAAGAAATATCACGACGATACATAAGCTTCATAGCACAGACAAATCAATTCGAATTTCATAGTCTTTTCTAATGTCTAACCGCAAAGGTTTTAATCAATGATAATTGCTTCAAATCATCTAAATCTGTACACAAAATCTGTACTATGTGTTGTCAACTAAATGTTGAGTGAATATTTTCGATGTTTAATCATGAATAATTAAAATTTCTTCCAGACTTTTCATTCACCAAGTCATCATTTTCACTATATATGTATATATATTTTTAGTCATACCAAAGACAAATTTCCTATTTTCAATAGCATTTAGAACATCAAAACACACATACATAAATCTACTGTTTTACCCAAACTGATATGCTTTACATTGACGAGCAACAAATATTAAAGAAAAATAATGATTGAAAAAAATATCAAGTCTACCAACCAAATATATTCATTTCCAACAATAACAACAAAATAAACAGTCCAATTTCATTTTTATCACGCATTTCATAGTTTCTCTAAAATGCTACACACATAAATGTTTGATTTGATTCTATAAATATCACATCGCTAGGCGCCCAAAGAACAAATCAAAAGTTTTTGTTTTAGAACAATTAGAGACATTTTTTTTAAATATTACATTTTCGAATTAAGGAGAGGACAATTGAAATTACTACCAAATTAAATTTGATTTCATCTCATATTCAAATAATAAATAGAAACAAAAAGAGAAGTGAGCATTCTAACAATATTGTACTAATCATTTATAAATGATAAATTAATGAAATCAAAAATAAACTGCTGATATTTATTTTCACATAACACATACGTACTTTGAAATACCATCACCATTATTATTTAAAATAATAAATTATATAGGGCATCGTAAATTAATCGATATATTATGTTCATAAAGGCTAGAGAAATCATTTTTGACTTACATCCTTCGGTTGATTCCAAACGTTGTTGCAAATCACGAATTTGACCCTCTTTGCGTTTTAAATCATGACCGTACGAGTCGCACCGTTGTCGTGCTTCACGAAGGTCCCTAGAAAAGATTGGAATGAAAGAATTCACATACGTAGTAAATTCAAAATCCAGCACATTAGTAGAAATGAGCTTTGAAAAATGGTTTTTGTTTGAAAATTACTTTCAATTTTTGTTCAAAATTGTTTTGAATATATAAAAACGATTCACTGTCTATCAATTAATTTAAATACATATGGGAACGTTTAGTATGCGGTTAAGGCATATTAAGGGTTTTTTTTAAGCATCAGTACTCACTTTTGTGCTGCGACCAAATCTGCACGCGTACGACTCAATTCTTCAGATATTGCAGCCTTTGCTTGTATTTCACTCTGTAGAGAACTTTGAAGATTCAACAATTCCATTTTATCGAGTTTCTGTGATCTTCTATTACGCCAGTTCTTATCAGAGTTACTTTGATGCAAAGACCCTGGAATTGATTCTATATCGTAGACGATCGCCACAAAACAAGATGAAAGGTGAATCGAGAAAAGATGAAAATATATTTTTAAATTAAATATTAAATTGAGAACAGAGCATATACATGCCTGCATGTTTTAAATACTCTAGCTCCTCGGTCATCTTTGTAGCTAACGCTTGTAAATAGCTGCGGGCGTCTTTCTCATCCGACACCCATTGGATGATTTCGGCCATTTGCCGTTCCCATTGGCTGATAGCTAGGCGTTTGCTTCTGTGAAATGAATTTTCTCGATGGATTAAAAGTTGTTGACAAACAAGAATATAGACGAGGTATATCACTATGAACTAAAAAGTCTGCCAATTATTTTGTTAAATTAAGGTTTGAATTTTTGATGATTTAATTGGTTTTTTCGTTTGAATTTTGTGCACATCTTGAATTGAAATACATCGCCTTTCAATTCCAATAAAAACACCAAAAATGAAAGTACACTAAATTACCTTAATTCGTCATAATCACTCTCCACTTGCATCTGTTGTGCTTGTAATCGCCGTGTATTATCTGACAATATTTCGATTTCGGCTAAAAATTTGCGCTTCTCATCGAACCACAAGGACTTTTCGCGTTCATAGCGTTTTCTTAGCTCCGATATTGTCTCCTCTGAGTCCGTAATCGATTCCAAGCGGCTCGAATCGAACTTCTCGCGAGTTTGTTGCAATTCCCTATATAAAATGTCGCGATGCTTATCGGCCTCGTTCAATTGATCCCTTAAGGACGCGACTTCCAAATTAAATCGAGTTTGTTGTTGATTCAACTTTTCCGTGTACTGAACATCAAGCCGATCGATTTCGAGCCGCGACGTTTCGGATGAGGTCATGCCAAGGGACGAAGACGAACCAAGATCGGATGTACTCCTAGTGCGAACTTCTGCTTGCAATTGCCGACAATATTCTTCAGATCGTTCACGAAGTTTACGCTCCTTGGCCGCGTCGGCTATGGCATCTTCAATGCGAGATTCTAATTCGCGACGACTTTTATCAGCTTTGCGAATATCGTTACGAAGGGTATCGACTTTTTGCATGGCCGTTTCGAGCTCCTCTTCTTTGTCGCGGACCTAAAAGAAATATTTTTGAAGTGTATTGAAGATTTTTCAAATTTAAAATCAGATATAGCTTCTTATAGGAGTTATTTTATGTATGTTATATTTACTAAATCACATAAATATTTAATTTTAGCACATGTTAACGGAAACATGTATTTGCCAGGAGGGTGGAAAAAATATCACATTGCAATTTCACGTTCATTTTATGTTCAGAAAAATTTGCCACCCATCATAAATATTTATATCTTTGAACATTTATATTAATTCTACAGTTGTATAAGATTTTCCAGTTGTCTAATTATCGCAAGACAAACGAATTAACAGGAGTTAACCTGTACCAGCCAAACTTTTTGTATACTTTTAATGTTTATAAGTCAGTAAAAAGTTGCTCAAAAATATTTTCAAGGTTTTCTGTTTGGCTTATCATTTAAATTTTCGTCAGTTTTATTACTGAACTTTCGATCGCTTTAATTTCATGTTTCGATTTGAGTTGTATAAAATCTCACAGAAATTTCACAACAGTCTTCAATTCCATTTGTGTTTGTATTATTTCCAAAAAATGTATAGTTTATTTTAATTCATTTTTAAATATTAATTTGTATGAATTTTCATCAAAACAGTGATAATATCTTTGCTAATTTTTTTGCGGAGCGTATAATCTCGCTTTGTCGTGCTTTGTACTGTGCTTTTTCATAAAACAATTTATTTGAAATTTTGGGGATTAGGCACCCTTTTCAAATTATTATATAAATGTTTTTAATGAAATTTCGCAAAAACTTCCTCCCGAACGCAACGGAAACATTGCCTCCAGGTTTTTCCGTCCAACTATCACGACCACCATTGTACAAACCTTACCACGAGCCAAATTGTCTTCATTATTTTAATAATTTCGAAACGTATTAAGCTACATGTTGGATTGATTCAACCTATTTCTCAACACATGATAGAGACAGCTATTCCTTTTTAATTATTCTTTGAGTAAAGACACTATCTAGCGCGTCCAATGCACCCATTAACTCTGCGTGTGCCAAAATTATTTCTAGGCAATAACACAGATGTGTCCTAGTTGCGCTGGCACAGAACTATCATGGGAACTATTGATGTTTGATCAGCTTTTGAATCGTCGCCTAAATTAGCACTATAAAAGCCGCAGAGTTTCAAACCGAGGGCATCAGTAACCAGTTCGCAAATCAACCCAGCAAACCTCTTTCGGAAGCAATACACCCTCAGGATGAAGCTCGTTTTCTTGCTCCTTGGTCTCACCATCTTCGTTGCGATGCTTGAGTCTAGTAACGGTTCTCTCGTGAAAGCACTACAAGCCGATGACATTGTTGACGCGATGAGTGACTCTGACTCTGATTCTGGCGCTGCTCCAGGAGCAGGAGCAGCAACACAAGTCCAGCTAACAGCAGCCGTTACAGCAATCACAGGAGCAATCGCAGCCTTCAGAGCTGCTATCCTAGCCGCCATAGCCGCCTATGTAGCGGCACAAGGATGACAAGAATTTGAAAGAAACCAAGCGAAGATACGCTAGAATGAACTCGTTCCGAAGTCGACGATATTAATGTCTATTTATTTATTTAAAAGCATTTCCAAATAAATTTAATTCAGCTGAATTAAATCAGTTTTGAGTTTCAAGCAATGGTTGGCAGTGATCCTGACATCGTTTGAAAACCGATCCCATTCTTCATTTGAAAAAACTCTCGAATGGAAAGTGTGTCGCAACTTTCTCCCCAAAGGCTGTATGTATCTAGAAATTTGACCAGAACAAGGACATTTCTTTAATGGGCTTTTGTTTTTTCTGGAGTTTCAAAGATGTGGTGATGTCTAAAATATGAAGATCTTTAAAATTTACACATTTCAATTGGTTTTTAAGTCAAGCTAGCGAAATCACCGAGTTGAGTATAATTTCGTAATACTGGCTTCTGTTTTTTGGTCTAAATTTGCCATTTATTTTTGTGAGATGATACTTTAATGATCAGATGTCCTTTAGAAACCCCGTTATATGTTTTATGTATCTTCGTTTAAAGGCTTTAGATTTAGTTGGACCATAAATTACCATTATCAGGTCCGTTTAGATTCATGTGTGTAACAGTTAGTGCATTTTCGCCCTTTCACCTTTGCGTTGGAACCTGCTTTTGTTTTCGCTATATTAGTAAACCAAACAGAGGATCAATCTTATATTTCATCGTGCAATCTTTGTCACCTACTGCGTTTTATGCCTTCAAAGTCAACATGCAACGTGAAATCGAAACAATTTGGGTTTTTGTCTTTTTTGATATAGATGCCTTGATCTTTATTATTAAGGTACTAGTACAGTCTAGAATACAAAAAAGCATGATTTTCAAGATTTTTTAAAAGCCATTTTGTTAATTACATCAATGCAATCTTTTACATAAAAAAAGTAAATATCTTTAAGTGTATAAAAAAATTATTTTTTATTTTTTTATTCCTTATATAAATTTTGTAGAGGACGCCAAAGTTTCGTACTTAAAAAATTCTTCCTAAATGGCAGACAGTTAATCTCAGAATTGGTAAGTCTGAAACAAAAAGTTCAAAAAGTATGTTATAAAAAGTGTTATTTTGTGTGACAATTCACCACCGAAAGTAAAAATTTGTTGAAAAAAAAAAATTGGCAGACTTTCAAAAAAAAAGTTGAAATTTCGACCCTACTTTCCGATCATTATCCTTACATAATTTTTTCTTCTTCTTTTTTTTACAAAATGTGGTAAATTGCCATGTCCCATGAAGGGGCAAAGAAAATGATTCAAGATTTATTACTCTAAGTTTTATAGTTCCGAAGATTAACTGTCTGCCATTTGAAAAAAAAGCCGTTGTTTCGAGAAAAATGCGTTTAAAGTTTTTTTTTTCAATCTTTCTCGGTTTAGCGGTTTTACTCGCCTTTCCGTACGATTTGCTTGGAGCCATAATACAAAAAAAATATCGACTACCAAATAGATACTGAGAGAAAAACACGTGAGAAACTTTGAATTTCAATTTGTATATAAAAGAAACTGGTATTTTGGAGAGGGGATCGGCATAAACGCTTCAGTACACTATGTTTAAATTGGTTCTTATTTCCTATTTTATACATTTAAGATTAAAAAGATATTTACTTATCCTAAATTAAGTATCTATTTAAGTTTTATTGCCTTGAATAGAGCAGAGGTACAATTGCCGATATCGGTATTCATCCTCATTTCTTCAGGTAGTTGCAATATTTTCAGGGATTCCATGACGTCCAATTTCGCTGGTTTGTTTATATGACTCACACAAGTTACACAGTTGATATCGATGTGGTGGTTTTCCGGTAGCTAAGCACATGTTATCGGAAAACCACCACATCGATATCAACTGTGTAACTTGTGTGAGTCATATAAACAAACCAGCGAAATTGGACGTCATGGAATCCCTGAAAATATTGCAACTACCTGAAGAAATGAGGATGAATACCGATATCGGCAATTGTACCTCTGCTCTATTCAAGGCAATAAAACTTAAATAGATACTTAATTTAGGATAAGTAAATATCTTTTTAATCTTAAATGTATAAAATAGGAAATAAGAACCAATTTAAACATAGTGTACTGAAGAAGACTGTAAGTAATAGTCGAAAACGCGTTATACTGAGTAAAAATAAACCTAATGTAAAAAAGGAAAAATAATTATTTACTTTGTAGTGAACATTGGGAAAAAGTGCCGACATTGAATCTATTCCCAAATATGTTTAATGGGGTTCAAGTCTGGATACAGCTGTCTTGGTGCGTAATAAAGCAACCAGTTCTTTACAAAGTGTGCAGGCTGTTTAGGATCGTTGTCCTGTTAGAATACCCAATGTTGGTCAAGATCCAAATTGTCCACGGAAGGTTGCACGTTTTCTTCTAACAGTCTTTTATAATAGTATTGGTCCATAATACCGTCTATAAAGTCCAATCGGCCAACCCCACCAGCTGCAATTCCACCCTACACCATCACATTGCCACCGCCGTGTTTTACTGTTGGTATCAAATTCTTCAGTTGCAATGCCGTTCCCTTTTTCGATAGATTCTTTCTTTGCCATCATTACCGAACAAGTTGAACTTGCTTTCACCAGTAAATAAGACAGTTTTCCAGAACTTTAACTCCCTACCTAAATATCGCTTTGCAAATTCAAGTCGAAGCTGCCTATTCTTTTAAGATATTAGCTGTTTTTACGAGGAACTCTACTTGTATATTCATTGGAACGTAGCATTCTTCGGATGATTTTAGGATAAACACACTTATTCAAAGTATTAGCGACATGTTCTGCCAGTTGCAGACCGGTTACCCTTGGATTTTTGTCCACCTCTTTTAAGGTCATGCTGATATCCCGCATGGAAAGTTTCTTCGGTCGTCCATTTCTTGGCTTATTTTTCACCGATCCTGTGTTTTTATGCTTTTGAACAATGTATTGGACAGTTGCATGAGATAAATTAAATGAAGATCCAGTTGCGTGGTATGATTTTCCATTTCTATGCTCAGCAATAGTTAAATTTTCTATTTCAACACTTACTTCCTTACGCTTGCTCATTTTTCACTTCTTTTGCTCACAGATTATTCAAACAAACTAGTCATTAGATCGTACTCAAGCATTTCATGGAAAATACAACGGTTATTTGAAGAAAAACAACAGTCAATGCAATGAAGACCAGGTACACTATCTGATCAATGTATGAACACTTTTGTCCTTACTGAATTTCGTTGTTTTGGTGTTTTTACAGTTATAAGTTAATTAATGTATTTTTTTAAATATCTGTTAATGAAAATACATTTGCAGTAAAGTTACATATAAAATTCTCATATATATTTGCATTTTCTACTAAATTTATGAAATTTTGAGGGTGTATGGAGAGTTTTGTCCCTAAATGTATGTATAATGATATAATGCAATTAAACAGCGATTATTCACTGCAAATCCAATGTTTTTCAAGGTTAACTGCAAACTAAGAAAAAATTATTCATCGATGTAGAATGGTGAAAAACTGCAAATTCAGTGATTATGCCGCAGCCATGGAAATTTTGGATGCAACTATTCAAAATGGTCAGCACGCGACAAAATCTCTTCAGTCGGCGTAAGACCAAACATTGCATTCGATAACCCTGAAATCGCAATTTCGCTAGCGCCCTTTTGTCTTTCTTTATGAAAATAACAAGTTACGTAGAAAAGTCTTTGTAACCTGTCCCCCCTCCGATTGATCCGCGGAAAGATTCAATGAACTGTTTATCAGTAAATAGTTTGGGAATATTACTATTTCTTTGTGAATTTGTGTGTGGATCGAATAATCTCGCTTTTTGATACTTTGTAGTAGATTATTTCCATAAAACAATTTGATTGAAATTTTGGGGGTTAGGCTCCCTTTCCAAATTATATATTATCATTATATAAAGATGCCTTAATTTTTAACTTCCCAGTATATGGGAAGTTCTTGTAATCGCCTCGAAAATCGAAATTGAAATTTTCAACATATCTTTACGTTTTGAGGTCTTACGAGTATATTTTAAATGTTTTTAGAAAGAAGTATGTATGTGTGTATGTACGTACGTACGTGCGAGCGTTCGCGGACAGTTTTTCTACGAGCATAACTCACGCAAACAAAGTCGTATCGACTTCGTTAGGGTGTCAATCGAAGCGTCTTTGCAATTTTAAGAGCTGATTAGTTTTTGGGACACTTCGGTCGGGGGTTTGGTGTTTTCACCCCTTGAAGGTCAACCCTGTCATGCGCTATATCTCGCGAACCGAACATACGATTTGCTTCATCAAGGTGTCAATCGACGCGTATTAACATTTTCGTGATTCTATATTACTATCTAATATTACTGGGAAGTTGACCGTGTGGACCTCAAGAGTCGCACTTCGCGGCTTGTTTTTTATGAAATCTTGCAAAAAAAATCGTCTCGCAGTCAAATCGAGCAATGACCTCCCGGGAATATTGCCTCCAGGTGTTTCCGTCCAATCATCACGATCTCCATTTTACAAACCTTGCAGCGAGCCAAATTGCCCTTTCAATTTTGATAATATCGAAACACATAAAGCTTCATTTTGGATTGATGCAACCTATTTCTTAACATATAATAAAGACAGCTAACCCTTTTTAATTATTTTTGAGTAAATACACTATCTAGCGCGTCCAATGCACCCATAAACTCTGCGTGTGCCAAAATCAACAATCAACAAATCAACAAATGAACTTAATCCGAAGTCGACGAAGAATGTTATGGATGTATTAATGTCTATTTATTTATAAAAAAGCATTTCCAAATAAATTTAATTCAGCTGAATTTAAGTCAGTTTTCAGTTTCAAGCTATGGTTGTCAGTGATCCTGACATCGTCTGAAAACCGATCACATTCTTCATTTTGAAAAAACCCTCGAATGGAACGTGTGTGTCGCAACTTTCTCCCCAAAGTCTTTGTATGTATCTAGAAATTTGACCAGAACAAGGACATTTCTTTAATGAGCTTTTATTTTTTCTGAAGTTTTAAAGATGTGGTGATGTCTAAAATATGATGATCTTTTAAATTTACAAATTTTAATTAGTTTTGGAGTCAAGCTAGCGGAATCACCGTATACTCAGGTAAAACTAATCTCGAAATTGAGCAAAAAGTAAATGCTGACCTGGACAAGTATGAGTATTGGCTTCTACAAAGTAGATTGGCAATAAACGCGAGGAAAACAAAATATATTATTTTCAAACAAAAGGCTTATATACAGCCACACGTAAAAATCAATGACACAACCCTCCAGAGAGTAGAAAAAATAAAATATTTAGGACTTCTAATAGACGAGAAACTAACATGGACTTCACACATAAATGATCTAATGAAAAAAACTGGCTGTCTTCATTGGTTTTTACGTCGCTTCTACTTCTTTCCAAACAAAAAAATCCAAACTATGTATGCGCACCTCCTTTCCAAAATTTGCTACGGCATCTTGAATTGGAGCCAAACCTCTAAAAATAACCTCATGACCATCTCCAGACTAGTAAACAAGGCGTATAAGACAATTTACAATCTCCCTATGCTAACTCCAACGAGCGAAGTTTACAAAACAGCCCAAGAATTGAATTTGCAAGGCATGATTTCCATGGAAAGAGCTGAATTCATTCATAAGAATTTACACCTGTAAGTTGAGGGGGAAAACACTTACAGAATGAGAAACATGAACAATATAGCTATCGCATTTGCCAGAACTGATCGGCTACAAGAAGACCCCTTCAACAAAGCAGCTAACTTTTACAATACACTATCGGACAAAATTAAAAACATAGCGAACCCAACTTCCTTTAAAACGACATTAAAAAATATCTTCTTCAGGACAAACTTTCGAAGTAAGTTACAAGTACAATCAGCTCCACTAAAATTAAAGCCAAACATGTAATCAATAGGAAATAATTCATAAACATATAGTCTGAACTATTAATCTAACTAAAAGGACATTAAAACTTAGAAATTTGGTACTTTCCCTTATACCGATTCTTATCGTCTGGGAAGTACTGCAATATGTACTGAAATTTTAAATACGGAGAATTACTAATTTTGATGGATAGAGTGATTGAAGGAAACGGAGGTGGTTTTAGTCGGCAGAAATCCGACAGGTATGATGATCGGTATCTTTTAAAGATTTCCACCTCCCAACGTTGAAAAAAAGTAAAGTTTTGCAGTGTCGACTCTCAGTTTGGGGCTAGTGGGGCTCAGCCCCACCACTTATTGATGAGCCTATATTAGTGCAAATTAAATAAAATATCATTATAGATTTCAATATAGTTTTCATAATTTAATTTCATTTCAAAATATAATGTAGCATTTTTTTCGCCCATACTGTAGTTTACTTTCCCGTCTTCTTGCCACGCACTGTAGAACAATCTGTTTTTCTCTTCGACTTGCTTCGTTGTTTATGCACCGAGTAAAAGCTAAGAGTAAAATTCAAACTTATTTTCTCTTTGAGAATTTTCCATCTTTACTATGAGGAAGGGGCTACATGGATTTTGTCCCGAAAAAGAGTATTTCGATTTGAATGACTGCGTGAATTCTATGCTGAAGCGACGCACAGTGTGTAATTTTGCGAATCTAGCTGGACAAAACTATATTTTTGTGCGAAAAACTTTTATTTGCTGTTGAAAAGATTAAAGACGTCAAACACTTTAATGTTTAATAAAAAGCTGTAGTTTGGCCTTTCTTAAAGCATTTATTTTGCTTTACTAATGAAAATGCCAAAAAATGCATGTAGGATCTACATATATTTTGGTTATCATCGAGAAATAAATTCATTTGAATCTAAATAAATGAAGAATCATTACAGATGTATACTTTGTAAGTTAATAAAAATCAAACAATTCCAAAATCCCCACGATCAGATTTCTTGGAGGTACTCCAAACATCGAAAATTAATTTTCTCGAAAGAGTGCCCCTTCCACCTGAAATTCAAAAACAATTTAAAAAACCGCACTTCAACGCAAAATTTTTTAACTGTTCCCGAAAGTATGCAAGTCAATGCAAAACATAAGCAACTAGTTACTGTCGGGACTCGAAGGGACTTTTTTAAAAACCATCCTTAAAATTGGCTCCGTAGAAATATTTCACGATCCTAGAGTGTGTCGGCACAATTGTTACAGCATGACAGAAACTGTTTTTGGATACAGTGATTTAGCATAGATATAAAAAGTACTTACTTGTATTTCCAGCATCTAAAACACCAAACATGATTTCGAAGTTCCTAGCGCACACTTTATCCTTTGAAAGTCAAACGGAAAATAATACTTAATTACCTGCGTGTCTGCTTTTATATCCGAAGAGGTCAATTCAGAGTCACTTTTCCACATAATTAAGGATACTATTTACCTGAAAGACTTTTCACGCAATGCCCGAAGGGATATGATTAGGATTAAACGGATTCTATGACTTTTGACAATGTGAAAATTTTGAATTTTGTCCAGCTAGATCTGGAAAATGACACACTGTGCGACGTAAGTGTGCGTGTTTGAAATAACATGTGTATACATCGTGGACGGGCTAATCATATGCAGCCCCTTCAGCGCTTCGACAACGATTAGTCTTGGCATGGTCTGGATAATACTTTTGAGCAGGAATGGGTAACATTTTTTTACGACGGGCCGAAGGGGGTAAAGGTGATGACTGTTAATGCAACAGTAGTCTCATCAATGTAGTGCATGGTATTAGTACTTAGTGTGCCTTCGTAGTGTTTGGTATTTTTTAAAGTTTTGTAGTGCTTAAAGTTTGTTTCAGAAAAAGGTTATTCAGGTTATGGTATTTATGATTTTGATAAAGTTAAAACTTCCTAGAAGTTTGAATTTCAATTTCAGTAAAAAAATTTCGGTATTTTCAAAATGTGAATTGGGTAGAAAATTTAATTTCCAACCCGTGTTGCTCGCGTTCTTTTGAAGAAAAACTTGAAATTAAGCGCTTGGGATCTCATCAGCCTTCTAATTTTAAATTAAGCAGCAGCTGCGACAAAAGGCAACTTCGAAGCTTTTCTACTGATTGGTTCAGTAAGAAACCTTGGCTTACCGCCTGTAAGGTAAGAAATTCCCTATTTTGTTTTTATTGCCTTTTGTTTGGAGGCGAAGTGACTTGGACAAGCAATGGTTTTCGCGACATGAAACATTTGTCCGAGACAATTAAAAAACATGAAACAAGTTCACGCCATTTACAGAATGCATTAAATTTCCAAACATTTGGTAAAATCAATATTATGTCGCAATTCGATAATGCTCATGCAGCTTCCATTACTCTTCACAACGAAGCTGTGAGAAAAAATCGACATGTTCTAAGTAGATTAATAGACATTTTAAAATTTTGCGGCAATCATAATTTAAGCTTGCGTGGTCACGACGAGAGAGAAACAAGTTCAAAAACACGATAATAGGAATATATCTTTGATTGCCAGCGAATCTACTTTTGGGGAAACCGATCACTTAAAATCGGTTAACGCTCCACATTTGGTACCTCTTGGGTGGAGTGGAAACTCACATAAGAACTTATATTGGTGATAGAAAAATTCGCACCAGTAGCCCCGCCATACTTAACTCCCACGAGCCGCCACTGAGTTTTAGTACTACTGGCTTCTGTTTTCTGGATAAATTTGCCTTTCATTTTTGTGAGATGATACTTTAATGATTAAATGTCCTTTATAAGCTCCGTTATGTGTCTTATATCTATTCTGGTTTGGAAGGTTTAAGATTTGCTTGGACCATAAATTGCCATTCTCAGGTTAGTTTAGATTCATGTGTGTAACAGTTTAAAGCCCTTATCGCTGCCTGATTTTTGAATATTTATAAAGATTATCTTTCTTCGGTACCCTTTTTTGGTATATTCTTGAATGCAAACATTTTTGGATGTTTGGTTTGGAGATAGTGCATTTCCGCCCATTCATCTTTGCACGAGAGTCTGCATTCGTATTCGATATATAAGTAAGCCAAACAGAGGATCATTCTTGAACCTCATCGTGCAGTGTTCGTCATCCATTGCGAATTAATCTTTCAAGCTTAAAATGCAACAAGAAAGTGAAACAATTTGGCGTTTTGTTCGAATGATTATTTAAATTTTCAGGTACAGCAATGATATAGATGCTTCCTCTATATCATTAATGGCCTAACAGTTCCAATCGGCTTCTGAAAAAAATCCTTCCAGTCGTGTTGGCCTAAAGACCATTTTCCCTAAAGGTTACTTAGCATTGTCAGACTAGTTCGTCCAGAAAACTCTATCGAAATTCTGTACAAGCCGCGGCTGATTTTGTCTGGTAGTCGACTCGGTACTTTAAATTGATCCTCTCGACTTGTCGGAACCGGCTATCGCATAGTCAAGCCTAGAGTGTCATCTTCGAAATGATCATCATACATACACATATCATTGACCATTCATATTGATCCTACAATTGTATCAGATTGTCCAATTGTCTAATTATCGCAACTCGAAAGAATTAACAGGAGTTATCCCGTAGCAGCCAAATTTGAACAATTCTATCTAATGGTAATCATCAGCGAAACTGTAATGTTTACTTTTTGCTTAAGAAGATTTCCATTGAAGACCATTTATTGCGAATACAGATTTTTTAAATTTGATGTTACCATGATTTTTTTAAAAACTTATTGTCAAATTACGAATCTGGTTCCTTCTCGAAACATTAAATTGTTCAAATTTTTTTCCAAGCAACTCTGCTTTTCTGTTCAAATAAAATTTCGAAATTACAATTTTGAAATTTCGATCGCCTTTTTCATGTTTTGACATGGGAGTCAAATCGAAAAAATTTAGAAGAAATTTTGTAAAAATTTGCAGCAATTTCATAATAGTCTTCCAACCTCTTTGTGTTTGCATTATTACCAACAAAAAAGTTTATAGAATGAATTTTGTGGTGAAACTTCGTAACAAAGTTTCCTAATATTCATTTTTATGATTTTTTCTCAAAAAAGTGTCTCTTCAATTTCTTTGTTAAATTTGCGGTGGATTGAATAATCTCGCTTTTTCGTACTTTGTATTAGATTCATTCCATAAAACAACTTGATTGAGTTTGTTGAGGTGAGGCTCCTTTTCCGAATTATGTAAAGATGCCTGAATGTTTTCCATGGAATTTCGCAAAAAAATGTCCATTTGTGTTTGTTCAACCATCACTCTCATAGTCTAGAGTTTGATGCTGATCTTTGAGAATTGTTGATTTCATCATCTGTTAACATTTGTTCCCAAGAAATGTTAGCTGATCATTTCAATGGAATCAAATCGTCTCCTTCTACCAAATACACCAAAAATAGTTTGTTTAAATATTCTACTTGGCGAGTATATGTCTAGCCTTACGTACAATCAGGGAATAATCCAAAATGGATGTGTAACGAATCAGGAAACCACACCGAAAACTAGCCATTGTACAGCCTTGCACATACAACCGCGTCTTTCTATTGACACGCAGTAAATTTTTAGGCGGGCAAAATCGAACCGTCACCTCCTCGTGGTGCCCGCTGGATACCCAACTAACGACGGTAGTGGCGAGTGTGGGACGCCATATTCCTGCTTACCAGCGTGGGGCTAGCAACCCTGCCTGGCATGACCCAATTGCTACGAACCCTGAAACACGGCCTCGGATTGGATTGGATAAATGGCAACGACAACGGCAACGAAAAACGGACTACTCTATTGGATCTTGGAACGTCGAACACTCAATACAACAGGATCACTACGAGAACTTCTCAAGGAAGCCTCGACATACAATATTAACATCCTGGCGGTCCAAGAAACGAAATGGCTTGGCAATGAAATAAGTGACTTAAGATCGCATTCAATATTCACAAGTGGCAAACCAACCGGAAACAAGGAATTTGGAGTCGCCTTCGTTGTAGCATCTTCATTTAAACATCTCATAACTGACTTCAAACCGGTGAATGAACGATTATGTGCGATCCGTATGAAAATGAAGTTTTTTAATGTATGGCTAATTAACTGTCATGCTCCAACTGAAGAGAAAGAAGAAATCGTCAAAGACGAATTCTACAACATCCTAGAAAGGACATACGATTCAGTACCCTCAAATGATATCAAAATCCTACTAGGGGACTTTAACGCTAAAGTTGGACGAGAAGAAACTCACAGAGGGACAACGGGAGAGCATAGTCTCCATGAAAGTACCAACAACAATGGTCAGCGACTAGTTGATTTTGCGACCAGCAAAAACATGGTGATAAGTTCTACCTACTTCCAACACCGCGACATCCACAAACAAACTTGGATGTCACCCGATGGACGAACCTTCAACCAGATCGATCACTTCGTCATCGAAAAAAGAGCTGCTACAAGTGTGCTTGACGTTAGATCATACCGTGGTGCTAACTGCGGCTCAGACCACTATCTCGTCAAGACAAAATATCGCTGCCGCATAACAAGATGCACCACCAAGAAAAAGAGCAGGACTCCTAAGTTCAAGGTGGAGTGTCTGAAAAACGAAACAGTAGCAGCAACTTATCAAGCGAAACTGACGAATTACCTTGTCAATACACCGCCGGCAGATCCGGACACATCACTTGAACAAATGTGGTCGCAGCTTAAAGAAGGCGTAACATCAATAGCGGAAGAAATCGTAGGAAGACAAACGACGTCGAAAAGAAACGATTGGTTCGACAAAGAATGTGAAAATGCTCTCAAAAGTAAAAAAGAAGCCTATTTACAATACATTGAAAGACCGACAAGAGCCAAGAAGCAAAAATATGACGAGCTAAGACGGTTAGCTAAAAAAATAGTCAGACGCAAGCGTAGAATCTATAACAACCAGACTATCCAAAGGATCAATGACGATATGTGCAGAAACGACACACGGGACGCCTATGCAGCATTGAAGAGACTTAGACAAGGCTACAAGCCGCAATCAAGCCTATGTAGAGACAAGCAGGGAAATATTTTAAGCGACCCAGACGACATCAATCACAGGTGGACAGAATATTTTTCTGAGCTACTAAACCCACCATCAGTAACTACATCCCTGCCAATAACGATTCCTGAAGATGCTGACCTATGCAGTCCATCTTCGTCAATACCATCAATGAAGAGGTGCAAGCAGCCATACAACAGCAAAAACCAAATAAAGCACCCGGAATCGACAATTTACCAGCAGATCTCCTTCAAAAAGGTGGACCAATACTAACACACCGCCTCCACCAGATTATCTCCAAGGCATGGGTCGATGAAAAATTACCTGATGATTGGCGGACGGCCATCATATGTCCCATACATAAGAAAGGAGATAAGCTTGGATGTGGCAACTACAGAGGCATTTCACTGCTGTGTACGTCCTACAAGATCCTGACCAAAATTATTGAAAAAAGATTGACACCGTACACTTCCACAATAATTGGCGAATACCAAGGCGGATTCATATCCGGTATGTCGACGATAGATCAACTATTCTCAGTAAAACAGGTGCTGGAAAAGTGCTGGGAATACAATATTGACGTGCACCAGGTCTTCGTAGACTTCCAACAAGCATACGATAGTATAGATCGAAATATACTATATAAAATAATGCTTGATTTTGGGATACCTATCAAACTAATACGACACACGATCTAAACTCAGATGTCAAGGCGATCTGACTCAAAGCTTCGACACCAGCTCAGGTCTTAAACAGGGTGATGGCCTCGCCCCCATACTCTTCAATTTGGCCCTAGAGTATGTCATCAGGAAGATTACAGTAGACAAGGCGGGAACGCTACTCTTTAAGTCTACTCAAATAGTAGCGTACGCCGATGACATCAACGTCATGGCCCGATATCTATCTCGTGCCAAAGAAGCGTTTACTGAGCTGGAGTCAGCGGCTAGGCAAGTCGGCCTAAGGGTCAATGTGAACAAGACCAAATATATGACCCAGTCAAGGAAAAAGACGCCAAATAGACAAAACATGACGATAACTAACTACAGTGTGGAAAGCGTTAACTCTTTTATTTATCTTGGTGTCAACCTCGCCAAAGATGGGAATGAAAAGGACGAAATTGAACGGCGAATTGGTCTAGCCAATAAAATATACTTTTCAGTCCTCTCGGTGATTAAAAGTAACAAAGTGCACCGAAAAAATAAGCTGCGCGTCTATAAAACGATCATCCGTCCTGTATTGATTTACGGATGTGAAACATGGACTTTGACTCAAGCCTCAGAAAAAAGGATTGACGTCTTCGAACGCCGCATTTGGAGACGTATTCTGGGGCCCGTGAAGGACGGACCGGACTGGCGAATCCGGTACAACCATGAGTTGTACGCTCTTTATGACGAGCCACCGGTATCGATTCGGACGAAACTGCTACGACTTCAGTGGGCTGGCCATGTGGAGCGTATAGATGACAGGGGAATTCCCAAGCGCTCCATGAAAGGCCGAGCAACAGGAAGCCGCCCACTAGGAAAACCACGCAAACGATGGGAGGATGCAGTTGACAACGACAGCGAATCCTTGCTGGGATTCGCTAATTGGAGGACGCGGTCGCTGGACCGAGACAGTTGGAGGCTGTGTCTTCGGGAGGCCAAGGCTCGATTTGGGCTGGTGCGCCATTGATGATGATGATGAAATTTTTAGTATCTTTATACATTTTTAAAAATCGATGTTATTTGTTGAAGTTATTTCGATAGTAAATATTCTGAAAAATATCGTGTTAAAATTTAAGAAAGATCCAGGCATTATTATTATAGTTATACTCGATTTAATGCCCGCGCTGTGAATACTCGTAGACACACGTGGCTCTGCAAGGCTCCGCCTCTCTGTATAGTGTATACAAAAAAATGTTCCAGTCATACATGGAAACAAGTATATTAACTGTAATATTGAATTTAAAAACAGAATGTTGACCTCATATGCTTGCCTAACCGATATTTTGAATACTAGTAACATTTTGAATTTTGGAAGAAAATCATCTCTCTCAAAAGTTTAAATGCATTTTTCTCAAAAGACCTTTTTTTCATACCGTGACAATAATTTCTCGGAAAATACAAAACCGATTCTTCTGAAATTTTAACCATTGATTGAACACATATATGTATAGTTATAGTGTAAACCACGGGCATTTCAAAATATTATTTTCTTCTATTTTTTAAACCCAAAAATCATAACAAAACTAAAATTTCGAAAAATTACTTTTAACTGTCCACCATTTTGTTATTGGTGTATATGACTTGATAATTTTGGTTCAAACGATAGCCACTGACTTTCCAAATAAAATCTTTTTTGAATTTTTTATTTCAGACCATTTCTCGCTTCAGGATCATTGTCACCGTTTAATATGCAGTTTTTTATATGGCTAGGAGAATGCCGACATTTTGTGTAAAATATGTAATAATAATTCAATAAAATAATGTTTTAATACGCTTTGACAGTGTAATAATTGAATCCAAAAAAAATTACATTGATGTCTACTCTAGCGGTCTTGTAATAAATTCTTGAAAATAGGTCAGTTTTTTGGATGTATAATGCCTTTAATCCCTTCAAGTTGCCACAGTTACCAAGTTTGTGCGCATTTATGGCAAGTTGTTGGATTTTATTTCGCTAAATGCTCTTCACCCAAGGCGGCTCCGAGACAAGCAGAAGAATTTTCAGACTTTCTTCCAGGAACAATGAAATTCGACCATCGAACATGGATGCCACTTGAACCATAACAATAAATGATTATTTCATTGTTGGATAACATTTGCCTAGTATTTTAGCAAAATTTTAGGTCAATAAATACCAAAAATTTTATACTTAAACCACGAGTGTTTTTAAAATTGTTGATTTATTTTAACGTTATCGAATCAACAAACTATTTTGAAATTCAAAAAAGTAGCACCCGACACAGTGTCAAACACTAGACGGATTGAGAGGCGCTTGCGATACACCTTACGCTGCTACGCTCTGTAAACTGATATAAATTTTTCTACAACAAATGCAATACTCAAAGGAAGTCCTACTTCAGGGAGTGAATACCTCAAACCGTCTACTAACGATATGCCAAGCTTCATTTCGACCTAAGATTGCCAAGCCTTGCCCTCCCCTTGTGAAACATTTAAAACTGAATCAATTTTCTAATACCTTCTCAAAGTTTAGGCCACGTCACGCAAAAGCGCTTCTAAAAATGGCATATACTAGCATTATTCACAGGATCGTAAAGTTCCAATATAAAAGCTAATTTTGGATTTGGTTTTACACAAAATTCAGTTTGAAATACATTTGAAGGATGCACATACCAGTTTTTGGCATCCCCCCTTGTGAGAATATCCCTTTTCCACTCAAGCAGTTTTACCCTATTCTCCCAATACTCCCCTTGTGAGAATATCCCTTTTCCCCTCCCGCCATTTTTCCCTATTCTCCCAATACCCCCCTTGTGAGAATATCCCTTTCCCCTCCAGCATTTTTACCCTATTCTCCCAATACCCCCACCTTGTGAGAATATCCCTTTTCCACTCCAGCATTTTTACCCTATTCTCCCAATACTCCCCCCTTGTGAGAATATCCCTTTTCCACTAAACCATTTCTACCCTATTCTCCCAATACTCCCCCCTTGTGAGAATATCCCTTTTCCACTCAAGCAGTTTTACCCTATTCTCCCAATACTCCCCCCTTGTGAGAATATCCCTTTTCCTCTCCAGCATTTTTACCCTATTCTCCCAATACTCCCCCTTGTGAGAATATCCCTTTTCCTCTCCAGCATTTTTACCCTATTCTCCCAATACCCCCCCCCCCTTGTGAGAATATCCCTTTTCCACTAAACCATTTCTACCCTATTCTCCCAATACTCCCCCCTTGTGAGAATATCCCTTTTCCACTCAAGCAGTTTTACCCTATTCTCCCAATACCCCCACCTTGTGAGAATATCCCTTTTCCACTCCAGCATTTTTACCCTATTCTCACAATACCCCCCCCCTTGTGAGAATATCCCTTTTCCACTAAACCATTTCTACCCTATTCTCCCAATACCCCCCCCCTGGTGAGAATATCCCTTTTCCACCCCAGCATTTTTACCCTATTCTCCCAATACCCCCCCCTTGTGAGAATATCCCTCTTCCACTAAACAATTTCTACCCTATTCTCCCAATACTCCCCCCTTGTGAGAATCGCCCTCCTTATTTTGATAATTTTGAAACGCCTAAAGCTCAATTTTGGATTAATCTAACCGATTTTTCAACATATAATAGAGACAGTTACCCCTTTTTAATTATTCTTTGAGTAAAGACACTATCTAGCGTGTGCCAAAATCATTTCTAGGCGATAACACAGATGTGTCCTAGTTGCACTGGCACAGAACTATCAATGGAACTATTGATGTTTGATCAGCTTTTGAATCGTCGCCTAAATTAGCACTATAAAAAGCGCAGTGTTTCAAACCGACGGCATCAGTAACCAGTTCGCAAAGCAACCTAGCAAACCTCTTTCGGAAGCAACACAATCTCAGGATGAAGCTCGTTTTCTTGTTCCTTGGTCTCACCATCTTCGTTGCGATGCTTGAGTCTAGTAACGGTTCTCTCGTGGAAGCACTACAAGCCGATGACATTGTTGACGCGATGAGTGACTCTGACTCTGACTCTGGCGCGGCTCCAGGAGCAGGAGCAGGAGCAGTAACACCAGCCGAGCTAGCAGCAGCCGTTACAGCAATCACAGCAGCAATCAATGCAGCCTTAGTAGCTATCCTAGCCGCCATAGCCAACATATAATAAATCTGATAAGAATTTGAAAGAAATCAACCGAAGATACGCTACAATGAACTTAATCCGAAGTCGACGAAGAATGTTATGTATATATTAATGTCTATTTATTTATTTATTTAAAAGCATTTCCAAATAAATTTAATTCAGCTGAATTAAGTCCGTTTTCAGTTTCAAGCTATGGATGCCAGTGACCCTGACATCGTCTGAAAACCGATCCCATTCTTCATTTGAAATAACTCTTGGATGGAAAGTGTACGTCACAACTTGCTCCCCAAAGTCTTTGTATGTATCTATTAGTTCGCCCCGAACAAGAACATTCCTTTAATGAGCTTTCACTTTTTCTGAAGTTTTAAAGATGTGGTGATGTCTAAAATATGAAGATCTTATAAATTTACATATTTTAATTGGTTTATAAGTCCAAGCTGGCGAAAATACCGAGAAGTCTAGTTTCAGTACTACTGGCTTCTGTTTTCTGGATGAATTTGCCTTCCACTTTTGTGAGATGATACGTTAATCATCTGATGTCCTTTAGAAACACCGTTATGTGTCTTATATCTATCCTCGTTTGAAAGGCTTTAGATTTGTTTAAACCATAAGTTTTCGAGAAAGAATAAGAGCGCGTGTTGTCTATTGCTTGCTAGATTTTCAGTAGCGTTTTCCGTTAACCAAATTTCAACAACAAAAGGCAGAATGTCCGTTCACTTCATGAAAGATTGGCTTGTGACTTATGGAAACAGTGTAAGCTCCAATATTTGCATTGCGATCAACCTCTTTGTTTCGTACCTGTCCAATACCCACATCAGTGGGTCACATTCCACTATGCCAAGTTGATAAGATTTTAAAGGCATTCTCAAGACAGTTTGGAATCATAGGAATAACAGTTTCGAGCCCCTATCTCTGCCTGATTATTGAATTTGTATATATGCACATTGTTTTTCTTCGGTACTCTTTTTTGATACATTCTTGGATGCAAAGATCTTTAGTTGATTGATTTCCCTAAAGTTCACTTAACAATCTCAAAAGAGTTCGTCAAGAAAACTCTATCGAGATCGTGTTCGTATATGCATTGTTTCCAAAAAAATTTTTAGCTTATTTTGTTGATACGTTTGTAGCTGAATATTGTAGTGAAACTTCGTTTCAAAATTTTCTTAATATTTATTTCTATGATTTTTGTTGTTTTGAGAGCGAGGAGAAAAAGCACGTCCGTCGAATTTTGGAGTGATCATTCAACTGAAATTTATTGCACGTCTAAAAGAGTGTAGGGCTGTACAAAGAAGATAAAGGATGTTTTTTAACGCCCTCATTTTAAAAGTACTAAGTTCGAAAAAAATCCTCGTCAATTAAAGAAAATTCAACTTTGACTGATTTTTACGAAGTTTAAAATTTTAACATAGTAAAAAATATATTGTAACAAATCAGATTTTGCATTATTTCAATATTAATCCCATTGAATCGTTATAAAGTAGCATCTCGTTTTTAGTGACTACTTTAGTGAGATTTTCAGCTACCACCTATTCGGTTACACATGTTGAATAAAGACCCAGTGCAGGAACGACGGTCGTCGACTTCAGAAGCCCAGTCTGCGTCACAGTACCCAATCAAATTATTTTGACAGCTTTTGGTGTACACTAATCTATAGTTGACAGTTCCCTTGACGTACCTGAAGATTCTTTTCACAGCTTTCCAATGTTCTATTATGTAATTTAAATTGAATCTGCTAACATTGTTGACTGCGAAAGCAATATCAGGCCGTGTACCTTGTACCAGATATAACAAGGATCCAATTGCTGCTTGGTACGGAATGTTCTCAATAATATTACGAACACTAAAGAACAAAACTACTAAAAACTACAATTTTAATTTGATGAAGGCTTTTTAAAGCATATGATCTTGCAAAGTATTGATTACAAAACATTTTACCATTCAAAGCGTTAATTACCACAAATGCAAATTTGATTAATTTTGTTTTTGGTTTCCAAGATGTAAGCAGTTTCTTTATTAAAATTTAAACACGGTACTGTGAAAACTATCCAAAATGTGCTCAAATTATGCAAATATTAATAAGCTTTGATTGACTAACAGTGTCTTTAGAATGAGAGATATACTATAAGCTTATATCATTCGTATGAATCCTTTTTATATGGTAACTTTGAATGATTTTTTATTTTGAATTTAATTTTTTCCGTAATCATTAAAAAAAAGTTTACCTAATTTCTCTCCAAAAACTGATAAGAATTTATAAATTTTACAAAAATTCATTACTCAGTTGTGCAAATCAGGTTTAAAATTTATTTTTTATGAAAAAACCCTAATTTTTCGCAATTTTTTTCTTGATAAATTATAAAACGGCTCCAACGGTTTCTTTTCAAATTTAAAGAAATTACAGAAATGTAGAAACGCATCAATTGACACCTTGATGCAAATATAATCTTTGGTACACGAATGAATACGAATAGTGAATGACTTAAATGATCTTGAAGGTAATGATGACTTTTAATGATTTTTTTATCTTTAATTTTTAACTTCCCAGTGGGAAGTTATTGTAATGGGGTCGATTTTGCGAATCCCAAATTTTGACATATCTCCACGTTTTAAGGTCTCTAGAATCCAAGTCCATCGTTTTTAGAGAGACGTTTGTGTGTGTGTATGTACGTACATATGGGCGGATATGCGTTCGGAATTATTTCTCGTCTCGATTATCTCAAGAACCAAAGACCACATTGACGTGGGACCGGTATCATTTGACGCGTAATTACGTAACTTAAAACTGAATGAGTTTTCAGCAAAATCGGTAAAGCCGTTTTTTATTTAGGATGAAAAAACTGAAAAAAGACTAAAAAAAGGCTTAATTTTGAAACTGTTGAAACGCACTATTAATTCGTGCAGATCCCAAATACCTTCATAGTAGTATTATTATTAATGTGCGTTTTAGCAAAATTGTTATCAAATTCGTAAAAAAATGTCATTTGAAAAAAAAAATCAGGAATTATTTATAAAATTCCTAACTTATATTATCAGGTTTGGGTGGATGGGAGTAGAGGCGGTAATGCAGTTAATAATTGAATATTGTCATAAATAATTTTATATTGTTAATACCAATCAAATAATATTAGTTATAATTTGAAATTGTCAACAAACTCAATTATAATTATTCAGTAACGGTCAAACATTCTTAATAACGAATGATTATTGTAAATAATGATTAAATACTCTCAATAATGGTTTTGGATTCCGGAGCAGTGATGGAGGACGAGGACGAGGAGGATTACAAGGAGGATGACGACGACGAGGAGTATGAGGTTGCCAAGGCTTTGGTAGAGGACGATCAGGTGGTGGAGATGTCTTCCTCTACCAAAGCTTTTATGGTTAGATAAAAAATTGATAGAAATGAAAGTAATTATAATAATTTAGAATAATAATGTTTAATAATAGTAATTCTTTATAATAGTAAATAATGATAAAAACTTTTTTATTCACCTCACTGGGAAGTTGTCGTACTTAGACCACATTTTTTTTATTTTGTAATCATCAGAAAAAGTTTTGCTGATTTTTTTACAAAAACTGTTTAGAGTATATAAATATTATAAACATTGATGACTGCGTTTTGCAAATTAGGTAAAAAATTTATTGTTTATTAAAAAACCTTAATTTTTGGCACTTTTTTTTTATTAAATTAAAAAACGGCTCCAACATTGCTTAAATTTTTTTTTATAGAATCACACAAATGTCAATACGCGTCCATGGACACCTTAATGATGCAAATCTTATGTTTGGTTGGCGAGATATAGCGCATGACAGAAATGACCTTCAAAGGGTCAAAACAGCGAATTTCCCCGACCGAAGTGTTCCAAAAACTAATCAGGTCTTAAGATTGCAAAGTCGCTTCGATTGACACCTCAACCAAGTCGATACAACTTTGTTTACGTGAGTTATGCTCGTAGAAAAAACTGTCCACGAACGTTGGTACGTACACACACACACACACAAATATGCTTCTTTCTAAAAACACCTAAAATATACTCTAAAAACCTCAAAACCTAAAGATATGCTGAAAATTTCAATTCGATTTTCGAGGCAATCACAAGAACCTCCCATATACTGGGAAGTTAATAACACCATCCAAGGTAAAGTTTTCTCACCAAAAGAACCAAACAAGGACGAACACCTTTTCCGTCTAAGTATACAGTGCGCGTAAAAAAGATAGCACACCTGAAAAATTCCTTATTATTTCCCGAACAACGGGATGCAGGTCAGTTAGATGTTCTACAAATTAGACGCGTAGACTGAAATACACATTTCTACCTAAAAATAATTAGGGGTTTCTCAAAATTTGAGATTTTATGGCGAATTTAATGACTTTTAGGTGCGTAAAAAAGATAGCACATAGTCCATCAAGCCACTTTAGTTTCGGCTTTCAAATTGTGACCTTCACAACAAAGACATTTAGGGTCCAGTGTATAAAAGAGCATTTCCAGCTGAGCTTTCCTCATAACTCACGTCCAGTAGTTTTAGTCGAATTTGGTCCGGTTTCCAATCCAACCCGCTACCTTCGAGACTCATCACTAGTGGTCGAAAATCTACTGTTAGTCCCCGCCAGCTTGATGCCGCTCAGCCATTTATCGATGTCATCTAATTTGTTTTTAATTTGCATGATATCATTAATGTACGATTGGATTGATTCACTGTTTTCTAACCTCGCAAATATTAACTGATGCAACAATCTAACGCATCGCATCATTCCTTTATCCTCGCATGAATTTCTTAAAAAATATCACGCTTCACACATCTTTTTATCATTGGATAAAGTGTTTTTCCAACGTTAAGTACCAAACAGGGCAAAGCCATGCCGAGCTTTTCTCTACTTTTCTCCTCTGCAACTGATGCATCGTGCGTCGATGTAGCATTTTTCTTGATGTAATTTTTGAGCTTATGCAACGCCAATAAATGCGACATGGCAAATGACCAGGAATCATAATTTTCAACGCCTTTCAGCTTTTCCATCGTCCCTTATAATTTTGCCATTATCCCTTCGTATTTTTTTAAATGTGCTACTTCTCCGAACTTTAATAGGCTACTTATTAGGAATTTCTAGCATTAAATGCTATATTCTTATCCGTTGCGGCTGAGTTTCGCGGGAAACTTGAAAATTTTTCGCGCTGGGCTCATAGCCTGTTGTTTTGAGGGCGAGGAGAAAAAACATGTCCGTCGAGTTTTGGAGTGACCAATGACTGACATTTATTGCACGTCTAAAATAAGTTACAAAGTGTAGGGTTGTACAAAGAATATAAAGGTATTTTTTTAACATTCCCCCGCCCCCAAATATCTCTCCAAATTATTCCGCAAATAGCTTGAAAATATTTCTATATCTTTGTTAATGTTATTTCGCTTTTTCGTACTATGTAGTAGATTCATTCCATATAACAACTTGATTGATTTTTTTGAGGTTAGGCTCCTCTTCCAAATTAAATAAAAATGCTTAAATGTTTTCCATGGAATTTTCCCGATCTCAAATCGAGCTATGACCTCCCGGAAACATTGCCTCCATTTATTTTCGTTCAACCATCACTCTCATAGTCTAGGGTTTTATGCTGATCGCCGCTCTTGCCTTTTCTATTTCTCATAATTTTGAGAATTGATGATTTCATCACCTGTTAACATTTGTTCCCAAAAAATGTTCGCTGATCATTCCAATGGAATCAAATCATTTCCTTCTACCAAATACACCAAAAATAGTTTGTTTAAATATTCTACTTGGCGAGTACCTGTCTCGCCTTACGTACAATCAGGGAATAATCCAAAATGGATGTGTAACGAATCAGGAAACCACACCGTTTGTCTTTCTATTTACATGGAGTAAATTTTTATTGTCTTTAAGTTGCCACAGTTACCAAGTTTGTGCGCATTTATGGCAAGTTGTTGGATTTTATTTCGCTAAATGCTCTTCACCCAAGGCGGCTCCGAGACAAGCAGAATAATTATCAGACTTTATTCTAGGAACAATGAAATCCGACCATCGAACATGGATGCCACTTGAATCATAACAATAAATGATTATTTCATTGTTGGATAACATTTGCCTAGTATTTTAGCAAAATTTTAGGTCAATAAATACCAAAAATTTTATACTTAAGCCACGAGTGTTTTTAAAATTGTTGATTTATTTTAACGTTATCGAATCAACAAACTATTTTGAAATTCAAAAAAGTAGCACCCGACACAGTGTCAAACACTAGACGGATTGAGACGCGCTTGCGATACACCTTACGCTGCTGCGCTCTGTAAACTGATATAAGTTTTTCTACAACAAATGCAATACTCAAAGGAAGTCCTACTTCAGGGAGTGAATACCTCAAACCGTCTACTAACGATATGCCATGCTTCATTTCGACCTAAGATTGCCAAGCCTTGCCTTGCCCTCTCCTTGTGGGTCATTTAAAACTGAATCAATTTTCTAATACCTCCTCAAAGTTTAGGTCACGTCACGCAAAAGCGATTCTAAAAATGACATATACTAGCATTATTCACAGGATCGTACAGTTCCAATATAAAAGCTAATTTCGGTTTTGGTTTCACACAAAATTCATTTTGAAATACATTTGAAAGATGGACATACCAGTTTTTGGCACGATTTCGAACCCAAATCGATCTCCTTATTTTGATAATTTTGAAACGGCTAAAGCTCAATTTTGGATTAATCCAACCGATATTTCAACATATGATAGGGACAGTTACCCCTTTTTAATTATTCTTTGAGTAAAGACACTATCTAGCGCGTCCAATGCACCCATAAACTCTGCGTGTGCCAAAATCATTTCTAGGCAATAACACAGATGTGTCCTAGTTGCGCTGGCACAGAACTATCATGGGAACTATTGATGTTTGATCAGCTTTTGAATCGTCGCCTAAATTAGCACTATAAAAAGCGCAGTGTTTCAAACCGACGGCATCAGTAACCAGTTCGCAAAGCAACCTAGCAAACCTCTTTCGGAAGCAACACAATCTCAGGATGAAGCTCGTTTTCTTGTTCCTTGGTCTCACCGTCTTCGTTGCGATGCTTGAGTCTAGTAACGGTTCTCTCGTGGAAGCACTACAAGCCGATGACATTGTTGACGCGATGAGTGACTCTGACTCTGACTCTGGCGCGGCTCCAGGAGCAGGAGCAGGAGCAATAACACCAGCCGAGCTAGCAGCAGCCGTTACAGCAATCACAGCAGCAATCAATGCAGCCTTAGTTGCTATCCTAGCCGCCATAGCCAACATACAATAAATCTGATAAGAATTTGAAAGAAATCAACCGAAGATACGCTAGAATGAACTCAATCTGAAGTCGACGAAGAATGTTATGTATATATTAATGTCTATTTATTTATTTATTTAAAAGCATTTCCAAATAAATTTAATTCAGCTGAATTAAGTCAGTTTTCAGTTTCAAGCTATGGTTGCCAGTGATCCTGACATCGTCTGAAAACCGAGCCCATTCTTCATTTGAAATATCTCTCGGATGGAAAGTGTACGTCACAACTTGCTCCCCAAAGTCTTTGTATGTATCTATAAGTTCGCCCCGAACAGGAACATTCCTTTAATGAGCTTTTATTTTTTCTGAATTTTTAAAGATGTGGTGATGTCTAAAATGTGAAGATCTTTTAAATTTATACATTTTAATTGGTTTTTAAGTCAAGCTAGCGAAATCACCGAGTTGAGTATAATTTCGTAATACTGGCTTCTGTTTTTTGGTCTAAATTTGCCATTTATTTTTGTGAGATGATACTTTAATGATCAATTGACTTTTAGAAACCCCGTTTTATGACTTATATATATCTTCGTTTGAAAGGCTTTCGATTTGCTTGGGCCCTAAATTACAATTCTCAGGTCAGTTCAGATTCATGTGTGTAACAGTTTAGAGTCCTAATCGCCGCCTGATTTTTAAATTGTCTTTCTTCGGTACTCTTTTTTGATACATTCTTGGATGCAAAAATCTTTAGTTGATTGATTTGGAAGTAGAACATTTCCGCTCTTTCACCTTCGCGCTAGAGCCTGCTTATGTATTCGATCCATCAGTAAACCAGAGGGTCATTCTTGAACTTCATCGTGCAATAATCGTCACCCATTGTGATCTATGCTTCCAACTTTGAAATACAACATGTAATCGAAACCATTTGGCTTTTTGTGAGAACGACTACTTAAATCGTTAGGCACTGAGACCATATACATAGATGCTTGCCCTATATTATTAATGGCCCATCAGTTCTAATCAAGCTACGGCTTCTGAAAACATTCCTTTCAGTTGTGTTGATCTAAAGAGCGATTTCCCTATAGTTTACTTAACAATCACAGAAGAGTTCGTCAAGAAACTCCATCGAGATCCTCTTCGTATCCGCATTATTTAAAAAAAACCTTTATAGCTTATTAACTTCCCTGAATATGGGAAATTTTCAACATATCTTTACGTTTTGAGGTCTTACGAGTATATTTTAAATGTTTTTAGAAAGAAGTATGTATGTGTGTATGTACGTACGTACGTGCGTGCGTTCGCGGACAGTTTTCCTACGAGCATAACTCACGCAAACAAAGTCGTATCGACTTCGTTAAGGTGTCAACCGAAGCGTCTTTGCAATCTTAAGAGCTGATTAGTTTTTGGGAAATTTCGGTCGGGGGTTTGGTGTTTTCACCCCTTGAAGGTCAACCCTGTCATGCGCTATATCTCGCGAACCAAACATACGATTTGCTTCATCAAGGTATCAAGTCAATCAACGCCTATTGACAGTTACGTGATTCTATCAAATTTTTAAAAAAATCCTTCGTGCCGTTTTTAATTTTTTTTTTTTTCAAAAACATCAAACTTTTAACCTGATTTTCAAGTCGCAGTAATCAATATTTATAAAATTTATACTCCAAACAGTTCTTGTAAAAAAACCACCAAATTTTTTTTCATGATTACAAAAAAAATTAAATTAAAAATAAAAAATCATTAAAAGTCATCATGACCTTCATAGTCATTTATGTCATTCATTATATCTCGAGAACCAAATATAATCTATGCATCATTAAAGTGTCAATCGACGCGTATTAACATTTTAATGATGTTTTTAAATTTTAAAAAAATCTTTAGCCATTTTTTAATTTAATTAAAAAAATATTGAAAATTAGTGTTTTTTTCATAAAAATATTAACTAATAATTAATAAAATTAACATCGTAACAATAAATGATTATAAAATTTATAAACTTTTATCAATTTCTGTAGAGACCAGCAAAATATTTTCTCATGATTTCAAAACAAATTGATTAAAAAATAAAAAAAATCATTCAAAGTCACCATGTGAAAAGGGTTCATACGAATTTTTAAATCTCTTATTCTCAAGACATTCTCGTAAAGTCAATCAAAGTTTATTATTATTTGCATAATTTGCGGAGATTTTTAATAGTCTTCACAGAACCGTGTTTTAACTTTAATGAAAAAACTGCTTAAATTTTGAAAACCAATACAAATCAAATCAAATTTGCAATTGTGGTAATCAAATGGTGAATGGTACAATGTTTTGTAGTCAACAATTTTTAAGATCATATGCTTTGAAAAGCTTTCATCAAATAAAAAAATGTAGTTTTTAAGGAGTTTTGTTCTTTAGTATTCGTAAGATTTCAATTACTTCCTTCATCATTTGTAATACATATATTTTATTTTTTAAACCTTTTTTTGAACCTATTTTTGACAGCATAATCAATGTTTCTCAAAACCAACAGAAAATAAGAAATATTTATTAATCTCATTGATGTAAAATCGTGAAAAAATACAAATTCAGTGATTATGCCGAAGTGCTGGCAATTTTGACCGCAACTATTCAAAATGGCTATCACGCGACAAAATCTCTTCAGTGGTCGTAATAACAAAAACTGCATTCATTGAATTTTAGCCATTTACTGCACACGTGTATAGTTATCGTGTGAATCACGGGCGTTTCAAAATATTGATTTTTTCTATTTTTTTAAACCCAAAAATCCCGAAAAAAAATTCGAATTTCGAAAAACTATTTTTAACTGTCCGCCATTTTGTTATTGATGTATATAACTTGATAATTTTGGTTCAAACGATAGCCACTGGCTTTTCAAATAAAATCTTTTTTGAATTTTTGTTTCAGACCATTTTTCGCATCAAGATCATTGTCACCGTTTAATATGCAGTTTTTTATACGGCTAGTAGAATGCCGACATTTTGTGTAAAATAATAATAATAATTCTATAAAAATTTTCTAGGACGCTTTGACAGTGTAATAATTAAACCCAAAAAGAATTACATTGATATCTACTCTAGCGGCTTTGTAATGACTTCTTAAAAATAGGTCAGTTTTTTTGGATGTATGTCAATAACCCCATTAAGTTGCCACAGTTATCAAGTTTGTGCGCATTTATGGCAAGTTGTTGGGTTTTAGTTCGCCCAAGGTGGCTCCGAGACAAGCAGATGAATTATCAGACTTTATTCTAGGAACAATGAAATTCGACCATCGAACAAAGATGTCGCTTGAACCATAACAACAAATGATTATTTCATTGTTGGATAAATTTGCCTTGTATTTTAGAAAATTTTTGGGTCAATAAATACAAAAAATTTATACTTAAACTACGAGTGTTTTTAAAATGGTTGATTTATTTTAACGCTATCAAATCAACAAACTATTTTGTAAACCAAAAAAGTAACACCCGGCACAGTGTCAAACACTAGACGAATTGAGCAACGCTTGCGATACACCTTGCGCTGCTACGCTCTGTAAACTGATATAAATCTTGCTACAACAAATGCATTACTTAAAGGATTTTTAACTTTAGGCGGTGTATACTCAAACCTACTAAAAATATGCCAAGCTTCATTTCGATCTAAGATTGCCAAGTCCTGCCCTCCCCTATCCTTGTGAGACATTTATAACCGAATCAATTATCTAATACCTCCTCAAAATTTAGGCCAAGTCCCGAAATAGCGCTTTTAAAAATGATATATACTAGCATTATTCACAGGATCGTAAAGTGCCGATATAAAGGATAATTTTGGTTTTGGTTTTACACAAAATCCAGTTTGAAATACTTTTGAAAGATGGACATACCAGTTTTTGGCACAATTTCGAACCCAAATCGATCTCCTTATTTTGATAATTTTGAAACGGCTGAAGCTCAATTTTGGATTAATCCAACCGATATTTCAACATATGATAGGGACAGTTACCCCTTTTTAATTATTCTTTGAGTAAAGACACTATCTAGCGCGTCCAATGCACCCATAAACTCTGCGTGTGCCAAAATCATTTCTAGGCAATAACACAGATGTGTCCTAGTTTCACTGGCTCAGAACTATGGATGGAACTATTGATGTTTGATCAGCTTTTGAATCGTCGCCTTAATTAGCACTATAAAAAGCGCAGTGTTTCAAACCGACGGCATCAGTAACCAGTTCGCAAAGCAACCTAGCAAACCTCTTTCGGAAGCAACACAATCTCAGGATGAAGCTCGTTTTCTTGTTCCTTGGTCTCACCGTCTTCGTTGCGATGCTTGAGTCTAGTAACGGTTCTCTCGTGAAAGCACTACAAGCCGATGACATTGTTGACGCGATGAGTGACTCTGACTCTGACTCTGGCGCGGCTCCAGGAGCAGGAGCAGGAGCAGTAACACCAGCCGAGCTAGCAGCAGCCGTTACAGCAATCACAGCAGCAATCAATGCAGCCTTAGTTGCTATCCTAGCCGCAATAGCCAACATACAATCAAATACAAAATAAATCTGATAAGAATTTGAAAGAAATCAACCGAAGATACGCTACAATGAACTTAATCCGAAGTCGACGAAGAATGTTATGTATATATTAATGTCTATTTATTTATTTAAAAGCATTTCCAAATAAATTTAATTCAGCTGAATTAAGTCAGTTCTAAGTTTCAAGCTATGGTTGAAAGTGATCCTGACATCATCTGAAAACCGATTCCATTCTTCATGTTAAAAAAAACTCTCGAATGGAAAGTGTGTCGCAAGTTTCTCCCTGAAACCGTTGTATGTATCTTGAAGTTCGTCCAGAACAAAGACTTTCCTTTAATGAGCTTTTGTTTTTTTTCTGATGGTTGTGAAAATGTTTAGAAACTCCGTTGTGTCTTATATCTATCATCCTTTGGAAGGTTCAAATTCGCATGGACCATTAATTACCCTTCTCAGGTCAGTTTAGTTTCCCGTGTGTTACACATAGCAACAATAAAAGTACAAATTGGTTTTTCGTAACACTGGTGCATTCCCTCTTCTCCTTTAAAATTCTGGGAAATTTACTGTTAGGCTTAGGAAATGCGCATTATGGCGCACGTTAAATTTGCATCAAATTGTTAGGATATTTTGTGTGAACAAAGAAGAATTAGGTGCTAACTGTATAAAAATGGTTTTGCGTAAGCAAATGCCAATTGAAGTTAAGAGTATAATGCAAAAATTTACGTGAGCTTAAAATTTCTAGAAGTGAATTTGCGAGAAGGGTGAAATATTCTGAGTCTACTATAAGTTTTTTTTTAAAAAAATATGAAAGTTGTGGTCAATATTTCAGAAAATGCGAAGCGATTGGCCAAGAAAAATAACAAAACAGAAAGATAGGAAGCTCAAGTATGCTACTTAGAGAAATCAGTTTGAAAGTGCTGTAGGCTGAGATGATGTCTTCCTCCTACAAGCACGTTAGCATCTGAACTGTTGAGAGAAGACTAAACGAACAATAAATTTTGTCCATGAGGCCTGCAAAAAAAACGTATAAGTAAAACCCGGTTCGATTTTGCAAAAAGGCTCGAAAATGTGACCTCAGCAGCCTGACTGAAAGTCGTATTTTCTGACGAGTCTAAATTCAATGTGTGTGGACAAGATGGGAAGAAGAGTGTTAGGCGTAGATCCGGGCAAAGATTCAAGCAATGCTGCACTTTCAAGCATTCTCCATACGCAATGGTATGAGGATCGATAACAGCTCAAGGGGTAGCTTACATGAAGTTCCTAGAAGGATGCCTCAATGCTGCTGGTTACAAGGAGATCATCGAAGGCTCTGTAATTCCTACTATAGAGGAGTTATCTCAGGACATACCGGGTCCCATTTTTCACGACGATTCTGCTCCCTGCCACAGAGTAAAACTGGTAGGTTCAGCTTAGGCAAGAAATGCAATATTGCTTACCAGCAGGGTCTTTTACTTCTAGGTTACAGAACTGAAGGAATATTTAAAGATAATGTCCCTCCCGTGGCCAGCAAACAGCATCGATCTCAATCCAATTGAGGATTTTTTGGCTGTGATGAAAATAAGAATGAAAAAAATAAGCCTTCCTCAGTCCATAAATTGAAAAATTTAATTTCAAAGATATGGTTTGGGAAAAGTACTAAGTAAAAATAATAAAATATTACGGATCAATGCCTAGCATAGTTAAAGCGGTATAAAAGTCAGTACAGGTGCTACTAAATGCTGAAAACGAAAAAAAAGTTTTTTTGATTCTAAATGAATAAAAAAATTCGGGTTTTTTATAATCAAGCTGAAAAAATTCTTTCCAACTCTGTTGGTCCAAAGACTGCTTTCCCTAAAGTTTACTTAGCAATTTCAGACAAGTTTGTCTAGAAAACTTTACCGAGACTAGCCGCGTCTTTCTTTATCTAGTAGTAGGCTTGGTCTTGTTAATTGCACCTCTCGACTTTTCCGATTCGACTATCCCATAGCCAAGCCTAGAGTGTCATCTTCGAAATAATCATCATACATACCTATGAGTATATCATTGAGCATTCATATTAATTCTACGATTGTATCAGATTGACCAAATGTGTAATTATCGCAAGACAAAAGAATCAACAGGAGTTTTCTTGTAGCAGCCCAATTTGAACACTTTTCTCGAAACAAAACTGTATTATTTGTAAAATTTTAATGTTTAATTTTTTGCTTAAAAAAGTTCGCACCAAAAAACATTTATTGTAAAAACAGAATTCCCTAATTTTTTCAATTTCATTTTGCTCATGTTTTAAGCACATATCGTTTAATTTCTAATTTTTTTTCCTTCTCGAAAAATTCAAATAAGCTGTTCAACAATATTTTCAAGCAACTTTGCATCCTTTTTCGAATATTATTAAAATTTCGATTGCCTTAATTTTATGTTTTGACCTGGGAGTCACATCGAAAAAGTTTTGTTAAAACTTTCAGTCTTCAATCCTCATCGTGTTTGCATTATTTCTGGAAAAAAAATTTATAATCTATTTTGTAAATACATTTTCAATGACTTTTGTGGTGAAACTTCGTGGCAAAATTTTCCTCATTCTTAAAATTTTACCGTAAATAGTTTGGCAATATTCCTATTTCTTTGTCAATTTTTTCGTGGATCGAATAATTTCACTTTTTGGTACTTTGTCGAGAATAATTTCCATGAAACAATTTCATTGAATTTTTGGGGGTTAGGCTCCTTTTCCAAATTATATAAAGATGCCTAAATGTTTTCCATGGAATTTTGGAAAAACATCCTCCCGAACTCACGTCCCAGAAACATTCCCTCCAGGTGTTTGCGTTCAACTATCACGATCTCCATTTTACAAACTTTACAGCGAGCCAAATTGTCCTCATTATTTTGACTTCGAATAGTATCAAGCTTCACTTTGGTTGAACCAACCTATTTCTCAACATATAGTAGACACAGCCACCCCTTTTTAATGTTTCTTTGAGTCAAACACTATCAAACGATTCCAATTCACCAATAAATTCTGCGTGTGCCAAAATCATTTCTAGGCGACAACACAGATGTGTCCTAGTTGCACTGGCACACAACTATCAGTGGAACTATTGATGTTTGATCAGCTTTTGAATCGTCACCTAAATTAGCACTATAAAAGCCGCAGAGTTTCAAACCGAAGGCATCAGTAACCAGTTCGCAAAGCAACCTAGCAAACCTCTTTCGGAAGCAACACAATCTCAGGATGAAGCTCGTTTTCTTGTTCCTTGGTCTCACCGTCTTCGTTGCGATGCTTGAGTCTAGTAACGGTTCTCTCGTGAAAGCACTACAAGCCGATGACATTGTTGACGCGATGAGTGACTCTGACTCTGACTCTGGCGCGGCTCCAGGAGCAGGAGCAGGAGCAGTAACACCAGCCGAGCTAGCAGCAGCCGTTACAGCAATCACAGCAGCAATCAATGCAGCCTTAGTTGCTATCCTAGCCGCAATAGCCAACATACAATCAAATACAAAATAAATCTGATAAGAATTTGAAAGAAATCAACCGAAGATACGCTACAATGAACTTAATCCGAAGTCGACGAAGAATGTTATGTATATATTAATGTCTATTTATTTATTTAAAAGCATTTCCAAATAAATTTAATTCAGCTGAATTAAGTCAGTTTTCAGTTTCAAGCTATGGTTTCCAGTGATCCTGACATCGTTTGAAAACCTATCCCGTTCTTCATTTGAAATAACTCTTGGATGGAAAGTGTACGTCACAACTTTCTCCCCAAAGTCTTTGTATGTATTTAGAAGTTCGCCCAGAACAAGGACATTTTTTTAATGAACTTTTTCTTTTTCTGAAATTTTAAAGATGTGGTGATGTTTAAAATATGACGGTCTTTTAAAATTACACATTTTAATTGGTTTTTGAGTCAAGCTGGCATAATTACCGAGAGAGGTATAGCTTCAGTACTACTGGCTTCTGTTTTCTGGATTAATTTGACTATTATTTTTGTGAGATGATACTTTAATGATCAAATGGCCTTTAGAAACTCCGTTATGCGTCTTTTATCTATCCCTCGTTTGAAATGCTTTAGAGTTGCTTGGACCATAAATTACCTTTGACAGGTCAGTTTACATTCATGTGTGTAGGCGTTTAGAGTCCTTATCGCTGCCTGATTTTAAAATGTGTACCTAGCAACAACAAAAAAGTACGGATTGGTTATTCGTAACACATTCCGAAAATCACTGCTGCATTTCCTCTTTTCCTTTAAAATTCTGGAAAATTTACTGTTAGGTTTAGAAAATGCACATTAAGGAGCACGGTAAATTTTCGTCAAATTGTCATGATACTGTTGTGTGAACAAAGAAGAATTAGGTGTTAACTGTATAAAAATGGTTTTGCGTAAGCAAATGCTAATTGAAGTTAAGAGTATAATAATTAATTTACGTGAGCTTAAAATTTCTAAAAGTGAATTTGCGAGAAGAGCGATATATTCTGAAGCTACAATAAGATTTTTTTTTTAAAAACATGAAAAAGTTGTGGTGCAATATCTCGGAAAATCGGAAGTGGTTGGAAATAAAAAAAAAAAAACAGGAAGATAGGAAGCTCAAGTATGCTACTTTGAAAAATCAGTTTGAAAGTGCTGCAGAAATCAAGGCTGAGATGATGTCTTCCTCCTACGAGCGCGTTAGCATCCGAACTGTTGAGAGGAGAATAAACTATGAAGGAATTTTGTTCAGGAGGCCTACAAAAAACGCAACTTACTGAAAAGATGAGAAAAACCCGGCTTGATTTTCCAAAAAAAGAAAATTGTAAATTGGACTTGAGAAGCCTGATCGAAAGTCGAGTCTAAATTCAATGTGTGTGGACAAGCTGAGAAGAAGAGTGTTAGGCGTAGATGCGGGGGAAGATTCAAGCAATGTTGCACTTTCAAGCATTCTTCGTACGCAATGGTAATAGGATCGATAACAGCTCTAGGGGTAGCACACATGAACTTTCTGGAAGGATGCCTGGTAGATTCAGCTTAGGCAAGAAATGTAATATTGCTTCCCAGCAGGATCTATTACTTCTAGGTTACAGAACTGAAGGAATATTTAGGGATAATGTCCCACCGGTGGCCTGCAAACAACCCCGATTTCAATCCAGTTGAGAATTTTTGGGCTGTGATGAAAATGAAAAAACAAGCCTTCCTCAGATCATAAATTGAAAAATAGAATTTCAAAGACATGGTTTGGGGAAAGTACTAACTAGAAATAATAAAATATTACGAATCAATGCCTAGCAGAATGAAAACGGTTATAAAAGACAAATTTCGATCGCCTTAATTTCATGTTTTGAACTGGGAGTCACATCGAAAAAGTTTAGATAAAGTTTTGTAAAAACTTGCAGTCTTCAATCCTTTTCGTGTTTGTATTATTTGAAAAAAAAATTATAATATATTTTGTAAACACATTTTCAATGACTTTTGTGGCGAAACTTCGTGCCAAAATTTCCCATATTCTTCAAATAGTAAGTAGTTTGGCAATACTTCTATTTCTTTGTAAAAAAATTTGAGGATCGAATAATTTCGCTTTTTGGTACTTTGTCGAGCATTGTTTCCATAAAACAATTTAAAAGTATTATTTATGTTAGCCTCCTTTTCCAAATTATGTAAACATACCTAAATGTTTTCCGTGAAATTGCGAGAAAAAATCCTTCCGAACTCAAATCCTGGAAACATTGCCTCCAGGTGTTTGCATTCAACTATCACGATCTCCATTTTACAAACTTTACAGCGAGCCAGATTGCCGTCTCTATTGTGATAGCTTCGGGACGCCTTTTTCGAAACGCGTAAAGCTCATTGTGGGTTGATCCAACCGACTTCTCAACATATAATAAAAACAGCTATTCATTTTTAATGATTCTTGGAGTCAAACACTATCAAACGTTTCCAATCCATCAATAAATTGAGCGTGTCCCAAAATCATTTCTAGGCGATAACACAGATGTTTCCTAGTTGCACTGGCACAGGACTATTAGTGGAACTATTGATGTTTGATCCATTCGAAAATGTCGCCTAAATTAGCACTATAAAAGTCGCAGAGTTTCAAACCGAGGGCATCAGTAACCAGTTTGCAAATCAATCTAGCAAACCTCTTTCGGAAGCAACACAATTTCAGGGTGAAGCTCGTTTTCTTACTCCTTGGTCTCACTATCTGCAATTTTTGAGTCTAGCAACTGTGCTGAAGTTAAAACACCACAGGTGCCGACTAGTCGCGAAGAAGAACGTCCATCAGCCACCGAAAGAGCGCTCGTTAGAGAATTTAACAGATTGTCAAACAGTTTAGAACGGCTTTCTTTCTTTTAATGAATTTTAATTTTTTCTGAAGATTTTAAAGATTTGATTATGTTTAAAAATGAAGATCTTTTAAAGTTACACATTTTAATTGGTTTTTGAGTCTAGAAGCTAACGAAATCATCGAGAGAAGTATAATTTCGTACTATTAGCTTCTGTTTTCTGTATTCATTTGCCATTCATTTTTGTGATATGATACTTTAATGATCAAATGTCCTTTAGAAACTCCGTTATGTGTCTTATATCTTTCTACTCTTGTTTGAAACGTTCCACTTCGCTTGGACCATAAGTTTTCGGGGAAGATTAGGTGAACGCTCGTCTTTAAACCGAATTTTAATAACCAAAGGCGGAATGTCCGTTGACTTTACTAAAGATTGGCTGGTGACTTATGGAGACACTGTCCGCTCCGATATTAGCAATGTGATCAACATCTTTATTTCGAGTGATACCCACATCCTCTATTCCAAGTTGATAAGATTGTAAAGGCATTCACAAGACAGTTTGGATTCATATGAAAAAGAGTGTCGAGCCCCTATCGCTGCCTGATTAATGAATATATATCTAAATTGTTTTTCTTCGATGCTCTATTTTATACATTCTTGGATGCCAAGATCTTTAGTTGATTGATTTGGAGGTATGTAGTGCATTTCCGCCCTATCATCTTTCGTATTCGATCTATAAGTACACCAAACAGAGGGTCATTCTTCAATTTCATCGTGGAATAATTGTCACCCATTGCAATCTATGCTTTTAACTTTAAAATATCAGTTGCAATCAAGCTACCGCTTCTGAAAACATTCCTTCCAGTTATGTTGGTCTAAACACCACTTACCCTACTTTACAATCTCACAAAGAGAAGGCACGGCATCGTCGTTTCAAATCTGGATGAAATTTGGCACATAAGTAGAAGACGTCAAGGATATTCGATTCTTAAAATATTAGACCGCAACACCGCCCGTTTTTCAAAAAAAACGCGTCTTAAGTTTTTAGCGTCGCTGGATTAGTTAGTTTTTGCATCTGACAGAAGCGGTGCTGTGTAGGAAGCAGCGCGACTAGCTTGCGATCAAGAGGTCGTGTGTTCGATCCCCGGTCGGTATTGTTTTTTTTTTGAATAATTGTGGATTAGTTTAAAGTAAATGAGCAATGTTCAACTACAAAAACATTTATTTTCAGAAACTAAAAACTCATTGTTGAACGGTTGGATTAGTAAAAACTGTTGTAATCGAAGCAAAATCATAGCTCATGGTACGATCATCCCTTGTTCCTAGAATTGTTGCGTGCCCCGCATTCCTTCACCTCCTTCCCAGCCAATCATCATCCATGTGCTCCGCCACTTCGGACGCACCATGGACGATGACCGCCGAGAGGAGGCCCCCGTGCGGAGCACCCACCAACAGTGGTCGCATAGAGGCGACCATAGATAACATGTTTTATAAACCGGCTAGCTCACCGGGTCGTGGGCGAATAAAATGCACATCTACAAAAGAAACTTTTATACCCGGACAAAAACCCAATCGCGCACATGCTGAGGAGAGGAGAACCATGAAGAAAAACTCACTTCATATTATTTCACTTATGTTTATATATATTTTTATATATATTTATATATATTTTTTTTTAATTGATTTTCGAATAATAAATGAACTTTAATTAAATTGTAGAATATGCGGATGCATATTGATTTTCATTTGAATTGTTATGTGATGTTATAAAACGTTTTTTTTTTATGTATGATCTCGCAATTAATTTGATAAGAGTGTCAAAGGCATTTCCAATGAGGATTGTAGTATTATCGCAGGACGACCGTTCTCGCTGCGCTAAACAACCAAACGGCCGGACGACACTTATGATAGCCAGAATGTGTTTCTTATTTACAGTTGTTGCATCGACAATCGGTATTTCACTGTTGCAAATGCGTCCAGCGAGAACTGACTAAATCACGACGCAAATTTGCGATTCCTCCACGCTGCCGCACGAACTATCCGAATTTCAGAACACTTAACAACTTTTATGAGGCCGATGGCTTGAACACCACTTGCGTGCTGCTTCGCAGATCAGTCATCTCCTTGTTGAACACGTGCTTCACCAGTTACGTCGTCCTTGAAGGGCGTCTTCGGCTCGTTCAAGCCGACGTTATCAACTCGGTCGCGAACTTCTTGATTCATCACAAACTCTCCCATACAAAGCTTTTGGTGACAATGGGGCTGGTCGCGAAAGGCACTTTTGGGGGCTCTGTAGCCCAGTGAGCGGCTTCAACGAACTGCGCGAGTTGACCCACGGTGCTTCTACTTGTTTATCCGAGAACTCCGACGAGAAACCTTACCTCTCTTCGGAAAGCAGGTCGCGTCCCAAAATCCCAGCGTTATCAAGACATACGGAACCGAGCCCACATCAGGATGTATCATCAGATTCCAGTCGTTACCTTCGTATTTTTCCACTCTTTTCCAAGAGTTGAGCTTTCAGCAGACAAACCAATTCTTCCATGAAAGGAAACTTTTTTTTTTATCTTTTTTTTTTCAAAAAAAAAACGTGACCGTCTCGGTCAACACCACTTTTCCAACTCTTTTTCGTCAACTCACCTCCTACACTTTTTCACCGCGATCACCCGTTGAAGCATTTTTGCTCCAATTATTACCATATATGGTAATATGTCAGAGTCTTTTCGGCCAATCAGAGGGCGACAGCATGCAAAGTGAACCGATTCGCGCTCGATCACTTAAACTCACCTCGCAAGAGAGACAGCGCGTGTGGTGGATTACTAAATTGGGATTTAGTACTGCCAATGCTGATGATTTGGACGTGTACTGAGGGAAATTTGAATATATTCCAATTTGGAAAAAATGAAAAAAATGAACTACTAAAATTGAGAATTGATCCGCAACAGAACGTGGGGACGACCCCGCCCTGAGAAGAGTCTCTCCACAATAAAGCCGGGCTATGTATGAACTCTAAGTAATGAAAGATCTCATGGTTGGTATGAGGCTAGGCAGATGTAGTCAAAACGTCTAAACGTCGAAATCATCATGCTCGCTCAATCAAACCAGGAGGGTTTTTAACAAAATGGGAAGTCTTACGTGAAGCTCAGCAGATGTAGTCAAAACGTATTAACGTCGAAATCATCATACATGTTCACGCAAGTTCCTCGATACGGTATTACGTTAAGGTAACCCTACTCAATCGACAGTTTTACCCGAAATAAGCCTTCAAAACTACCTTAATAGTCGAAATAGCTCAAAACAGGAACGGAACCTATCAACGGCGGGTTACTGAGTTATCAAACAAAATGAAACACGGGCGTGTTGAAAAGATGAGTAATGAAATCGCTATTACAGATCAGAGATAATGTTACGACAAGATATCCGGGACAATACACGACACTGAAAAACGAAATGGTGTACCTTCCGAGTTTTACACTGGGGTTGAGCTGTACTAACGACAAAGGATCGACCGTTGCCCTCTGTATTGAAACCCCATAGAGAACCTCAGGTCTAACCTGACAGACTTCAACCCCAGTCTCGAATCAGCCAAAGAAACAAACCAGAACTTAAAGACGAAGACAAATACATACATTTTGAGTTCAATATGAACCCCCCTTCCCCCTAAGAAAGTTGCCTAGCAACTGAAACGGTTGTATACCGGAGCTGAAAAGATGAGGAACACTAGATTCCGATAGGTAAAATGGGTAATATTTGAAAGATAAAGAGCTAGGGTTAGAACACACAAAAAAATGGTCTCACTTCCTGTGAGCAATTATTAATAATATGATAATAGATATACCAAAAATATTTATATTATATACAGACGTCAACGCTCAACGCGGACTAGTTTAGGGACCCCAGAGGTCGTCAATTCTCTAGCATTTTAAGACTCCAAACCCAAATATTCAACCTAAGGATATATGAACAGATACTAAATAAGGTACAACCTAACTATATGCGACGCAGATGTATATACTAATACAATACCCGTCCACACTAATGCAACCAATACGTCACACGACGAGGCCATTAGGAAAACTCATTGGACTTCGAAACAAACTAACTAATATGCGTGTCCACACTAATGCAACCGATACGTCACACGACGAGGCCATTAGGAAAACTCGTTGGATCACGAAGCAAACTAACTATATACGTCCACACTAATGCAACCGTTACGTCACACGACGAGGCCATTAGGAAAACTCACTGGACTACTAATTTTATAAGGGACCACGTCCTGTACTAAATATTACCGATATATACAAACTCACCAAAAAAATTGACATACTAATATATGTACGATATATATACAGATGGCTATCAACAAAATATACAGATCGAAGTTAACTCTTAATGTCCTGTGCGTAACATACACCAAGAGTTTTACCGGACATATCACGAACTTCGTAAGCAACCTGTCCCACAGGTCGAACAATGATTCCAGGCACAAACTTCGGGGCAAGTTTGGCGGAAAACCGATCAACAGCCTTACTCAAGACATGATTACGGACATGTACAGCTTGACCGGGCTGAAACATTCGGGGCTTACTACGCAAATCGTATCTGCGTTTACCCTTCAAGTAGGATTCTTGAAGTTTAGCTTGGACCTTGATTTGAATATCGCGCATTTTGTCGTTGCGCTCCGTGACACTTAGTTGACCATCAGCTAAAGAAGATAATTTACGTAGGAGGGTGTAGTCCGAGCCATGTCTAATAGCCTGAAATCCGAACATTAGGAAGTGCGGTGAACAACCAGTGGATTCATGCACTACGTTCCTAAATGCAGCGCATGTCTCCACCAGGGAGCGGTCCCAATTACGATGGTCGTCACCAATATAAGAGCGAATAGCGGATAGAATGGATTGATTGGCACGCTCAGAAGCGTTGGACTGCGGAGAATATCGAGGATTTAGAACTTGGGTGATATTGTAGTCTGACAGAAGTTGCGTGAAAACTTTAGACACAAATTGCACTCCGTTATCGGAATGAATAAATTCAGGAACGCCAAAAGTATGGAAAATATTATCGGACAGAAAGTTCACAACGGACTCGGCAGTTGCCTTAGGCATGGCCTTAAGCCATAGAAATTTGGAATAGTGGTCCAGCACCACGAAAAGTTGCGTATTTCCGAACTTAGAACGGGGATAGGGACCCAGAAAGTCAATGAACAGGCGTTGCAGTGGACGCTCAGAAATACGCATTTGTCCGAGAGGAGGACGTAGAGTTTGGTTATTAGATTTTGTCTGTTTGCAGACAGAACATTGACTAATAAATTTACGAACGTCGAGTTTGAGACGTGGCCAATAGAAATATCGACGCAATATTTCGGCGGTTTTATGGACACCACTATGTGCGGATACAGGGGAGCTATGACTGTGAGATATGAGCAGTTGTTGTACACTGTCGGGCACCCATAGTTTAGTTTGAGGGATATTTACTTGGTCATCCGACATGACACCGGTATTAATATAGATTTTCCCGTTTTGTACCCAAATATTAGAAAATTTATCGGGGTTTTGCTGTATAAGATCGATACGCTCTAGATATGAGGAGTCAAAGGCTGACTCAGGAATTAAAGGATGCAGAGAAGCATGTTCCGGAAGAATTGAAGTTAAAGTGTGGTCAGAGAGAATAGAGATATTGCCGGCTACAATACCTTCATGTACGCGCGACAACGCGTCTGGGACGACGTTTACGGATCCTTTGCAGTGTTGGATTTGAAAGTCAAATCCTTGTAGTTTGAGACTCCAACGAGCCAGTCTGCCGGAAAGGTCAGTTTGCCGCATCAGCCACTTGAGGCTGGCATGATCGGTAATGATAGTAAAAGAAAACCCCTCGATATAGGCACGAAATTTTTTTACACTTTGAACAGCCGCCAGGCATTCGAGTTCCGTGATAGTATAGTTACGTTGGGCCGAATTTAATTTACCGGACATAAAAGCAATAGGATGCTCTTTACCATCCTCGTCCTTTTGAAATAACACGCTACCGATACCGGTAGTACTGGCGTCACACTGTATAAAGAAGGGTTTACTAAAGTCTGGATTAATTAAAACTGGAGCCGAAATTAGGGCTTGTTTTATTTGCGAGAAAGCGTTTTCGGCGGAGTCGTTCCACTTAAACGAACGCTTACTCTGAAGTAAATCGGTTAGAGGCGCCGTGATACTGGCGAAGCGAAGGATGAAACGACGATACCAACCCGCCATTCCCATAAAACGCCGTACGTCCTTAGCGGACCTAGGAGTGGGGTAGTCAACAATACTAGAAATTTTATCCGAATCGGTTTTTAGGATACCGTCACTGACTATATATCCGAGATATTTGATCTCGCGTTGAAGGAATTTACTTTTGTCGACGTTAATAGTAAGGCCGGCGGAAGTGAGAAATTGAGCTACTTTACTTAATAGATCTAAATGTTCCTCAAAGGTGGCACTAGTAATGAGTAGGTCGTCTAAATAGACGAAAATTTTGTCATGATACTCGTGCGGAATGACTTTATGCATGAGTCGACACATAGTTTGTGGGGCGTTGCAAAGACCAAAAGGCATAACAGTGAAATGATAAAGAGGACGACCAGGGACTGTAAAAGCGGTCTTTTCGCGCGACTCCATAGATAAAGGAATTTGCCAGAAGGCGTCCTTGAGATCTAGACTGGTTATGAATTTAGTAGATTGTAGACGAGATAAGAGACCCTCAATTAGCGGAAGTGGATATGCATCCTTGATAGTGACCTCGTTAACCCTACGCGCGTCCAGACATAGCCGATTTTTACCGGGTTTGCGGACCAAAGTGACGGGAGAACTCCATGAGCTCTGACTTTCCTCTATAACGCCAAGAGAAAGCATACGATCTAATTCGGTATATAGCTGAGATTGAATAACAGGAGACACTGAATAGTGACGTTGTTTAACGGGTTTAGCGGAACCCGTATCGATAGTATGACTCAAAAGAGAAGTTTTTCCCAACCCACGCTCGTTAAAGGACGGAAAGGTCTGGATAACAGATTGAAGCTGCATTTGCTGCGCTGTAGGTAGATGATGATACACATCACCTTTAGAGCTAGGAACAGTATTAAGTACTTGCAGAGAAGGTAACTGAAAAGGTACGATATTAAATGCGTTCCAAAAATCGATGCCCAGATACACGGAATGTCCTAGAGAAGGGACTACTAAAAATCGAATGGGTTTGATTAAGTTTCCGAAAGAGACTGAAGTGTCTACATAACCTAACGCGGAGACATGTTGTCCAGAAGCAGTACTAATGTGGAGTTTGGAAGAATGCAGATAAAGTTGTAATTTAGATATAAGGTCTAAAGACCCATGACCCAAAACGCTAACGCTAGCTCCACTATCGAGTAACCCAGAGAGTTTATGCCCATTAATGGCTATTTCACGAAAAGGTCGGGAATCCGCTGAAGGATCATCGGAATATATGGAGTGTAGTACTGCCTTACGCAGTTGACGGAGTTTATAAAAATATAATGCCGTACGTTTACACCGACGTAGGCGACTATTGGACAGTAGGCGACATTTAGATTTAATAGAAGGATGAACTATATGAGGTGACGTCACGGAAACAAGATCGCTATGTATGGACTCAACAGGTAACACAACAGGTTTTAAATTGATATTGGGGTCCGTTTGGATGGTGACATCTCTCATAGAGATGTTAGAGAGGGAAGGTACCTGATTTACAGACGCGTATTTGCTTCGGGTCGGACTGGGATACGTGTTTTTATTCGGTCGGACCGATTCAGAGGCATGTTGTTGGCGATGACTGGAGTGGATCGATTCCCCGCGAACGACACACTCCTTCGCCCGTTTCCCGAAGGATTGCATTTAGCACAGTTACTTTTCAGGACACCATCGTGGCCACATCCAAAACAGAAAAGTCGATTTACCGGAATTGGACAATTTCCGAAGGAATGCCCACTACGCTTACAGTTCCAACAGATAACGGAGTTAGAAAAAGTTTCGGAAGAGCGAACTGTAGGAGATACGTCTGCCTGTCTGAATGGATTACCAGAAGAACGACGAGAGTTGATAGGATCGACGTTTTTCGACCCAGACGTAAGATGAATTTCGTGCACGGAACGCCGCACGAAAGGAATAGTCCGTTTTACAGGAGTGTTGATGTTCCATACACTCTCGACGGAAATACAACATTGGACTAGTTCGCGAGTGTTGTTAAAGGTGCGACCAGCTAAATGATCGCTCAGACGGGTGGACATGTTGCGATATAGGATGACTTGTAGGTCAGTATCCGGTAATGGATGCCGAAGCTGAAGGGTCAGTCCTTCAACAGCATCGAAGAACTCAATGAATGTTTCAGAAGGTTTTTGAATCCGCGCGTCAATACGTCGTCGGATGTCCACATCGGAGGTAAGAGAGCCATACCGACTCAGAAAGGCGGCCTTAAAGCCGTCCCAATCAAAGGACTGGGGATGTAGTTGGAGATATTTCCAATACCAGACCGCTGCTGGTCCACGAACTAATAAATGGAAACTCGCGATGAGTTCTGCAAACGAAACCTGATAGGTGCGAGAGAGAGTCTCGACTTGGAATATAAAAATCTCGGCGTTGAGACTAGAGTTGGTTCCATCAAACGTGATGCCCCATTTAAATATGGGTACATTATGACGGACAGAGGTGTTTAAGGTTTCCCTTACAGGTGGAGGAAAACTATGAGTATAAGGAACGTCTGGATACATAGGGGGTGGAGTTTTCACCTCACCTACAGGTTGTGTCGGACTTACATACCGAAAGTGTTCACCTTGATTTAACATATATAAATCCGCAGTGTGGATAGATTTTTCAGTCACAAGGTGTTTCGGACTGTTGAAAATGATGGGCGCCTGACATTGTTCGGGCGGAATGTTTATCACCACGGATTGATTAGGTGGGGAACTGCCTCCCACTTCAGACACTTGTAGCGGATGATTAATGGAAAAAGGATTGGACTCACTCCCTAACTCGAGGGATGGTCTGATTTCCCGAGACGTAACCGGAGAAGATACTACTTTGGGCCAGAATGCCTGAGGAATATCCATGTTGCAAGATAGAATGATATATATAACTGAAGATATTAGATAATAGGTGTAATGTTAAGTGATAGAGCGACTAAATGGTTGCGCGGATTATATAAAAAGATTAAGTTATTTTACCGAATAAGGTATTAAGATATTACACGAAACGATATTATAAGATACGATATTATACGATACTTTAGTACACGATATTATAATACAACTTAACGATACTCTGGCTAACTCAAAAGGCGGTCCAAATTACTCGCTTAAAGCGAAACGCCACAAAACTACGCTAACTATATCAATTAAACGCCAATGGGCGATATGTTCAAATACTAAACGCGGCGAAGATACTAAACGCGTACTACCGAAACCGATTGTAGGAGTGTGAGTGTGAGTGGTTTACAATAGTTTACAATAGTTTTACATGAATTTACATAAATTTTTGACTTAAATTATTGTACATAGTTTTTACATAATTTGTTTTACAAAAATTTTTACATAAATGTTTTACAAAAAGTTTTACAACAGTGTTTTACAAAAGTATGACTTAGTATTATTGTGTCGATTCACATACGAATCGGAATAACATGAAGTGATTATTATTGGTATTTTTGTTTTATAAAGATATATTTGGTCTCCCCACCAACAGACAATACGCGATCAGATACAAAATTTAATTAGACACTTAAATTGTGTGTCACAACAAAATGTGAAGTACGTAAAACGAGATGATTCACGATTCGAACAAATTATCCGACGACTACAAGTTAAAAGTGAATTTATTTTATAAATTTAATAGAAGTGTGTCGAAACAGGGATTGCGACGGTTTCAAACGTGGAAGCGATTACTGGGTGTGATTGAGATAATCACAATCCCGATTCAAACAAACTACGCGAATTACCCGACACTTTTCCGAATTTCGACTACACTATGCAACTTGAATTTAGTAATTTAGAAAGGCAAAAGGCCGAAACAGTTTGGGCGCCATGTGTTGCGTGCCCCGCATTCCTTCACCTCCTTCCCAGCCAATCATCATCCATGTGCTCCGCCACTTCGGACGCACTATGGACGATGACCGCCGAGAGGAGGCCCCCGTGCGGAGCACCCACCAACAGTGGTCGCATAGAGGCGACCATAGATAACATGTTTTATAAACCGGCTAGCTCACCGGGTCGTGGGCGAATAAAATGCACATCTACAAAAGAAACTTTTATACCCGGACAAAAACCCAATCGCGCACATGCTGAGGAGAGGAGAACCATGAAGAAAAACTCACTTCATATTATTTCACTTATGTTTATATATATTTTTATATATATTTATATATATTTTTTTTTAATTGATTTTCGAATAATAAATGAACTTTAATTAAATTGTAGAATATGCGGATGCATATTGATTTTCATTTGAATTGTTATGTGATGTTATAAAACGTTTTTTTTTTATGTATGATCTCGCAATTAATTTGATAAGAGTGTCAAAGGCATTTCCAATGAGGATTGTAGTATTATCGCAGGACGACCGTTCTCGCTGCGCTAAACAACCAAACGGCCGGACGACACTTATGATAGCCAGAATGTGTTCCTTATTTACAGTTGTTGCATCGACAATCGGTATTTCACTGTTGCAAATGCGTCCAGCGAGAACTGACTAAATCACGACGCAAATTTGCGATTCCTCCACGCTGCCGCACGAACTATCCGAATTTCAGAACACTTAACAACTTTTATGAGGCCGATGGCTTGAACACCACTTGCGTGCTGCTTCGCAGATCAGTCATCTCCTTGTTGAACACGTGCTTCACCAGTTACGTCGTCCTTGAAGGGCGTCTTCGGCTCGTTCAAGCCGACGTTATCAACTCGGTCGCGAACTTCTTGATTCATCACAAACTCTCCCATACAAAGCTTTTGGTGACAATGGGGCTGGTCGCGAAAGGCACTTTTGGGGGCTCTGTAGCCCAGTGAGCGGCTTCAACGAACTGCGCGAGTTGACCCACGGTGCTTCTACTTGTTTATCCGAGAACTCCGACGAGAAACCTTACCTCTCTTCGGAAAGCAGGTCGCGTCCCAAAATCCCAGCGTTATCAAGACATACGGAACCGAGCCCACATCAGGATGTATCATCAGATTCCAGTCGTTACCTTCGTATTTTTCCACTCTTTTCCAAGAGTTGAGCTTTCAGCAGACAAACCAATTCTTCCATGAAAGGAAACTTTTTTTTTTATCTTTTTTTTTCAAAAAAAAAACGTGACCGTCTCGGTCAACACCACTTTTCCAACTCTTTTTCGTCAACTCACCTCCTACACTTTTTCACCGCGATCACCCGTTGAAGCATTTTTGCTCCAATTATTACCATATATGGTAATATGTCAGAGTCTTTTCGGCCAATCAGAGGGCGACAGCATGCAAAGTGAACCGATTCGCGCTCGATCACTTAAACTCACCTCGCAAGAGAGACAGCGCGTGTGGTGGATTACTAAATTGGGATTTAGTACTGCCAATGCTGATGATTTGGACGTGTACTGAGGGAAATTTGAATATATTCCAATTTGGAAAAAATGAAAAAAATGAACTACTAAAATTGAGAATTGATCCGCAACAGAATCAATCCTGCATCCGCTAGCCAACTTGGCTACAAGCAATAAACCAGGGTGACACCCATACCCCTGGCCATAAATGCTATGGTTCTCAGTAATTGTGCCACATAGTAGATATTAGCTTCCATAATTTCGGATTGCTGTGCTCGAAGCGAAATCCTTGCTGGATGGTCATATACTATGATTCGCACTAGTAATCTCACGAACCAGGAGACCACACTAAAGACTAGCTCTTGTATATATTCTTTGTCTTAAAATGTAGTAACTTCTTAGTAGTAGAAATTATGCAATTGTTAAACAATTACATCCCTAGTATCTACTATATGCCACAATTACTCAAAACCATACATTTATGGCTGGCCACGATGGGCGCCATCTTGGTTTATTGTTTTTTGACAAATTGGCTTTGAGACACGAAAAGGCCGCATGGTTGATTCTAGGAATAAGGGATTATTCAACCGGCAACTATGATACAACAGTTTTTAATAATCCATCCGTTCAACAATGCGTTTTTAGTATAATTTATATATCTAACGAACAATGTTCTGATTTCTATAAATAAAAGTATGTTTAGTTGAACATTCGTGATTTACCTTAAACTAATTACATTCACAATTATTCAAAAAAAAAAAAAACAATACCAACCGGGGATCGAACACACGACGACAATTATTCAAAATAAAATACCGACCGGGGATCGAACACTTGACCTCTTGATCGCGAGCTTGTCGCGCCGCTTCTTACACTGCACCGCTTCTGTCAGCAGTAAAAACTTACTAATCCATAAGCGACGCTAAAAACTTTAGAGCCGTTTTTCTCAAAAACAGAGGGGTGTGTGTTGCGGTCTTATATTTTAAGGATCGAATATCCCTGACGTCTTCTACTTATGTGCCAAATTTCATCTATATTTGAGAGGACGATGCCGTGCCTCCTCCATGTCAGACTAGTTCGTCCAGAAAACTCTATCGAAATTCTGTACAAGCCGCGGCTGATTTTGTCTGGTAGTCGACTCGGTCTTGCTAATTTAACCTCTCGACTTGTCGGAACCGACTATCGCATAGCCAAGCCTATAGTGTAAGCTTCGAAATGATTATCATAGACACATATAACATTGACCATTCATATTAATGCTACAATTGTATCAGATTGTTCAGCCAAATTTAAGCACTTCTTCCGAAAGGATTTATCAGGAAAACTTTTTTTGTAGAAGTTCAAAGTTAATTTTTTGGTTTAAAAAAGTTTCAGAATTCGATTATTTTTTCAATTCGGTGCTACCTTGATTTTATAAAGACTTGAATTTTTCAAGCAACTTTGCTTTTTTCAAGTACATTTGCGAAGGTTTTATTATTGAAATTTTGATCGCCTTAATTTCATGTTTTTACCTGGGAGCAGCGTTACCAGATATTTTTTTGAGCAATTTTGAAACTTTTTGAGTAAAGAAAGCGGGACATAGTAAAAAAACGTATATATGTAATCAGTGATTTTAAAATACTTGTCCTTTTATTTGAGTTTTAATTTATGTTTACATGACAATAGATAGCAAAAATATCCATAGAAAATGTATTTTAATGAAAATACGTTCCTTTAATAATAACTATATGGTTTACTTTATAGTTAGGCAGTTGATTCTTCAGAGAAATATAATTATAAACCATATTATATAATATAATTAACCTTCCGATAGGCGCGCCTCCTAGACCGACACGGGCGAGCGCGCATATCTCACAGATACCACTTGTTTGTAATAAACATATCTGTCTTTTTAATCGTCATATCTATATTATATGCGCGTTTAAAAAGACAAAAATATTTATTGGTATAGTTTACTTGTGCTAGGTTGTGGTCGAAAGAAGAGGGTAGACAAGAAGGGAGATCGAAAGCCCGACAAAAACCGAAGAACAGTAAACAAACATTTTCGCTGCGTATCTGGTGCATACCTGCGCCTACCGGAAGGTTAAGTAAGAATTAACTTCTTTGAAAGTGTTTTTCTTCATTAATATAAATGCAGAACTCTGCTCAGGATAGCTCTAAATTGAACTGGATGAACAATTCTGCTTTCATTAAATTTACGGAACATTTATTTCTGGCATCCGACTATTTTAGATTCATTTGAAAAAAAAACGCGTTCAGGAAAGCAGTTTGATGTTGGGATACTTAATAAGAAAGACACTAGTTTAAACATATTCCTGGCATAATTTTTTGGAAATTGTTTAAAATGCTGGTGGCATTTCTGTACAGAGGGTACAATTTCCCGCTATACGTCCAAGGATAATTTCAACAAGTTAAATTCTTCATACAAGTTATCTACTGAAATATTGCCTGTTAAGTTTAATAATGTTACCCGCGCCTTCACCGAATCCCCGAAACGAGGGACTGAGCTTGTCCCGCGCGGGACATTTAATTTTGATTTCAAAATCGGGACGTTCCGACAATATCGGGACGTCTGGCAACGCCGCCTGGTAGTCACATTGAAATTTTTTAGGAAAAGTTTCATAAACATTTGCAGAAATTTTACAATAGTCTTGAATTCTTTTTGTGTTTGTATTTTTTCCAATAACAAAGTTTATAATGGTGAAACTTCATTATAAAGATTTTCTTAAAAAAAATTTCTATGATTTTTACCCCCAAAAAAGTGTCTCTTTGAATTATTCCGTAAATATTTTGGAAATATTTCTATTTTTTCATCAACTCAAATCGAGCTTTGACCTCCCGGAAACATTGCCTTCAGATATTTCCGTCCAACTATCACGATCTACATTTTTCACAATTTTTTCAACGAGCCAAAATGCTCTTTCTATTTTGATAATTTCGAAACGCACCAAGCTTCATTTTGGATTGATCTAACTAATTTCTCAACATATAATAGAGACAGCTATCCCTTTTTAATGTTTCTTTGAGTAAAGACACTATCTAGCGCGTCCAATCCACCAATAAATTCTGCGTGTGCCAAAATCATTTCTAGGCGATAACACAGATGCGTCCTAGTTTCACTAGGACACTGAACTATCAGTGGAACTATTGATGTTTGATCAGCTTTTGAATCGTTGCCTAAACTAGCACTATAAAAGCCCCAGAGCTTTAAACCGAAGGCATCAGTAACCAGTTCGCTAACAACCCAGTAAACTTATTTCGGAAGCAATACAACCTCAGGATGAAGCTCGTTTTCTTGCTCCTTGGTCTCACCATCGTCGTTGCGATGCTTGAGTCTAGCAACGGTTCTGTCGTGAAGGCACAACAGGCCGATGACATTGTTGACGCGATGAGTGACTCTGATTCTGACTCTGATTCTGACTCTGATTCTGACTCTGGCGCTGCTCCAGGAGCAGAAGCAATTACCCCAGCCGATCTAGCAGCAGCCGTTGCAACCATCACAACAGCAATCGAAGCCGCCAGAGCTGATATCCTAGCCGCCATAGCCTTAATAGGGACCAATGGCACGCTAGCATTTTCATATGGATTTAATTGAGCTACATTTAAGTTAGTTTTTAGTTTGACAGTGATCGTGACATTGTCTGAAAACCGATCCCATTCTTTATTTTAAAAAACTTTCGAACGGAAAGGGTATGTCGCAACTTTCTCTCCAAAGTCTTTGTATGTATCTAGAAATTCGGCCAGAATAAAAACATTTTTTTAATAAGCTTTTCTTTTTTCTAGTGGTTTAAAAATGTGATGATGTTTGAAATATGGAGGTCCTCGGTACCCTCTTTTCATACATTCTTGGATGCAAAGATTTTTTGTGGATCGATTTGGAGATAGTGCATTTCCGCCCTTTCACTTTTACGCTAGAACCTGCTTTCGTTTTAGATCTATCAGTAAACCAAACAGATGATCATTCCTGAATCTCATCGTGCAGTACTCGGAAATTGCGATCTAAACTTTCAACTTTCAAATACAATATGAAAGTGAAACAATTTGCAGGTATCAGGAAGATATGGATGCCCTTTATTATTAACAGCCGCCCATCCGTTCCAATCGGTTCTAAGGACTGCATGCTCCAGGTAGAGAAATTTCCTAATAGTTTACTTCGTAATCTCAGGGAATTGTGTTGTTGGTTTCGAAATGACGAAAATTCGATTATATTTATTACCCACACCCATAAGATAATTTTTTTCCACATAACTCTTGCGTCGCAAAAACATTTCAAAGTTTAAATTTTTTAGACCCTTTTCAATGTTTTATGAAACTCAGTTTTTGTCAGCTAGTTTGTCTTGATTTAAGAAAGAAAGCGCACGAATTGGTACTCTCAGATCGGAATGAAACTTGGCACATTGATAGTAGGCGTTTATGGTATTTACATGGTAAAGTTTAAAAGACATCATAGTTAGCCAAATACCTAGAAAGCACCCTTTAAAGCACGGCGATGCTGAGACGTCGCATCGCATCTTATAGAGTGAAGTGACATTAGGTATATCACACGCGATGTTCAATGTGTCTTATATAGTTTTCGGTATTGGTTTATAAATTTTTCGAAATTGTTTTTTTTATTCAAAATTGCCCATCCATTCACTTTGGTTCATGAGAAATGTAAGCTGAAAATTGTGATGCAATCAAATCATTTTCTTTTCTCCAATACATTTTCTTGTGAATTTACTGTTCGCCGCGCCTTACGTACAATGGAGAAATAATCTACAATGGTTATCTAACCTGGATTATCACACTAAAAGTCAATCGTATATACTTGCACATGCAATCACGCACACCTTCCTTTTTACACGTAGGATATTCCTAGTATTTTTAATTGCTTAGTTAATAAAGCTAGTTACTAAGCATTTGTACATTTATGGCAGCACAAATAGAAAGTACAGGCGTTTTTCTAGGAACCATAAAATCCAAACATCAAATAAGAATGTCGCCTGCATCAAAACAATAAATAACTAATTAACTGTTAACATATTACATTTTAATTCAAAAAAAAATATTGTGAAAAAATTGAAAAAAATTGAAAAAAATTCAACGGACCGTCAGCATCAAAGCCCAAACTATCAGTGCGAATCATTTTTAACCTTAGAAAAATGCGAGTTGTTTGCAAACCTATTTACTTAGTTATTTACATACTAGCCGGTCATTGCAAGAACACGTCTACGAAGATTTCTTTCTACACTATTGTTTGAATTTTAAGACAATACCAATTTTAACTATCCTAAATACACGTTTAATAAATATTCCTACATTGAATACCATTAGTTCTTATTATGTTTTGAAAAGAAATTCACCTCTAAGAAAATTCCTACGATAATTTTAATATAAAAAAATCGACTAGCATATTTTCTTTTCAATTTTATTTCGATTATTTTATCATAAATTTCCTGATGTTATGTAATAAATAGTCGAAAACAAGCCTCGAAGTTCGAGCTTTGAGGTCCACATGGTCAACTTCTCAGTATTATTTACATAACTATTAAAAATATTAAACACAAAAATAAAAAATGTGGTCTAAGTGCGACCCTTGAGGCCCACACGACTAACTTCCCAGTGGGGTAAATAAAAAAGCTTTAATTTGTTTTTATTATTAATTATTATTATTAAACATTATTATTCTAAATTATTATAATTACTTTCATTATTTCTACCGGTTTTTTTATCTAACCATAAAAGCTTTGGTAGAGGAAGACATCTCCACCACCTGATCGTTCTCTACCAAAGCCTTGGCAACCTCATCCTCCTTGTCCTTCTCATCCTCGTTCTCCATCTCGGCCCCGGAATCCACAAGCATTATTGAGGGTATTTAATTATTATTTACAATAATCATTCGTTATTAAGAATGTTTGACCGTTACTGAATAATTATAATTGAATTTATATATACAATTTCAAATTATAACTAATATTATTTGATTGTTATTAACAATATTAAGTTATTTATAACAATATCCAATTATTAACCGCATTAGCGTCTCTACTTCCATTCAAACCTGATAATATAAGTTTGGAATTTTATAAATTAATCTTGATATTTTTTTCAAATTACAGTTTTTACAAATTTGATCACAATTTTGCTAAAACGCACAATAATAACAACATTACTATGGAGGTATTTGGGATCTGCACGAATTAATAGCGCGTATAAACAGTTTAAAAATTAAGTTTTTTTGTCTATTTTGTCTTTTTTCCATGTTTTCATCCTCAATAAAAAACGGCTTAACCGATTTTGCTGAAAAGTCATTCAGTTTTAAGTTACGTGATTACGCGTCAAATGAAACCAGTCCCACGTCAATATGAACTTAGGTTCTTGAGATAATCGAAACGAAAAATAATTCCGTACGCAAATACACACACACAGACATCTCTCTAAAAACGATGGATTTGGATTTTAGAGACCTTAAAATGTGGAGATATGTCAAAATTTGGGATTCGCAAAATCGACCCCATTACAATAACTTCCCACTGGAAAGTTAATAATGAAAATAGTGCTACTTTAAATAATAATAATTAGAGGTAGGGTGGGGAGCAGACTACAAAGTCTTTTCTAGGTTATTTATTATTTTCATATCGATGCTTGCAAGACTAAAGAGCGCTAGTGAATATAAATGCAGTCTTTTTATTACGCCATCTAAAGGGATTTTATCGCGTGATGGCCATTTTGAAGAGTTGTGTTGAACATTTTTATGGCTGCGGCATCATCACTGAATTTATGTTTTTCACCACTTTACATCAATGAGACCAATAATTATTTCTTATTTTGCAGTTGGTCTTGAAAAAATAATCGGTTTAATTTCAAAAATAAAAAAGAATTACAAAAGATGAGGGAGGAAATAATTGAATGAATGAAAGCCTTTTAAAGCACATGATCTTGCAAAGTATTGACTATAAAACATATTACCATTCAAAGCGTGTTTACCACAAATGCAAATTTGATTGAAATTTTTTTTCCATCAAAATTCAAGCAGTTTTTTCATTAAAATTAAAACACGGTACTATGAAAACTATTGCAAATCTGCTCAAATTATGTGAATATATCAACTTTGATTGACTTAACAACATTGTCTTAAGAATAAGAGATATCAGGTAATATCATTGAAATAAAACTTTTTTACATCGTTCCTTTTGATGATTTTTATTCTTAATGTAATTTTTTCGTAATCATGAAACAAGTTTTGCTGGTTTTTTTCACAAAAACTGTTTAGAGTTGAAAATTTTATAAACATTGATTACTGCGTTGTATCAGGTTAAAAATTTATGTTTTATGAAGAAACATGCCGTATTGAGAGAAAAAAGGCTAAACTGGTACACGAGCAGGAGTTAGAAGATGTGGAGGGTACATTTTATCAGCCAGGATTCGCTGATTAGGCGTAAGTTGAAAATAAGTTGACTTATTCACAAAAATTCAGCAAAAAAAACTTTAAACGCGTTTTACTGAAAACACACTTTTTTGGCGCGCGTCGTTAATTCACGAAAAAATTACTCGGTCGATTTATTTCTAATTTTGTGCAGCTATTTATTATTACCTACACTACTGCACGGGCCTAAATTTAAAACAAAAAATATTTTTTTGACGATTTGGAAAACATTTTCTTGATTGAAAAAACGCGAAAAACTGGAAAACCGATGTTCAAAAGTATACCATTTTTTTTAAATCGCTATAGGGCTCTAAGTTTAGGCCCGTGCAGTCCTTTATACTCAAAACTAATGAAATATTTTTGGTAATTTGTTCTCCGATGCTTATTTTGTCCAGGAATTTACGAGGCGCAATTTGATTTTTTTCGGCGGTGCTGCGGCGTTCCATTGGGGCGGCCGCCATTTTGTTTTCCAATAATTTTTTTCAATGAAAATGTTAACTTTTAACTTCAATAAAGATGTACACCTGTGTGCAAAATAATACCAGTGCCGGTAAATTTGGTTAAATTTTCAAAAACAACCAGTTTCGTTGCAAGGAACAATATAAAATGTATTCATAAATGTGGCAATACAAATATAGCAAAGAAAACAAAATATTTTAAGGTGCCCTTTGCCTCAAATTTCATAATTTTGATAAACCTGTTTGAAATGAGCTGTGCAAAAAATAGCAGTTTTTCAACTTATAACTAATAATGATGCAAGAACATATATTTCAATTAATAATTTATTATATAGCCCTTGTTGGCTATTACTTTAACACGTCGACGTGTCATTGACGCTACCAAACTTTGACGTCGTTCCGTGGTAATAGAATTTCATGCAAACTCCACTACCCGCCAAAAAACATTCATTGTTTTCGGCTTTGCTTGAAAAAAAGCCTGCTTAACATCAGTCCATAAGTTATCTATGGCGTTGAGGTCGGGAGATTGAGCTGGCCAGTCCATAATTTCTATCCTATTGGCCGAAAACCAAGTTTTGGCTAAACGACTGTTGTGTTTAGGATCGTTATCTTGCAAAAGGACCCACTTCAGGGTCATACCTTCTTCCGCAAAAGGTAACATGATATTTTCCAATATGTCTACGTAAATTTCGGTGTCCATCGTGGGTTTGATCCAAAATATAGAGCCAGGGCCGTAAAATGAAAACGAGCCCCATACATTGATTTTTGCCCCTCCATGCTTAACTGTCTTCGTGGTAAACCGTGGATCATGAGAAACATTTGGCGGTCTTCTTATGTATTGTCTCCCTCCCGGACAGCCAAATAATACAACTTTTGATTCATCAGTTCAAAGGATATTTCTCCATTTAGAAGCAGATCAGTCCTTATGGTCTCGTGCAAATTTTAACCTGTCTCGAACGTATCTTTCTTTCAGTAATGGTGTTTTCCTCGGACTTCTACATTTTAATTTGTAGTTAATAAGGGTTCTTCTGATTGTACAAGTGTTGACATCCAACTTGAGCTCCTGTTTTATACTCGTTGATGTCAAAAAGGGTCTTTTCGTACAAGCTATACAACATCTTTGGCATCTCGCGTGCTGAGTTTCTTTTTTCTTCCACGAGTTTCAGGCTTTTTCACCCACTTTTTTGCATTCGAGACCATTTTCCTAGAGCCGCTGAGTGTTTCTTCGATAAATTTGTAGGTTTTGCCTTCCAAAAGCATTTTTTTGATTAAATCTCTCTTTTCGCCACTGCAATGGTATATTTTATACTAAAAATAATAAAAGTTTTAAAAGCTGTCAACCTTCTTTGCCCTCATCGTATTATAACTGCAAAATTGAAACAAACTTTTTCCCGAAAACGAGTTTAATTTACCTCCGCTGCTATTATTTTGCACATTCAAATTACACCTTGTCTCCGAAAATTAGATGATTACCCCGATCTTTGCTGACGTTTCATCAAAACGGGTATGTAAAACATCTGGCAAATTATTTTCATCGATCATAAACAGATGACTCTGGTATGCGATCGAAATTTATGTTGTAATTCCAAAAATGTAACGCTTCAAGTGTGCACTGCTATTATTTTGCACACAGGTGTATATAAAATTTCAAATCGATATCTTGAATAGTTTTTTTTGGTAGCTTTTTAAAAAAAATCATTTTGAGCAGTTTAACAGTGGACTAACCCCTAAAGGGGGCAAAACAACAAACTGCTCCGACTGAAGTCCTTCGATTGGCACCTCAACGAAGTCGATACGACTTTGCTTGCGTGAGTAATGGTCGTAAAAAAAACAGTCCACACACACACACACACATACGCACTTAAAATATACTCTAAAGAACTCAAAACGTAAAGTTCTGTCGAAAATTTCAATTTCGATTTTCGAGGCGATTACAAGAACTTCCCATATGCTGAGAAGTTATTACCATTTTTCACTTTACTACTTTCGAGTGGTGTTACCCCTTGCCATCAAAATTCAATAGCATGGCTTTTAATTATTGAAAATTAAAATCTGAATAGGAATTTTCCCAAAAAAATATGTATTTACAGAAATTATTTTAATCGACCAGATGTATTCGTTTCTTATACAAGCATTACACGAAGCAAATATTTGCTACATTTGGTACCCAATTTATTTGCGCAAATTTTTATTTTGAGCAAATATATTTGTTATGACATTACACTGTAGCAAATATTTGCTCCAAACCTGTTTGCTAAACCGGTAGCAAAGTCTCTTTGCTCATTTTGTAGCAAATATATTTGCTATGCCATTACACGAAGTAAATAATTTTCAGGAAATAAACTGCGTAGGAAGGTCAGCATTAGTCGCCTAAGTGGTTTGAGGATAGGCTAAATGAATTGTTGGTTGTGAAAATGAGTGAAAAATGATAGAGCCACTTACAGTTTCGGCAAAATTGTAATTTTTTTGAATTTTTCTGTTTTTTTTAATTGGCTACCAAAAACGGAAGAACAAACGACGACGAGATGTAAAAAGAGTGGAGCAACCACAAACTTAGAAAAAAATTCACCAAAATTGAACAGAATCGAGTAAAATACGAAAAAGAACATTAAACACTATAATAGAATTCAGGGTTTTTGCTTTTACATATCGTTGACTACGAAAAAATTAGGTACCATGTTTTTGTTTAAAACTAACTAGATACTTCAGGAAATAAACTGCGTAGGAAATATAGCCAACCAATATTTTATTTGCTGTACTGCATCTGTCATTGGCAAACATTTTTTCTTCGTTTTGGTTCATAAATATCAGTGATCTGTGTTCTGTGTGAAAAAACTCCGCGAAAAATTTATTCTGAAGTAGAAATGACTGATTCCGAAGAAGAAGATGCATTGTTGGTTTGTATTTTTGGCCAAGCCGCTCAATTTCTTATCAACAATCAAGAAAATGACGAGAATCAAACGCCTCGTCGAAGGCGTACTATGTGGGTACGCGACTGGCTGAGACGGCGCAATGAACTTGGTTGTTATAGTCAACTTCTTCAAGAGCTAGAGAACGAGGTGCCACATTTGTACAAAAACTCTCTTCGCATGATCATTGCTGACTTCAACAATCTTTTGGAAATGGTGTCTCCGCTGATTAAAAAAGAGGACTCAAACATGCGAGAAGCTATTTCACCTGGAGATCGTTTTGCTTTCACATTGCGTTTTCTCGCTACAGGTGACAGCTTCATGTCTCTACAATATCTTTTTCGAATTCCACAAACTACTATATCGAGTATTGTTCCTGAAGTTTGCGACGCAATATACAAAATTCTTCTGCCTTACTTCATGAAGGTAATTTGTCCTCATTTCTTCAATCAGCTCAGCAATTTCAAAAGCTCGTATTTCAGTTTTCATCGACTGAGGAAAATTGGATTGAATTGGCTTGCGACCTCAATGATAGGTGGAATTTCCCACATTGCATTGGCGCTGTTGATGGTAAACACATCGTAATGAAAGCCCTAGCACATTCAGGAAGTGTTCTTCAACGCGGCCGACAAAACCTATGGCTTCGTAGAATTTCCATTTGACTGATTCATTTGCGCCTTGGCCGGATTTTGTTTTTCGATATTTTGCGAAATAACTACGATATTGGATGCGCATGTTCGACCATTTTGCCATGAGCTCGGGGTCGGTGAATTTTTCATCGAATTCGGCCTCGGAAATTTGCTTCCATGCAGACTGTCGCTCGATTTTGTTGCGATACCTCAAATCTTTTGAATTCCACAGCGTTGGCACACATTCCACACATGCAATCAGTTTGAACATCTCAATGTCAGACCACTCGGAACATACTTTTGGTTTCACTTGCCGTTTTTCGATTGCGTGGTTTTTCTGTTTGTCTGCAAAATTGCAATAAAATTGAAAACTAAAAACAATTAAACTAAAATCACAAGAAATCTTACCAGAAATATGATGAAAAACTGTACTGGAAAACGAATCACGTTTTTAGAACGAATATTACAACAAAAATGACATTTCAAATGGCTAATACCAAATGTCGGTATGAGCAAAGAAAATATCTGAGCAAATATTTGCTCACTGGTGGAGCCACTAGCAAATAACTACATTACACGAAGCAAATATTTGCACCTTTTTGGGTTTAGCAAACACGACAGCAAAAAATTAAGGCAAATATTTCATTATTACACGGATAAGCAAATATTTGCTTTAATTTTTAGCAAATATTTGCTTCGTGTAATGCTTGCTTTAGCGTCGACCTAATGTGAACATAACTAACAATATTTTCCTAGAATCGTTCGCAAGCTTTTCGATTAAATGTTTAAGCTTCTTGAAATGAACATCAAAGCTTAATATTTTTCTAATGCGAATTTCGGATTTCTTCTTGATTTTTTTATTGATTAAACTCATCATCGCGACAATTGTCTCTTTTATTGTCAAAATAAATATTCAATTAGAGACTATTTTGTTTTCAGTTCGTTTCAATACATGTGCAAAATTTAAATTTATCTAAAAAAAATTGTCGAGGGGATTCCGAGGATGATATTTCTCAGTATTGACACACCTGGAACATCGAAGGCGTAAACCCACACGTTCTATACCTCGCACTTGCATTCCGAACTGAGCCATCGAGAAGACAAAGTCCGGCCAAAGACGAGGATAAATAATAATGCTGCTGCTTCTTGCATGGTTGACGATTCGAACCCGCGACGGTCAATTCAACTGCAACCAGTACGCGAGCGTTATCTATCCAAACCGTGTAACGGCTGCTACGTCACTACGACGAGAAGTGAGTAGAACGAGTTTCAACCACACGAGATAGAACTACGCGAAGTACTACACCGTCGCGCAAAAGTAGTACTCCAAATGCAATTTGAATTGTTATTGCTAGAAAACGCTATTAGAAATATATTCATGTATTTATATTGTTATACAAGGGCAATTAATATAAATAACTTATAAAGTATTGTAATTATTTAAAAATAGGAGCGATTTTTCATTCTTCATACATAACTGGCTAGATGACGGGATGAGCCAAACTGCATGGAGTTATGGTCACGCTGTAAATGCTTCAGACTCAGCAGTGAGTTATAGCAAGGATTGAACGTTTCACTAGGAGTAATGTGGCCTTTGTAGCTAGCGCTTTGTTCAGATATAAAATTCTTTTTATACGTTATAATCATTACATTTTTAAATGTTTAAAATTGTATTTCTAGGAGCTAACACGCTAGAGCAATGATTAGAATGAAGAAGAGTGAAGTTTATTACAAACAAGAGTGTCTAGAAGATGCAAGCAAAACTTAAAAGGAAGACATTCGTCTATAATTCCAATAAAATGATCGTGGAAATGACGTTCACCGCGGAATTTGGTAAGACAAACAGTTTCTTTGAAATGTACAGTTGGTTTAAGAGGGTACTTTGTCCTTTATATAAATGGGAGTCGAGTGTAATGAGGTTGGATCGCCATGTAATGACGTTTATTCCTTTAATGTCGTTGGTCTTTTAATGTCATTGGTTTGTTCATCTCCATGATTAGGTGAATAATAATAATTATAAATTCCCACGATGTGGGGATAGACAAATTAATATTCGGCACAATTTTGATGCCACTGGCCTTAAAGTGCCGATATTAGGCATTACTTGAAGTGCCGCTGGATAGACACAATCGACGAAGTCTTTCAAAATGCCGACATGGGTAGGCTCTATGTGAAACGCGTTCAATATTTCTAACAAGACTGTATTTTCTCTAAATTCTTACTCGCTATTTATAGAAATTCTCGATGCTAACAGCCTTAGGTGGTCAAACACTTATGACCTAATTAATGATACACTGTTACAATCGAAACACACGCGTTCTTTTCGCTGCTTTATTCCTTACTAAAACAAATGAATGACAATGCCTTAATATACAACTATACCTAATCCTATAACTACGCCTACTGCTGTCAGTGACATTTAGCGGTGATTCATCTCTGGTTCGTACCTCGACTTAGCTTTGTTCGTTACATCCTGCCCCTCGGTGTTGACATCCTGGTCAGCACAAACATTTAAACGATAAAGCTTCGTTGCTGGTCGTTGGTACGTGCCTGTAGAAGTCCTAACGTTTGCAGATCGAACAATGTTGTCTGCGCCGGTAAATAGCTTGGTTATTACTCCCAGCGGCCATTCTCCTCGTGGTAAATTTATGTCGTTGACAATCACTACTTCCCCTTCTCGAAGGTTTAATTCATCGGATATCCACTTTCGCCGGTCGATTAACGTTGGTAAATATTCTCGAAGCCATCTTTTCCAGAATAAATCGATGAGTGCTTGTGATACTCGCCACTGTCTTTGAAGTAGTAGGTCTTTTTCATCAAATATTCCCGGTGATCTCACATTCACTGATTTTCCTATTAATAGATCATTTGGAGTTATGCTGTAGTCTTCTGTAGCGTCTCCAGAAATGTGAGTCAAGGGCCGGCTGTTTACGATATACTCTACTTCTGAAAAAATCGTCGCCAAGACCTCGTCTGTTGGATGTCTGTTTTTCATTATTGCCATCAGCGATCTCTTGAAGCAACCAATGAGTCTTTCCCAAGCACCTCCCATATGAGGTGACATGGGTGGAATGAACTTCCATTCAATTTGCCTATTTGCCATCTCTTCTTGTACGTATTTTTCGTTTAGTTCTTCGTATGCTTCAATCAATTCTCGGTTAGCTCCACGGAAATTTGTTGCATTATCTGTCCAGAACGTTTTGACGGCGCCACGTCTAGACAAAAATCTCCGAATTGCCATAATGCAAGAGTCTGTGTTCAGAGAGTGGGCGATTTCTACGTGAATGGCCCTCATTGTGAGGCAAGTGAACAGTACTCCGTATCGCTTTTCAATTTTTCGTCCTGACTTTATCAGGAACGGACCGAAGTAATCAACTCCTGTAGCAGTAAAGGGTTTTTCGTAATACAGCATCCGTTCTTTTGGAAGTAATCCCATTTTTGGTTGAGCTGGCTTACAATATCGCTTTCTGCAGAACATGCAGTCAAAGAACACTTTCTTCGTGATCGAACGAATTCGTGGGATCCAGTAGTTTCTGCGTAGCTCGTTAATTACTGTTTCAAGTCCTTGATGTGCGTATTTTTTATGCAGGTGCATAATTATTAGCCGCACGTAAGGGTGGCTTCCGCATAAAACAACTGGTTCTTTTTCGATAATAACGTCTTCCAATTTATGTATCCTTCCCGATACTCGGAGAATCCCATTTTCATCTATGACAAGCGATAGCTTCCGCAGTTTACCGTTTTTGTTGTGTCTGTGAGCTTTCATATTTGCCAAATCTTCGGGAAAGCTAGTAAGCTGTACTTCCTTCCACCATTGTTGTTCGCTCCACAGTAACTCACTTGCCTTCATTGGTCCAGTCGTTCTTTTTTCAAAAGGTAGTCTTGTATTGACGATGAATCGCTGGATACGTCCTGTGATGCGAAGAAGTTTGATCCAGCTATAATGTGTTTTGATGGCCGGTAGCGATGGGCCCTGGTCTTTGGCTAGTTGAATGCATAAGCTTATTTCATCTTGAGGTTGAATTTCATTCCTAGTTTTTTGATCTTTCGGCCACTTTTCCTGATTGAGATACAAAAACTGGGGTCCTCGAAACCATTCATGGCTGCTGTTGAAATTACCGAGCACTTTATTTCGTGTGCATATATCCGCTATGTTTTGTTCTGAAGGAATCCAATGCCAATCTTCCATTTCTGAAAGCTCCAATATTTCTCCTATTCGTGCGGCAACGAAGGTGTTAAGTTTTTTATCTGACTTTATCCACTGCAGAACTGTGCTAGAATCAGTCCAGAAATACTTTTTTACTTCGTATGTAGGAGTTGTTCCTTTATGGAAATTTCCTTTGTGTTTGTGACGCTATCATCACCACATTTCAAGGTGTTGATTTTGCTTTCAATGTCTAGAATTTCGGCCTCCAAAACCAAGGCGTCATCTTTCAATTTACAGATTTCGCTGTGGAGGTCTAATTTTTCCGAATACTTTACAGAACCGGTTTTTGCCGACGGCACAGACTTTGATGATCGTGTTGAAGTAGGTTTGCGATCGTTCACAATCGTTTCAATTTTGCCAATGATTTTCCGGGAAATCTCGACAGCGTCTGCGAAATCTTCGATTTTGCAACCAAAGAAGTTTGCAATTAACTTAAGTTGCTTCAGCGATAGTGATTCGCTCACTGTTTTGATATAATCCTCCCGTTGGGCACTTTTGTAGGGAAGCTGCGAGAACTTTCGAATGTTTCGTTTCACGAAATTTTGTTTCGCATAATTGCCGTACAGCACAAAATGGATTGCGGCTGAAGTCTCCGAAGTTGTCGTCTGTAGTTTAGCTTCAAATTCCGTGGAATTTCCGAAGTAATTTTCTACCGACATTTTCACTATTTACCGCGTTTCCTTAAGGGCTGATTAAATCCGGCTCGACGGACCACTTTGTTACAATCGAAACACACGCGTTCTTTTCGCTGCTTTATTCCTTACTAAAACAAATGAATGACAATGCCTTAATATACAACTATACCTAATCCTATAACTACGCCTACTGCTGTCAGTGACATTTAGCGGTGATTCATCTCTGGTTCGTACCTCGACTTAGCTTTGTTCGTTACAATACACAATGTAAAAAAAATTGTTTTCCACAACAGGAAATCTAATCTAAACTAATCAATGCAAATAAATAAATAAACAAGCCGTGAGGTGCGACCCATGAGGTCCACACGGTCAACTTCCCAGTAATATCTACATATGTAGATATTAAAAATATTAAACACAATAATAGTTATGGAAATAATACTACTTCAAATAATAAAAATGTACCTCATAAAAGTTATTGGAATGAGTTAAAATTAATCATAACATCTACGCGAGCGTCAATTGATTACGTAAGGATTTCGGTTTGATTGATTATTCACGCGGATCAATCGGAGGGGGGACAGGTTTCAAAGCAGTTTTTTCATTAAAGTTAAAACATGGTGCTGTGAAGACTATTGAAAATCTGCTCAAATTTTGCAAATATTAATAAACTTTGATTGACTTTACAACAATGTCTTTAGAATAAGAGATTTAAGGTATAATGATTCGAATGAACACTTTTTACATGGTGACTGAATAATTTTTTTTTGATTTTTTTTTTGTAATGAGAAAAGTTTTTGCTGGTTTCTCTACAAAAATTGATAAAAGTTTATAAATTCTATAAACATTTACTATTACGATGTGCAAATCAGGTTAAAAATGAATTTTTTTTTGAAAAAACACTACTTTTCCAAAAAAAATTAATAAATCAAAAAAATCGCTTTAACGATTTTTTTAAAATATAAAAACATCATAAAGATGTTGATACGCGTTGATTGACACCTTAATGATGGAAAGATTATATTTGGTTCTCGAGATATAATGAATGACGTAAATGACCTGGAACGTTTAATGATTTTTTTTTTTATTTAATTTTTTTTTTGTAATCATGAAAAAAAACTTTTGCTGGTTTTTTCACAAAAACTATTTGGAGTGTATAAATAATATAAACATTGATTACTTAGGTTTGAAAATCAGGTTAAAAATTTTGTGTTTTTGAAAAAAAACCGTAATTTTTTGCACTTTTTTTTAAAAAATTAAAAAACGGCTTTAACGATTTTTTTTAAAATTTGATAGATTCATAAAAACCAAGCAAATCGTATGTTAGGTTCGCGAGGTATAACGCATAACATGGTTGACCTTCAAGGGGTGAAAACAGCAAACCCCCCCGACCGAAGTTTCCCAAAAACTAATCAGCTCTTAAGATTACAAAGACGCTTCGATTGACACCTCAACGAAGTCGATACGACTTTGTTTACGTGAGTTATGCTCGTAGAAAAACTGCCCGCGAACGTACGTACGTACGTACGTACGTACATACACACACACACACATATACATACCTCTTTCTAAAAACACTTTATATATACTCTATAGACCTCAAAACGTAAAGAAAAGTTGAAAATTTCAATTTCGATTTTCGAGGCAATTACAAGAACTTCCCATATACTGGGAAGTTAATAAATGGAAATATTCACTACTCGTAAATTTCCCACATGACTCAAGCAACCCAAAAAGACAATACCTACATAAATGCTAGCAGTGCATTGATCGTTGCAACGAGTGGTGTCAAGTTACTGAACGTGTGCCGAGTTCGATATGAATCTATCAATAACAAACGTTATGTAATCGTTAGTTTACGATGTCGCGAGGTAAATTTACGAGATGATAAGCAATATTTGTCCATTCATGAAGCGATGTATTTATTCGGTAATAAATACATAATTTTAATGTTTGGAAAACGGGTTTCTGGTTACATATTTGTTTGGATACATCACACGAGAGAGTATTATCTATTTGTCATCTTTAAAACACAATGAAAATTGAGTTCGCCTATATTCCGGTGGCCATGATTTCAACAAAAAAGTTGTGCATAGAGAATTTGTAGGACATTTCAATTTACAACAACCTGTGCATACATTACTTACGGCGACAAATAAAAAAATTTAGCTCAAAATGATGTGAAAAATGAGAAGTGTTTGCTTTAAGAGCATTTCACCATTTTCCGTTCACATGAAAAATGTATTTTTAAACCGAATAGATGGCTCGCGAGGACAAACCCTCCGTGCTAAAACCTAACTACTATTTTAGTATTTAGCCAGATTTTTCTGCGATATGCAGACAGTTTGTGATGAGTTAAAGTCCATTTCTAGATGGCAGTCTACCGTCCGAATAGGCTACCACGTTAAGAAGAAATCAGAACAATATAGCATAGGGAGTGTTGTTCTTCTATCAAAAACAATATTGTCTCATAATTTTATTTAGAATTTAATTTCAAAAAAATTGTGCCTACTACATTAACATGTAGTTTCGATAATAAAAACGCTAGCAAATAATCACTGAAAAAATGTAGGGAATGTTTCACCGGGATTATAATTGCTTTCTTTTTAGCATGACTTTGAAATATTCTCGAAAATTGTTCGTAAAAATGCGAATAAGTAATTTTTGGCGTTATGAAGTTAGTATCTTGTTTAAAAGCTAATTGAGAACCCAATGAAGTGAATGCGACAGATTTCAGTGGAGAAAATCTTATTCAATTTTTGGTATTTTGCATGGACAAGCTGTTAGCAAGTTGACGGTCAGGTTTTTGGGTTCCCAAATTTGCCCATTTTGGTCTAGAAACTTTGTGACCATTGTTCTAACGATATTATTGGATCGCTCTTTTGGAAAATGAGCTGATTGTTAGTGAAATAAAATCAGTGAATAGTACATTATTGAGCGATTATAATCAATTTTGTGGACTATGTTGCTGTTTTGGACACAGAAAAATTTTACTTCAAACAAGACGGCATTGAATTGTAGCCAATCATTTTTTGACAACTTCCACTCCCAGTTGGAGTGAAGTTCTTTTGAAAAGTGACTTCAATTAAATGATCTTCGATGGATTGTTGCACCCACTTTCAAGTCAAATACATCACTAGCTTACAATGCCTTGCTAAAGCAGTTCTTTGCTTTACAATCGTTGGCCATTACATAACTTTCTCTACTCCGCACAATCAAATTTGTTATTTCAATTTACAATGGAAAATTGTGTGAAAGTACATCGCAAGCTTCTGAAATCTCCAACATATAGTCTAATAAATAACTAATTCAATGAAGTAACTAGTTAAATCCATCGACTTTTGCAACAGATTTTCCTCGAAAACAATTATTGGATGAATGAAACAATGTAGCTGCGATTACTTTAATCATAGATTGCGTAGTTTTCCCATAAGCGCCTCTATTAACCTTGCAATCTCGCTTATATCGCAACAAAAACCTAATTTAGTTCGCTTCAAATCAACCCGAAAATTGCTCCAAATTCAATCGAAATAGCATCTAAATAGCCTCACATACTCGAAAACAATTGGATAGCTCACCTGCCGCGATAATTTCTGCTTATGACTCCTCAGCTCGGATAGTTTATCCGTGACCTCGGAATATTCGGTCATTGCCAACTTGCGCTGACTCAATGCATCTTTTAGTTCGACATCTTGCATTTTCAAACGATCCAACGCGTCCGTCTTTTCTTTCGCTAGATCTTCCTTTTCTTGCTTCAATGCCCACACTTGCTTCTCCAATTCCTTGATTTTTGTGTCGAATTGTTGCTGCAACTGTTGTCCATCGATTGTGTCCAGTGCTGAGGGCGTCACGATCGAGTTATTTGTAGTTGCCTGCCGTTCAAACGTCTTGATTTGATTTTCTAGCTCACAATTGCGCTTAGTCAGAACATTGATTTCGTCCTGCAGACGTCGCGTACTGTCCGGACTAAGACGCTTCTCTTCTGGCCCTGAGGTGATATTGTTCGTTTTAACATCGGCTTCTTGATCGGTGATGATGTCTAGTAAGCGTGTGATTTTTCCTACGTCCGAGAGACAACTATTCTGGGTGTAGGTGAAACCAATGAAGGGAAGATGTAGCCCTGAGAAGGCGGGATTTGCAGTCGGTGGAACAGCGTCCGAGAGGCGTATGTCGTTGTCGTCAACATCGAAATTAGATGTGTCGGTTGGACTTGATACTTCAGGTATATAAGGCGCTTGACTAAGGCGTATTGTATCCCAATCGATACCTTCGAACCACGGATGAGACTGAAAAACATAAGAACAGTTATTTTCCGAGTACAATTTCCACAATCAAGCGTTAAGGGCTAAACAAAATTACTTTAAAGTCCTCAATTCCATTCTGTCCGAGTCTATAATCGGGCGAGCAAATCAACCTCCTCATCAGATCCTTAGCATTGTCGCTCACATGAAAATCAATTGCTTCATCGGGTGGAAAGTCGAAACAGTTCTTGTGATTCATAATTTTGCCGTAGGTTTCCACCAGACTTTCCGCATAGAACGGTGTTTCGCCGTATATCATTTCATACATGCACACTCCCAACGACCACCAATCGCACTCCGGACCATAACGTCCTTGGCCGTCTTCCATTGCGCGCAGGATCTCCGGTGAAATATAATCAGGCGTTCCAACGGCCACATTTGACTGCACCGTACCGCCCGGGCCTAGTTTCAAACAGGATCCGAAATCGGCCAGCCGAATATGCCCGTTGGCATCCAGAACTAAATTATCAGGTTTTATATCACGGTGAACGTATCGCAGTTCGTGTATGCTATTGATGGCTAAAATCATTTCGGCTATGTAAAACTTTGCCATGTCCTCGGGTAAACGATCCTCAAATTTACTGAGCAACGTGAGAAGATCGCCACCGCAATAGTAGTCCATCACTAAGTACTGAAAATATTAAGATAATCACAGTTGTAGAGCACATTAGATATATCAAACAATTCCGTCGTGTCCTTACCAAATTTGTATCGTCCTGAAATGCATAATGCAAATTGGTTATCCATCTTCTATCACCGAACACTAACACATCACGCTCTTCCCGAAAACATGCAGTTTCGGCACGTTTCAACATCTCCCACTTGTTGAGGATTTTCATGGCGTATATTTGATTGGTGGAGACCATTCGTACCACGCAGACTTCACCGAAGGCTCCACGACCAATAACTTTGAGCACTTCGAAATCATCGCGCGATAATCGCAATTGTTTTATAACTTGTATAACTGGTTTAACTAAAAATAAAATGGACACTGGATTAGTTTTTGGGATTATAAAATGTGCTAAAATAAATTTGATGTCTGACTTTTCACATCAAAGAAAAATACATACATATATACCTAAATTAGTCTAAAAAGCACTGTTCATTGTTTGACCACTAACTCAAGATAACATGGCTCCGCTTTTACAATGCGCTGATTCTAAGGTCATACCTCGCTCAATTGAGCACAATTTTCTGGGTGATTTTTAAACAATAACAGATCTCGATGTCGAAGTATTAAAACACGAGAATGAATCATCAAACCTACGAGATAAACTATTTTGACAATAAAGAACATCATCATCAAGCATGTTTCTAGATCTTGTCAAATTTATGAATAGCGCTCAGAACACGATCAAGGCGTCTATTCTAGCCACCGTGAAGGATCTCTATCGATGCTACGGTTCGCGAATAGTGGAGAACACCACCCATCAGCTGGCCGCTACTATATAAGAACGGACAACGAAAGCTTTGACAGCGAGAATGTGATATGATGTTTTTGTATCGGATAACAGAAGTATTGAATTTGTGTCTGATAGTAAAGAAATGTGTTTAATGAATACCTTATTTCTCAGAGGCCGTGAATAAAGGATAGTGTTAGTGTGAAACCATTAGTAATCAAGTGTGCGATCAAAAAGTGTGAAATTTCTTTATTTAAATTCCAAAAATCTCTGACGTATCCATAACGGCTTGTGAAATTACAACAATAACAGTTGACATTTAAGTGGCATTCAATCTGATCACTTACCTAATTCTATAAAATCGGAGACAGTCTTTTCGCGTCGTAATGATGAATTACAGCATTCGTCGTACAGCACCAGCAAACTATCAAGTAATGCCTCGATTGATATCATTTTACCCGGGTTCGGTGGTAAATCTGTTGTTGGTGCATCACTCGATCCCATATACATTGTTGACGCGCCATTTTCTAATATTAAGGACTCGAGCTGCCGAAAACGTTTTAAACCCGATACAGACGCTAGAAAATAACAAAAAAACATATGAAGTAAACTTTTATTTGACTATTTATAATTATTTGTTTTTTTTTTATAAAAAGGAAAAGAATATGATTTCTTTATTTTAAAAAAATCTAATTTAAAAAATTGGCTATAGCTACAAAGATTTCAACACGACTTTTGCAAAATCAAGCAAACGAGGGAGCCGTTGGGAGGGATATCATTGACCTTTACAGATTAGAAAAATTTCATGCAAATCGGAGATTTTTCAAAAAAAAAAACAATTTGAAGTCTTAGTTTGAAAAAGTAATGAGAGAAACAGCTAGAATTTCTGAAGCGATTTTATTTGAGATTCAAATGTTGTCATTCATTAAAATGAAATAGTTCGCAAATAAAACTCAATTGAGAGAAAAAACGCAATACAGCCAGCCAGTAAATTGGAAGGATCTGATGGTCTCCCTCCATCAAAATTATGAATCGATTTTGCTGCATCCTACGATCCACGCCAAAATTAAGACGAAATCAGCGAATTGAAAAATGATACTTAGGTTAAAATTTTAAAAAAATGAATTTTAGGAGTCTGCATCAATAATTTGCGTAGCTATTTTGGCGATGTAGAAATTGTTCAATAGAAGAAGGAATTTAAAGGCTAAAACGATCCGCATACAAGGGAATGAAAAGGTGAACGGACAAAAATTCAACGTTAGATTGATAGTACGTGGCTCAAGAAAATATATGGATGGCTTATCCGCGCACAGGATGCGGACTCGCACGCGATGGGCCGTCAAATGGTAGGTCCAAGCAGCAAAAACGAGCCCAAGTGGAGGCATCTTCACCTTCAGTAGAGAAATGTACGCACGTTTTTCTCTCGTTCTTGCTTTTTTCTCGTTTTTTAAAGTTGGGTTTCCAAAAACTTGAGATAGCCATTTTAGCCTTTTAAAGCTCAAAAATACTGGTAGATAGTCGGCGCCTAGACTGCAAGTCCTGGAAGTCTTAGAGACTTGTAGGCCCTTGATGATGGAAAAGCAAGAAGTCATTATATTTAGGGACAAAAGGTTTGAAATAACTTTGGATAATCATTATTAAATTTTGGAAGCGTAGGTCCTCAAAGAATTGTGTATTTTCGGGACTATAGATGCAACCGCCTCGCCTCATAATTATGTTTTTTAACAGACAATCAACATACCTACAGTAAAATAAATAATGGTTATTATAAATGCTGTTTTTTACTTACCCGGCATATCGGCTTTTAATTTAGTTATCACTTTGCTAGTTGCTATTGTTGATGATGTGGTCGTTATTGCTTGCGTTATATCCTTTCTGATATCAGACATCATTTTCTACTAATAGGAGGATAATTCGGGGTGTGTTGGGTAGCTTTTCGATGCAGTGAATCGAACATAATAAATTACAATAGTTATCGATTGGTAGAAACACTTCATACAATTCGATTTCTTTCTTTTCAATCTTTTGATTATGATTGCATTGATTTTTCAACAATCTTTAAGGATCTATTTTTTTTAATCTCTTCTCCTAGATTATTGCATCGAAAACATATGGCAGTTAATATTCTCTAGCTTGCAATAGCAATAAAATATCAAATATCTCGCTTTAGATGAATTCATTCAAGTTGCCATTTTTGTCATTTTATGGTTTCAAATCGTTTGAAGAACATCTGAAAAGGAAATCATAACATTGATTGTTAGAAATCATTTTTAATAATTTGTTTTAAAAAAATTAATAACAAGAAAAGGTTTACATTTCAAATTGCAACAGACATTTTCCATTCGAATCCTTACAATCCTATTTTTTTCATTTCAATTCCACATCGTTGAATAATTTTCCAGAGAATATAAAAATCCATTTGTACAATACAATATTATGTTAAGTAAAAATTCTAGGAAAAAGCAAATGATTTTATATCCTTTTACATCCTTGAATACGTTTTCTTATCTGAGGCATCATTTGTTACATTTTTTTCTCTCTTTCGATAAATTGCAAATGTGTCCAAATGATTAATTAAAGTAAGACAAATCTCGTTTTGTGTCCTACATAAATTTCAGTTTTCCTAGAAATTTCTCATGAGACAAAAGGGAACAATATCTTTACATTGTTTGAGAAGTTTTCCCTCGCCATTATTGTCATGTGGTAAATAGCGGTTGGCACATGTGGGAGTGAAAAGATTGTTTAAGCTGTGTAACATGTGTCGTCGTGAATTTCCTTTAGGGAATAATATTTAAATTAAAGAGATTTTTCTTTAAAAGAAAATTGTATGGTATTGTATCATTTTGAGAAGAAAATCAACCTGACTGATAAAATAAAGCAAATACGCTGCAACGATTCTAGGAAAATGTTCAATTCCCATATTAATTACTTGGTGGGAATTTAATCAGGATTCAAATACGCTGAAATGCGCGTGTACAATTTCTGAGAAATACACGTTTCATAATTCTGAAATCTAGGAATCTTTCCAAATTACGCTTTTCCACATTCAGATATTAAATCATAACTGTTATCAGGCGTTTAATGAGCCAATCAAACTGGAAAATCTCTGGAAATTGCTGTTATACGACAAAACGATATATATCTATTGAATAATGGTTTTCTACATTGAATTATTTGTCAATTGGAATGAACAGGAAAGCAGGAAATATATTTCCCATGAATCATTAATATTCAATGCTTTATTTTAGCTTATGATTGATTTATGATTCATCGGATATGTTCAATTCGGCGTTAATTACAATCGACGGTTGGATGGATAAAGTATCTATTAGTCTATTCGTGGAAAATTCATACAGATTGAATTTTGAATTGATTCTCAGGAAATGAACGATTTAGAATGATTTACAATTTGAAATATTATTCATGCGCAGCAAAAAACATTAAAAAAATTTCGAACAAAAATTGTTTGCAGCAAAACTAACTAATTTCCCAATTTCATGCAAATCGAATCATAGTTTGCAAGATTCAAAAATTCAAGTCGACAACTGAGTTCTGGTTTCTATGTTGAATAATCAAAATAGCATTTTAATAAAAAGACTAAAATATCTTAAAAACTTGGGTAACAGTCAGTCCATATCGGGTTTTTTTTTAGCAAAGCGTGATTGTGAAGTGGATTCATCAAGTCGAAAAAATATTAACTTGAAGTGCTCATCTTTAGGATATTTTTAGCAGTAGTGTTTCACAGATAATTTAGGAGCACTGTACTTTTGTCGAAGTGTCTATCATCTCAACTAGGACGAACAGTTTAATAAGGACCCTCGAAATATTGAAAATCAAGAGCGGTAGGCACTTTCATAGCAATCCATTACAAGCATAGCTCAACCGTGCACTTAGATAGGCAAGCTACCATCTTTTAATGAAGAAAGTTGAATTCACCTATATGTCGGCAACTGTAACCCCCACAAAAAAATTGGGACAAAATTGTAAAGAAGTTAATTACTAAGAACCTCTATACATACATTACTTCCTCGTAGTGGCGATAATGAAAAGTTATAGGCAAAGAACGCCGCGAATAGAGCTCGAGAGTACAAAATTCAACGAACCTTTTGGTAAGCAACTAGTTTTTTTCCAGGAAGGACTCTCTCCGAATTCTTCCGTCATTTTAATATCAGTCCGACGTAAGTTTTTTGATTTTCTCCCAAAAACTCTTAGTCTAAATACAAATGTGAGTATGAAACTGTTATAGCATACTCAATTTTTGCGATGCTTGATAGTAAGATGGTATTTATGCACCAAAAATGATGTGGGCCGAAAAAGGTGATACAATCTAAATTTATACTATTTGTGGCACTATCGGATTGGCTTTTTGCCACATTATTTATTGTGTTCATAACTTCCGTGAAATTTGTTAAAAACTGGCATTCCATCGATCGAAAATGGACGTACTATACCTTAAAGATATAGTGAAAATTCAAAGAGTTCACAAAAGTGCTTTCAAACTATTTTACAAACATGATAATATAAGATAGTATATAATTTTGGAAATTAATTTGTGTGAATTTTTTATAAAAATATTAACATTTTAAATAGTTGTTCAGATAAAATTACCCTTCGCTCATAAACTTTTAAAAAAAACTTAAACTCAGACTGAAATGTAGAGAATTGATTTGAAAAAATTGACCGATTGTCGTGGTATAAGGTCAACACAGTTATTGCCCAACAGACCTCAAAATAGATGGCATTTTATTTCCGGCTGTCTTCAATCAACTTTTCCAAAGAATATGCTAGGAAAGATCATGAAAATACATATTATAAAGTGTAAGGAAAATATAATGAAAAAATTGTTTGCTAGGCGAAAAAAAACGTTCACTCCTATTGTTAAATTACGAAAATATATTTGAATACAAATATTTTTAAATAAATTTTTGAAATAATTTCACATCGAACAGTACTTTCTGAAAAAAATCATCCAAAGATATATTTGTGATTAAAATTCTTGGGATTTTTCCTTAAAGTCAAAACAAATTATCGCTAAAATATCAAAAACTATTCCAAAACGTTAAGCTGGAAAATACATTTTCTAGAAAAACTGCCAGGAAATATATTTTCAAAATTAATTCTATCGAGACTAATTTACATGAAAATCATTCAATAAAAAAATCTTGACTATGAAGTTTTATTGTAGAGAAGCAACTTCAATTTTTGAGTTAAATGCTAAGCAACTTGAACTTCCCTTGCTTGATTTCTATGGAGTAGATAATGTTAGAAAAAGTGATTTAGTAGTTAGAGTGCTAACCTTCTATGCACTTAATATCAGGTTCAAAGCTGCCTGACTACAAGAAGTTTTCGGAAATGGGATTTGGATTTTACTGAACATGAGTGCCTGATCCAAATCAGAGTATAAATCAAGAGCCTTACATTACGCCAAAGCTCAGGCCCTGGTGCCATAGATTATTACACTGCGAGAGACAAACGCTCTTATTTTTGTGAATACACATACTTGACACAGATTAAAATAATTATCGCAAAATGATCGATGTTTGATCAGCTTTCAAATTGTCATCTAAATTGACACTATAAAAACCGCAGAGTCTCAAACCCAGGGCATCAGTAACCAATTTGCAAATCAACCTAAGAAACCACTTTCGGAAGCAACACAACCTCAGGATGAAGTTCGTTTTCTTATTTCTTGGCATTACCATCTTTGTTGCGATTCTTGAGTCTACCAACGGTGCTGTCGTGATAGAACTACAACCCGACGATATTATTGACTCGGCGAGCGATTTGCCTTCAACAGAAGCTCCATCAGATATGAAAGAAAGGCTGAGGCAAGCAGTCAGGAAAGTGTTTAGAGAGTTGAGAAGGTCAAAATTACGACAAGAATTTGAAAGGAATCAACCAAAGACACGTTAGAATGAACTCGATCCGAATTTCACGAAGAATGTTTATTTATTTATTCAAAAGGATTCCAAAATAAATTTATTTCGTCTGAATTTAAGTCAATTTAAAGTTTTAAACTATGGTGGGAGGTGATCCTGACTTTCTCTGCAAATCGATGTCATTCTTCATAAAAACAACCCACACGATGAAAATTTATGTTGCAGCTTTTTACAAAATGTCATTGAATCTGGAAATTTGCGCAGAACAATGATCTGGGTAGCTTAGTTATTAGTACGCTTCTTCCTATGCACTGAATACCAAGTTCAGTTTTCGGAAATTTGATTTGGTGCCGGACTATCAGTTAACTCCGCTGTAAATGAGTCCCTGAATCAAATTTTGATACCTCCTAGTGTCCCATTGCTTAAGTAAATCAGGCAATTCTAAAGCATTGCCTTAAGACTCTGTGTCAATTTACGCTTATGCACCATTTATTAAGTTCTAAAAAAATCCGTCAAAAAGATCAACCTGAAAATTGATAATTTCAGAAGTAAAACACTAGCAAAGCAAAGACAACAAAATATTCCTTTCCGATGGAAAAATGACGATTCAACTACAAAGAGATCCAATAAACAAAATTGAGCCATATGTGTGGAGAGAATTTCAAGGCTGGAGGACATTTAGACTTATTATGATAAACCTACTTGTTAGTAATAGCCAAATAGGGAAGATAAACTCACTTCACGAGGATACGATTGGCAGAAACAGTAAATTCCTGTAGAAACTTTTCTAGACTACGAAGTATTTTCACCGGAACCACTAGAGACTACCTACCTTGGCTACCAACGTTTCATACACCAGTGACTATGGCTATAAATATTTATATCTTCTATTTTTTACGGTATTTTGTAGATTTATGATTGTATTTTTGAAGTACTTATTTCCAATTGGATTTCATAAGTACTCTTGATAGCTATGTATTAAACTTATCGTCACACTAGTTTGGCAGAACTTTTAAAAAACCATTCTTTTATCGAAAATGCAGCGAATTGAACGAATTAGCGGAAAAAATTCCTCTGCAACTAAACATCAGATTTTGAATAACACAATGGACTTAACTACTTACACAAAAAAACAATTTTTAGTAAAATATGGGGGAAAATGAAAATAAAATAAATGATTGAAAACTCAATTTAAATCCACCATTTCCAATGTTGTTCTGCCACTTCCTTCCTTCCAAAAAATACAAACAAAATTATTTTTCTTGGAGTATGAAATGAGGACACTAAATCTTGTTAATTTTTATTTTGCTTAAAATGTGTTCTAGATCAAAACCGAATAAATTGCAGCAATTTACAATTCACACAATATCATCGTAGCAATGCAATCAATGAGCTTCACCCCACAATATGTATTTTGTAAAGTTAATATGCATTTTTTTCATTCGCCATGAAATGAAAAAAAAATTATATTTTTTTCCCAGCAATGTATCTAATTTCAAGGCTGGGAAAAAAGCAAAATATATTTTTTTTTCTGTTTTTTGCGTTAATCCTAAATAGTTTCAAATAAAGAAATGGTAAATGTTTACAAAAGAACGAACAATATTTAAAAAATTATGCACAATGATGATGGTCTAGATTTACAAATTTCGAGGAATTATTAGATTTAATTAAGGGGTTATACCTATGTGAAGGCTAAAAAAACAACCCTTTTTTCAAGATTTTTTTTCAAGGATTTTGAAAAAAAGCTTTTATAAATAATATATCAATATGAAGCGCAACTTTTCGGGAGTGCGAAAAAAAAATTTTATTTTAAATTTAATACAAAATGGCGACTGTAGTGCACGTCAAAGTCACTAGTATTTACAAAAGACGTTCCGCGGCCGGACAAGTTTCTCAGCCCCATCTGCATCTGGAACAATATTTTTTTTTTCATAAACTCCATGAGTTTTGCTAGTGAAGTACACACGATAATAGTTTAATATCGATTTTTCGCAAAATGGCGACCATTTAACAAAAAAATTGCATTTTCGACCCAAATAAAGACTTCAATTGTTTTTAACTTTTTTTAAACAAGACCAATCGCTAAAATCGTGTGTACTTCACTAGATAATCATATCAAGAAGCTACAGTTATAACGGCAAGTCATTCGGATGAAAACTGAAAGAGTTTCGTTTCCGACAAATTTCAAAAATACACTTTCGAGATAAACGCGTTTGAAGTTTCAAAACCTTATAAAGTTGTGAAATTTCAAAATTTTACAATATACAAATTTTTTAATCTTTACTCTGCTATCCCAGCACCATACAGTTGGCCTTCCAAGACCGTGGATTTCTCCTCCTTGTCCTTTCTTGATGCTAAAAGGCCGCGTCTCGCCTCTTTTACAACGCCGGAAATTGAGCGCTCAGCAGCCTTTATTCGCTCGACGTCTGTTTCTAAGCAGAAATTGTAAAAATTAGGTCCTGCAGTCAATCCTAATGAGTCTCAAACGAATGGCGATTAGGCGGATGCCTTTTGCTGATCTTGCTGCGCTTCTGCGATTAACTACTTGCTTTACTGAGTTACGTCATAACATATGTAACCAATACGTCTGCATCGACAAAGGCCGATGCCGACACAGGAATATAAGTAGTAATTAAGCAATAAAAGTAAGACGACTACGTCATAACATTTCCATGTACAACCAATACGTCGGCATCGACAAAGGCCGATGCCAACACAGGAATCTAGTACCTTAAGCAATAAATGTAAAGTATTTTATTGTTCACAGATGTCATAAAAGTAGCACCTATTTGTTAGGAAATAATTTTTTGTAAAATGACTCAAATGAAGATAGTTTGTTAAACAGGTATAAAAAGGACATGTGATCGTAGATTTAAGTTCAGTTGTTTTACGAGAAATAAAGGAGAACGTTGTCTTTTGAATCGTTTTTCCATCTAAAAGAGTGAACATTTCACAGTGGAAAACTTGTGAACATAAGTGGCGCAGTCGGATTGCGATTAGTTTTTTTTTTCAAATCGCTTAATAAAAGAACCTCGACGAATATCGCATCGAAAATCAAATTCTGCATCAACTCATCGATACAATTATCATTTACGGGATAAAGAAACCTGGAGAAACTCGTCGAAAATCATTCACTCCTAACACTAAACAACAGAATGGACTTCAAGAGCTTGTCTGGTTATATTGCAGCTCTTTCAACTTTTGATGGAACGCAGCTGGATTTATTCCCCTTTATTGACGCAGTGGACGCAATAATAAACGAGGTAAATAGCAGCCCCTCCAAAGCCATCCTCCAGCAACTTTCCAGAGGCTCATGAATTCTATATTGCATAAGCATATCGGGAAAATATGTATTGTATACATGAACGATATATTGGTGTTCAGTACTTCACTGATAGAACATGAAAACGCACTCAGAGCCGTCTTCAATACACTCCGTGAAGCAAATTTAAAAATTCAAATGTCTAAAACTTCATTTTTAAAAAAAAGTACCGACTTTCTTGGACATGTAATAACAAAAGATGGTATCAAAGCCAACCCCAAAAAAATAGAAGCCATCAGAAAGTTCCCTATACCCAAAACCCAGAAAGATATCAAGTCGTTTCTCGGATTAATGGGTTTCTATAGAAAATTCATAAAGGATTTTGCGAAAATTGCAAAACCTTTGACCACACAATTAAAAAAAGACTCTAGAATTAACCCGAATGAACATGATTACATAGAAGCCTTCGAAAAACTTAAATTGTACATAATGAATGATCCGATACTAAGGCATCCTGACTTTACAAAACATTTTACTTTGACTACGGACGCCTCCAATTTCGCAATAGGAGCGGTACTGTCTCAAGAAGGCCGCCCCGTCTCTTTTGCAAGTAGAACGTTGAGTACACACGAGATTAGATACTCAACAATTGAAAAAGAGTTGCTTGCAATAGTATGGGCGACACATTACTTTAGACCCTATTTATTTGGGCGAAAATTCATTTTACAAACGGATCACAAACCACTAACCTTCCTAGAAAACATAAAAGAAGATAATGCGAAACTACAAAGATGGAAGTTAAAACTTCTAGAATATGATTTTGTCATAAAACATGTCAAAGGCAAAGACAATTCAGTTGCAGACGCATTATCACGAGTCGAAATTCACGCAATCAATAACAGCGAAAATGAATCGTTAGCCACGCAACACACAGCCTTAGAAGATAATAATTATTACATCTTCATATCAGAAAAGCCCATCAATGCATATAAAAAGCAAATTATAATACAGAGGGGAACAAATAATCAAGTAAAAAAAGAAACACACCATAATAAAGTTAGACTTATATTTCAATTTGAAGATTTCCAAGACAAAAATGCAAAATATATTTTGCAGAACCATGTACCAACAGAAGGTACAACAGGTATAAAATTTTACAGCAAAGAAGCAATGCTTATTATGCAAAAGCACTATAACGATTGGAAGAAAACAAATCCAAAAGGAACTATTGTACAAGCAAGTAAAATACTACATGATTGCTCATCCCAGGAAATCAAAGAGCTAATTGTTAAAACCCATAGAAATAGCAACCATACGGGTATTAATAAAACCTATATGCAGCTCAAAGACAAATATTATTTTCCAGATCTCAAAACTATTATAACGAGACAAATAAATAACTGCAGCATTTGCGATCAAGCAAAATACGAAAGAAACCCGAATAAATTACCTTTCAAGGAAACAATAACACCCAAAAAGATTAGAGAAATATATCATATCGATATTTGGTTTAGGGACAGAAACTCGCCCTATATTACCTGTATAGATAAATTTTCTAAATTTCTTAGCGTAATAAAACTTCCCAACAGGCAATGGGACGCAGTTAATAACGCGCTAAGAGCTATTTTCAACAAAATAGGAAAACCCGAAAATCTTATTTCAGACAATGAAAGCGCGTTAAATACCGAAAAAACTAAAGAATGGCTGGAAAAAGAAAATATTACTCACCACTTCTGTAGCCCATATCATAAAACGGGAAATTCCGATATTGAAATTGCGCATAGGTCATTAAATGAGCATTTAAGAGTCTACCTACTTAGGCAAAAGTCGGAAAACAAAGATCTAGCTGATTACAATCCGGTAGAGGAATGTGTTAACTATTACAATAACACGATCCACTCTACACATCGTCTCAAGCCAATAGAGATTTTTCATAAGGAAACAAATATTTCTGATAGTGAGGTACACAATCGTTTATATGAGACAAAACGTAAAATAATACATAATAGGAACCTTAAAAGAAAGCCATCCGAATTCGATACACGGTTTGTTAAGAATCCGAATAAAAAAAAATTAGACCCTAGATATGTAAAAGCGAATTCTGGCAAAATACATCCAGAACGATACAAAAAGAGAAAAACATATTATACAGATGTAACTAGCAAACCCAAATGCAATTAACAATTATGCACGATTAGCAAATCAGAAGTATTATAAACCAGAACTCTATCACCTTTCATTTGTCAAATTAAAAGTTCATCAACCAAATTTACGATAGCTACAAAGAATCTCGAGGACGAGCTTCACTTCTAGAGGAGAGGAGTTACGTCATAACATATGTAACCAATACGTCTGCATCGACAAAGGCCGATGCCGACACAGGAATCTAGTACCTTAAGCAATAAATGTAAAGTATTTTATTGTTCACAGATGTCATAAAAGTAGCACCTATTTGTTAGGAAATAATTTTTTGTAAAAGGACTCAAATGAAGATAGTTTGTTAAACAGGTATAAAAAGGACATGTGATCGTAGATTTAAGTTCAGTTGTTTTACGAGAAATAAAGGAGAACGTTGTCTTTTGAATCGTTTTTCCATCTAAAAGAGTGAACATTTCACAGTGGAAAACTTGTGAACATAAGTACTGCCTTTACGGCCACTGTACAGTTTACTCCTCATTTCTAACACTTTTTTATACAAAACAACTGTAAAAATATCAATCAAAACATAGTACTTTAACCACAAATGCAGCGTGTATTCGATCGAATAAACAGAAGCTCTCCTAGCGTCGTTTACGAAGGAACGTGCCCTATACAGTGTATATTAATTACTATATAGTATAAAGTGAGCAAATTTTACATGTTTTGAGCATTGGAGTTGCTTCAGAAAATTGATTCTCAAAAATTTTCTGAAGTATATTAGTATTTGGACCTTTTTGATTTCAATTCTAGGGATGTGTAAGCATACTTTTAGCCAATTAAAAACAAAATGAAAAAAAAAAAAAAATTCACATAGGTATAACCCCTTAAAACGTCTCGATTTTGTTTCAGATCTTTTTGCAATTTTTTTTCAAACATTGTTTATCCAGAAATGCTGCAAGATATTTTCAGTAGCGATATTATCGTGAATTTATGCATTTTCCACTCAAAAAATATTTTAGGCTTTATGTTTAGATAACGGTGAGGTTTTATTGAAGAAATTTTGTCAAGCAAACGGGGTATAAACGCCTTTTCTCTTGGTGTCTGCCTAAGTGGAGGTATTGAAAGGAGGAGGCAAAAGTTGACAACAAAAACTTTCGCGCTCTCGCATTCAGCGACAGATTATTTCCACGCGATTTATACTTACCATTTACATCAAGTCCATGCCAAAAAATATTATTATCTTCCCAGTATATGAGAAGGTTTTATAATTTCCTTGCAAATCGAAATGTTCCACATATCTTTACGTTTTGCAGTCTTTAGAGTATATTTGTAGTTGGTTAGTTTTTGGGCAACTTCGGTTGGGTGTTTTTTTTTTTGTTTGATCCCTCTAAGGTCATTTCTGTCATGCAATAACCAAACATAGAATTTGCATCGTTAAACGCAATCGACGCATATTTACATTTGCATGGTTCTATTAAATTTTGAATAAAATTGTTTGAGCCGTTTTTTGATTTAATGAAAAAAAAGTGCAAAACCTTAGCGTTTTTTCATAAAAAATAGATTTTTAACTTGAATCAATTTTTATAAAATTTATATATCCAATTTAAAAAAAACACTAAAACTTTTTTCATGATTGTAAAAAAATCATTAAAAGCTGCTATATAAAAGGGGTTCATATGAATAATATTACCTGATGTCCCTTTTTTTAAAGACATCGTTATTATGTCTAACAAAGATTATTAATATTTGCATAATTTAAGCAGATTTTTGATAATTTTCACAGTGCCGTTTTTAAGGAAAAGACTGCTAAAAATTTAAAGAAAAAAAATATTTTTTGTCGATCAAATTTGCATTTGTGGTAATCAACGCTTTGAATGGTAAAATGTTTTGAAGATGAAGATATCTTAGTAATCAAAAATTAAAATTTTTCATGATTGAAAAACATTCGTACAAAAACAAAATACCATTCACATGTATAATGGAAAAGGATTGATAAAAATAATATCACCTAATTTCACTTACGTGGTTTCTAAAAAAGTCTCTTCTATCTACTTTCAACTTCTGCCAATCATTGCTTTCCAAAATCAGATGTTTTAAGTTTTCATCAAATAAAACTTCTTAATTTTTTATTTACTTTCCAAAAACATTCATACATACATACTATTGATCTGCGTGAATATTGAATCAACCTACCCCCCCCCCCCCACCCATCCATTTTCAAAAGTTATACGTAATCCAATGGGCGCTTAGGGAGGGAACGATTAATATTAACATATTCCAATTATTATTATAAGTACCTACCATTATTATTATTATTATTATTTAGAGTAGCATTATTTTTATTATTATTGTGTTTAATAGTTTTAATATTTATGTGGATATTACTGGAAAGTTGAGCGTGGACCTAAAGGGTCGCACCTCGTGGCTTGTTTAAAAAATGTTTTATAAGGTTAAAAATATTCAACTGATTTCCTAAAATTAAAAATTCTTAAATAATTGATTTGCACCGAAGAATCATTGAACTTCATTACAATAAATCAAAACTAATTAATGAAAAGCTGCGTAAATCAATGCACGCGTCAAAATGCAACTAAATTAGCATCTATTGCGTTCACATTAACGACAATAATTTGTGTGTTTTCTTCAATTACTCATGTCCGTCGCGTTCAATCTTTCTTTCACTGCCACTGGACGAATGGATGGGATTAATTTGTGCTTAGATTAAGCAATCTACATGCTAAGATACGTAACGAACAGTAAGATAATAGATACACTAGATACGCTACAGTGGCGAAAGATATTCTTTGCGAGACGAATTGGCGTTGGGGCCGTGGTTCATGTTCGTGGGACAGTTGCTGAGTTCGATATCTATTCAAAGTATCTTAACATTCGTGTATAGATGCACAGAAAGATAGATGGATGGACAAGGCATGCCAAGAGACGACATCATTCCCGGAGGATATTAATTGAAATAATAGGAGTTAAAGAGTCAGTATGGTCGCACACGATGGCCACACAAATGGACCGATCAAATAAGTGGTGACCAATTACTACACAGAATAAGCATTGCAAAAATTATTCTTAGAACCATGTTTTATTCGACCTCAACGTTTATTGAATTTACTTTTTAGAAGCCATTTCAAAATAGAATTTTGATTTAAAGTCGATTAAAAAATTGAAAAGTTATTTTGGTATGGTTTTGTACTTTGTTGCAGTCAAATTGAAAACGGAAAAATTAAACTTTTAATAAGAAATCATTCATTGCTTAGAATTTAAATTAGTAACATCTTAAGTATTCTGATAAAATATTTCTTTAAAAATATTAATCAAAACATTTTTTTTACAATTGTGTTCGTACCAGGATACCCATCACAGCACTTTTTTGCATGTAAGTAGAATAAATGTTAAAATTTATTTTGATACTTTGTCATCAACCATGAATAAAATTTAAAAAAACTATTTTTGAACTAAAATAATAAAATCAAAAAAAAGTAAACATACGTCGCGAACGAACCCAGATCCCCACTTATTTTTTTAAAAAATTTGAAATAATCATTCAATTGAAATCTCATTTTTATAATTTATTTCTTTGAATAATCGTCGCAAATTTGATTGACATCCATTTTGACAGTAGCTTATCGGAAAGGAGAGTAAAGCGAGATTTTCCTGGTCAGTATTCGTGATGTGCGTTAACATTTTACATTTGATTTGGTTGCATGAAATTATGTAAAAAAAAAATAACTCTAACTTTTATACGTTAGAAGTGGGCGCGAATGTTGCTTAAAAATCAAATAAATATCTAATGTATTCTCTGATTAGCCTTTTAGTCAAAAATCAAGTAAAAACCAAGTTTCCATTATTGATAACAATAGGCAAAGTTGCCTGATATCTATGAATATTCAGGACCATTTTGGAAGGGTAAAATCTGCAAGATTCTTGATTGTTCATAAAAATGTTCTGGTCGCCTCTGCAAAATTATAAGAGGATGCAAAATTAAAGATTCATCGACATTCATGGCGCATCAAATAAAATCGAGACTTTATCTTGCATTTCAAGGCTATATTTCAGGATTCGTAACAAAAAGGCAATGTCAGAAAGAGTTTATATCCTATAATTGGTATTTTGGAATATGATGTGGAATACGCCTTCCAAATTTTCGATTCATGTTTTATTCTTATCTAAAGGAATATATTCGAAAAAGATACATTTAAAATACCAAACCACTTTAGAAGGCGAAAAAAGACCATTTTTCAAGAATTTGTTTCTCAGATACTTTATTATATATTTACATTAATCTTTTTTATAGTATTATCTCATTATTGAATAACACAAAAAAGTATATATTTAAATTTTATTTTCTATATATTATTCTCTTTTATAGAGGGCGCTGAAATTAAGCTCTAAAAAATCGTTATTCCACGGCAGAGAGATAATCTGTGGATTGGTAGATCTGAAACAAAAACTTTTAACGGCACTTTAAAAAGCAAGGACTCTCACATTGTAATCCACCACCGTTTTCAAAAAAATCAGTTAAAAAAATATGGCGGACTTGTGAAAATTGTCAAAAATCGACTCTTTTTCGTAGTTTTTTAACGCCAAATTTTTCTTCTTCAATTTTTTGCTCATATTCTGGTGTATTACGATGTAAAATTCTCTAACAAATAAAACGTATCAAAATTTTTCAAAATCGGTTCAGTAGATCCGGAGATTATCTCTCTGCCGTGTTAAAAAAACGTTGTTTTACGAAAAACGTGTTTAAATTTTTTGTTCCATTTCGCTGATAAACATTTTGCGAAAAATGAAAAATTAGGCATTTTTCAAAAACACGCAATCGATATGTAGAAATCTAAATAAGCACTGAGCACATGTAATAAAGCCACAAATATAATATTTATAGAAAGAGAAAGCGGTATTTTAGAGAAGGGGAATGAAAGAGACGCCACTCGGCCGACAGCTGATCGTACACCTACAAAGAGCCGAAAGTGCGCACACACTCAAAGTCGCTATTTATATATTAAACTTTCGAATTTCGACAAGATTTTTCTGGAGGTCATTTTTGAAGTTCTAAGGAGTCGAAAAAAAATCCATTTTTTGAAATTGATAAAGTGGACTACTACATTAAAAAAGTCGCTAAAAAGAAATAAATCTTATGAATAATTTCCATGAGGATTGCTTTTAGCCGACCGAATAAGCTCGCGACTTGTCTACGGCAATCGAGTTGAGGTGATAGCTGATTCATTTCCTGCGGCCACAAGCGACCGATAATGATGCGAGTGCGGGTGGCAGTGCGGTTTCTCTGAAGCGATGTCAAGTTTATGCATTGCATAGCTTTGAAATTTATGGAACTATCGAATCCTGATCATGAAAATATTTCGAAGTAACGATCTCCAATTACTATTTTCGTTTGCTTCAACATCTTGCGCTTAAATCAAAGCAAAATGTATAATTCTGAAAGAATATTATCGTTTTGTGCAGATTTTTGACAAATTCGTAGTTCGATAAATATCCTTTCAAGTTGACTTCCGACTCCAGCCTACGCAAGCTTTTAAAAAAAAATTGAAAATAATCTCTGAATACATAGAATGTCAAAAAGTTTGGATTTTGATTGATTGATGCGGCGCAAAATGGGGCAACATTGCAAGACGATTACAAAATCTCTCACACTTGCATGCAGATTATTGGATTGATAAATTCACTATTTAAATTATAATCGTAACTTTTTCCTTATTTTCTTCGGACTTTATTTAAGTAAAACAAAATCCCATTCTGACTTAAAAAAAAACAGTCATAAAATTGTCAAAATTTTACACATACAAGTTTTGAAGTTATATTTCGGAATCAGTTTAAACTGTTTATAAGAAGAATGTATGTAGGAAGGAAACGAATGTATGGTTCACACATATCTGATAAGTTTCAATCGAATCCAATCGTATTTGCATCATTTTTAAATGCGCTTAGTATTTTTACTTATAACGAACGCTTTTGTTTACATATTACATTCATTTTTTACTTATTAAACATTCGATTCGATTAAGTGTAGATGGCTGCATCAAATTATTATTTTAATAGATAATAAAAGAAGGGAAAACCACTAAAAAATATTGAGAAGGTCTCAGTCATAATATTGAAGGTACAATGTTGTCACCTACAAACTAAAAATTCTGCGTTAAGTGGCAAAACTAAATAAGTTCCTAGATATATTCTATGTTATATATATTTTATTTAGACATATTTGAGCAAGTCCACCTGTTTTTAAGAAGCCTTGAAATTTCAGAACAATAACTATACTAAAGCTGAAAACTTTAATTTTATGTGACAACCTTGCATTTTTTTCGATATTTTTTAATTAAAATTTATTTATGTTGGCGGAAGATCTTGAAAATTGTTAGTGTGCAATCATAGAACTTTTTTATTGCAAAAAAGAAAGAGCCACTGCGGCAAACCTATGAATAAGTATAGAATTAATTTTCTCAGAAATGCGATTAATGATCATTATAGTTTACGTTAAAAAATTACTTAAAACATACCGCAGCTGTCGACATTTTGTTTTAAAAATGTGTTGTATTTTTTACTTAAGGATTCAAAATGCATAATTTATTTATTTTCGTATTCAAACTTTATAAAATCGAACAGTATTTTAAAGGGTTTTTTTACCAATTGATGAGTTTATTTATTCGTAAAAGTTTCATTCAAATATTTGAAATAAGTAAATAAAAGTCTGGTACCATATTGAAAATCACATAAGCTATGAAATAAAACAAAATATTGAAACCTAAGCCCGATTTAAGTGTACATTGAAACCGTTTAATTCATCCAGATAAGTCAAACATTTGATTACAACGTACTTACAATCAACTGTGGAAAAAACAATAAAATGTATTTAAATAATTTTATTGATGTTTAACACATAACAGAGATCAAATAAATGTTTGTTTGCTATGCGTTATCCAAGATTAGTAGTTGATCTGCTCATTCAAATAATTATCTTCTACATTTGTAACTGACAAATTGGATTAGATGAATTTTGAGGTTGGATTAGTGAAAGAATATCAATTACCATGGGAGATAATTTTATCTATTTCTGCATAGACAGCGCAGATTATTAAATCAGTATCAATTAGTAAAAGGATTGTGTTGTAAAGTTAACAGAGGATTATAACATCGGCAATGTGAAAGCTAAATTATCCGTAAGACCTATAACCTTTGATGTGCACCTTTACAGATGGTATTCTATGCCCAGGTAATAAGTGTCCTTTGCGGACCTAATTTCAAAAGTCCTTTGCGGACCTAATTTAAAGCAATTCTTGCCCTTAAAGTTTCAGGTACATAAAGCTAAGTCCTCAAATCACCGCGATTAGTTTTGTAATCAATTTTAAGGAAGTGAAACGTCATGGAACCAAGCGAAATGTCCTGCGACATACTTTTAGACCGATTGACCCTACGAAGTGAAGCTCCAGCAATGAGGAAGCGTCCGATTGAAGCAGCGATGGGTCCTGAACCGAAAAGGGCGGATATGATTATAGAGTCGTACAAAAGATGTTCTACTCCTGAACGAGGATTTCCCGATGCAATGAACTTTATTCAGCGCATGAAGCAAACAATCCCAGAATCTCCTCGCGATTTTATTGGCGAAGGCAACGTCGAACAAGAATTGGATGAAGCCAATGTTGCGGAATGGAATATGGATTTTTCGATTATAAGTGCAAAGGATCGAGATCATTTACAGCTGTCTTCGAACTCTGATTTAGCTAAGGACGATACCTCAGATGCTCAGGACACAGAAAGTTGGTCCAGTCAGGATTACAGTTCACGTTTGAATACGGCTTGTTATATGGAAGAAAGTGGCAACTGGGCTGATATAAGTAGTGTTGCACTCAGTGATATGGAGGAACAATTTGAATGATGTAGGATTTAGTAATGCATTTTTGTATGATTTGATAATTATAATTTTTGGGAACTTAATTAATGTTTCTTATTTGAATTTGAGACAGTTTTGGAAAATGCTGGAGAATTTTGTTGTGTTCCAAATATTCGCTTTGTTCTTTTGCTTTTGCTGGAAATTTATCAGACGGATTTTCAGATGCCTTAATTTTTTTTTAGTGACTGGATACTTTCAGCGACTCCACTTTCTCGTCAAGTTATTTGTTAGATGTTATTTGAGGAAAATACTGCTTCTGAAAATTTACATTTCCGGTTTCAGAAGGGGTTTTAATTTGTCAAAAGTGGCAGTGCCTTTTTAGTATTTTAAATTTTCACGTTTGCTTAAATTTTATATTACTTCTAATAAAATTACTTCGAAAGGACATCTAAGATCCTAGACCCGAAAATATTTTTTATATCGAGATAATGAACGAGATTAAAAAAAATAAAATTTAATTCAATTTAATTGATTGGTCTCCGTTATTTTTGACACTATTTCTATTGAAGCTATATTTTAAAAACTTCTTCCAAAATGTGAATTAAGTAATCGATAGCAGCGTTAAGTTGCAAGCTAATCGACGCATATTTGCAGGTTCTATATGCTGTCCAAAAAGGAGTTACATAGAGATACGCAAAGGGTTGGAGTCCTTTCTAAGATTATGCTGTGGACCCGTTTTTATTGTTTGATTAAGTATCTTCTAAAAAATACACAAGAAAAATATCACTAGAAATTCTTTGCAACAAAAATTCGGGTTATGAAAAACATCCACCTTTTTTCTTCAAAGTTTATATCGGGTCTGTAAATTTCTCTAGAAAATAATGCAAAAAAACTCCAGAAACAATTTTAATTTCCAAAAGATTTTGATCTTATAATAATTGACTACATTTTTTACATTTTGATTGTAACATTTTGAAGTCGTTTTTCCGAATCATCAATCAATCAAATTTGGTTTCTGGAGATCAAAATTTGAATTAAAACAAATAAAAAAATGAATTACGTCAATTATGTATTCCTTTGGGAATCTGGAAAGCTATAAATGAGTACTTGAGTCAAATCATGGTAATAATACCGAACAAGCCGGTTCCTGACAGTTGCAGCTCCTAGTGTTCCTTTGGTCAATTAATTAGATAAGATAAGCCACTGGTAAAATTCGGGCCGTTTTGCCAATGATTATTATTTTTGGGAATCTTCAGCCTAGTAACTGATTCCGTCAAAATAAATTTCCAATCTAAAAATATTTATTTGAGAGATATCTGGTCACACATAAAAATTTTGAGCCAGAAATTTTTCGAATTATAGTTTTTGGATTTTGTTTTATTTCGAAAAATGAATTTTCGGAAAACCTTCTGATCAGTCATTTTTTCGGACCAGAAATATTCATTTAAAAGTGCATCACTTATTTTTAACCAAGCAAAAATTATCACATGAAAATTAATTTTACATTTTCAGAAGAGGAAAAACCTAGCCTGGAAACTTTGTTCATTACGTACATATATAGGAGAGTTGAAAAGCGTTATTTGGGTAAATATCGTACCATCTAAAAAAGATAGAACCTACAAAAATTGGTTATGAAGAAGTATAATCTGCAAAATATATGTCCTTTACAGATAATCACGAATCAAACATTCAATTTTAGCATAAAAAGAACGATTGGTTGTTGTGAAAACCAAAAAAAAAGTTTTTTTCTTTGGTTAAAGGTTTTTTTGAGATCATTTGATTTTGACCATTAAGTTTTTTGAATTATTTTTCTGAAAATCAACCGAAACGTTTCTATTTTCATTCTCTGGAAGATTATTAGCGCGCAAAATTCAGGAAATATTTTGAATTTAATAATCCAAATAAAATAAGTGCAACATAATGAAGATTTTTAATGATTTTTGAAACGCATTTAATCAAGCTTCTAATGACTGAAAATTATCAACGGAAAATCTTGTAATCCAATGAATTTTGAAATATCTAAACGTTATTGAGTTCCCTTCAAAATTGCCATCATTTAAATTTGATTTCAAACAAAAGCAATTCAACATTTTGCAAAAGTTTCAGCCAAAATTTGATAATATCCTTTCAATGAATTCAGCGTAACATCAGTTCAAATACACCAAATTTATTTCAAGTAATTACAAAATTTCCAACTCATTAAACCATCTTTGATATTCAAACATTCCCTAATTGAGAACGATGTTATTTAAATGTAATTTTAAATTATTAGAAGAGTATTAGAAGAGTATTTAAATAGATTACACGAAAAGATGTATTTTCGCAACGTTTAGCAACTTTTCATGTTCATACAATTGATTTTCATTTAACGAAAATGGCTGATGAAATTGTGAAAAGCTTTCAAGTCGTTTAATTTGTTTTTGAAAGATTTTAACCAAATTACTTTGTAATTGTTGGTGGGAAATTTGAATGGATGGCTTGTTTGTTGACTTCTAATATTCACTGTTTCTTGGATCGATTTTTCGAAAACGAATTTATGGAATATGAACCACCAGGTTAGTCCGTTTCATGTTCAACTGCAATGTTTGACGGTAAGGCTCAGAAAAAGTATTTTTATATAATAAAAAAAAGTGTTTGGAAGCCTTCAATTTTTTCAAATTTTAATGATTTTGATGGTCGGGATCTTGACCATGTTTGGCATAGTTTTCTGATAATTTTTTCTGGTAACTATATTTGAATGTAAATTCATCTAGACCATAATTGGTAACTAGCTAAGTGCAGAGAATATTCCATTTCAAGTCCATGGCCACCACTTTCAATAATGACCCATCATTCACACCCGTTCCAGCTTAAATCACCTTATTTAGTAGAAGCCACAATCAAGGACAATTAGAATAGCGTGTGCTAATGAATCATTGAGTCAATCCAATGAATCAGAAATGCCGAGCGATAATTTTCTCGAAAGATTCATATATTGTTATTATTCAACCAGAACTTGAGTAAGTGGAGCGCACTCCATAATTAGAACTGGATCTGATCTTAATTCAAAAGTCAATCATAATAAATTTCCCGGGCATGCTATGACAATAAAAATAGCAACAGAAACCTAGTCCATTCATTTCCTAATTTATAAATCTCTATCGCATCAATCAACCCCCAAGCTCTAGCCCCATTTGGTCGTCGTCGCCCTCTTCAGTTATTCGCCCAGCAGCAGTAGTTTCAATTCGCTGGGGGGCCGAGAAGGAGCGAGGCACTGCAGAAACGACAGCGGGGAGACAATAACGTCTTAGAATGAAATTCAATAAAGCGATAATCTGTCAATCGAATACTTAATGAGTTTCTAATTAAATTCAAGACTCGGTCGATTTGAGGCAAGCGTCGGACAACAATGGATGGATGAGTGTTGCGACGGGGTGATAGTCTGCAACAGCAGGGCATAGTATTGGTCCACCTCTTCCTGTCGGCGACAGCAACGTGGAAACGACCAGTCCAAATGAGTATGAGGCGAAACAGGAAAAAACTAATTAACAATTAACTACGACCCTGGTGTGTTCTTTTCCAGGAGTGTTAATGACGCTTGAGAATGCATGTCAATACTGTGCCAACAAAACTATCTAAACATGTATCTTTGCGTCGATCAGAATATTTGCAGTATCTTCCACAATAGTTTCTACATAGTGAATTTTTCTGAATGGCGATCAGAAGCAAAGTCAATTTAAGGGGTAACACTACTCTAGAGACCCCCTTTTTTCATGATTTTCCGTTAGTAAATAAATTAAAAAACACCAAATCCGCCTAGCTCAAAAAGTACAGCAGAATTTTTTCCCCAAAATGGCGGCCACAGGACCCCATATTCGGCTGTTGTGTGATCTACCTTTAAAAATTTACCGGTAACTTTTCTCTCGAACGGTCGCTCCTAGAACAAAAAACTAAATTTTTTCTTGAAGTGCATACTAATAGCTAGTAAAGTACGTAAGAGATTTTTTTAAATCTAATTTTTAACAAAATGGCGCTGTTTTGAATAACAAAAAACGATTTTGACAAAAAATTTAGCCGTAAATTGTTTATAAAATTAAAAATAAATAATTAATCAAAAAATCCCTACGTACTTCACTAGATTTGGGTATTTCAAAGTTACTGTCAAAATTTCAAATGGATCCATGCACCCGTTTCAAAATAATCTTACCGGTAAGCTTGAAAAAAGCGATTTTGAGAAAAACGCGTTTAAAGATTTTGTAGCTGTTAAGTAGTTAAAAACATTAGCGTCTTATGAGCGACATCTACTGGCCTTCTTTGAAACTATAAATACCTCACGTGTGTAGGTAACAAGACAACTTATTATCCCGAGAGGTATATCGGAGCAGCTGCGCCCAGCGGCGCGTGATTCACCGACAGCGTGAGCAAAGTCGCTCAATTAGCCCTTTAGAAATTTTTCCATGCTATAAAACTACCGACATCTCATTTTTATGACCCTAATGTGCAATTTAAGCCAATAATAAAATCGATTTTTTTGAAAATCCTAGAGTAGTGTTACCCCTTAACCTAACCGAACCGAACCAAACGTGGAGGCCTTTTTGACGCATTTCCTTTTCATTGATTATGGACTGAATCATTTTCACTTCCATTTGCGTCAATATTTTTTTTATTTTCATTATGAAACTCACAATTCAGATTACAAAAAACGATGATAAGGATATGGTACAATATCTACACAATGTCAACCAACCGCAACTAAGTTTTTTATAGACAGAAACTATTCAACTAAACACAAGAACCAAATACGAACCAAAAGACTCTAAAAAAAACTATTTCCTTCTTTTCGATGTTCAAAGAAAACTTTTGAGTGGCTCAAGGGATAAGAGCATCTGCTGGAGCAAAAAAGGATACAAATTACCTGAGCGTTCTGTAGAATACATAAAATATGCATCAGTGGCGAAGTGAAGTTTTCAAAACAAAACGAAACCACCAACAATATCATTTTCTAAAGTTCTATCGCAGTATTACTTTCACTTTAGGTTGCGAGGATTTCAAAACTGAAAAACACTTTACTTCGAGCAGCGACTTTTTCAAGCATTGTTGAAAAATCAATAAGAATTGAAAACGTGAAATGGAAGTTGAATACTGCAGTTTTTTATGATAAAATGGAATCGAAAATCTATCGACACATGCACAACTTGTATTTCAATCGTTTTTGAATTATACAATGACAAACCGCAAAAAAAATTGGTATCTCATGTTTTCTGTGACAATTAAGGAAACTTTCAGTTCATGACAAGTGAAAAATCATAGCAAGAGAGTCATACTAAAAAATTGTTTGACCAAACTTCCATCGCTTTGCTTTTCGCATAACGAACTATTTAAAAGAGTCTTGTAATCTGAATAAGGATTCATAATAATTTTACAGTCTATTGTAATTATGTGAAGCCCATAGGATCGACATGCGGCTTATCAGCGCTGCAAGCGTAAGAATTATTCTCAGCTTCGTCCACAAAAATTCAAATAAGGGATAATAGGTAAATATACCTAGAGAAGTCACAGTGTCACAAACGTGATCCAAGCTTGTTGAAAATGAGGTTTAGTTTTGGATTTTGTTTTTAGTTTTTTTTTTAATTAAAAAATTATTTTAAATTTTAATTCTTTTCAGGTGAAAACAAAATATTTTTGGGTTTAATTCAAAATACAAGATGACAGCAGGTTGAACGCGGACGCTTTTCTACAATGATGTCCATGGCGGACAACATAACATTAGCTTTTTTAGGGCGATACAAAAGATAGTTTGAAAATTTTATTTTTCGTAAAATAATACCGACTTGAATAGAATGAAACAGGTTTTCGGTTAAAAATAGTCCTTAATTTGTTAAAAAAAAATGTAAAATATTATATCCCATTCTACATTATCTATCTGAGAAGATACAGTCAAATTTTGAAATCAATCAGATGGAAATTGGTTGTGTTGTAAGGCCCGCCAATTTGAAAAACATGGGCCCGAGGAATATGCGTTTGAAGTTTCTAAACTTATTTACAAAATTAAAATTTTAACATATATACATTTAAATTTTTCCTGATTTTTTTTTTTGGATGATTGCTTTAAAATATCACTTTTGGAATGTTTATTTGTTGTTTCAGCGAATAAACAATAAATCGAAAATGTTTTTTTGCCTCTTAAACCGATGAAGAGGCTAGATTCGTTTGGTTGTTTCGAGCACAAGAACGCCTGTTTTGTATGATAATTAAGTACCTATCGATCTATTACTACAAATCAAACATTTATACTGTCCAGATTTTGGCATTTCAACTGCCAATTTTTTGAATAATATTTTTAAAAAGTTTTAGAAGTTATTTTCGTGATTTATTAGAATTTCTTACATTTCTTAGAGCCGGCTCAAATTTAATGTAACCATGTTTTTGAGTTTTAAGCAAATTCAAAATGCCACGTTGTGCTTTATAAAAAAAATTGAAATTTTACATTGTGCACGAACCTTTCTGTTTTTTATTTTACTAAAATTACAAAGAGGAAAACAATATTCAAATATTAGATATCTACTTACCATAGTCATACTGAAACCATTTTCATCTTCGCATAAACAGCCCTTCAATGCATCATCATCTGAAATACAAAAATAGAAAAATATTAACCATCTTTCGGTTCAAAATTAAAAAAACATGAAATTTAAATCAATTGTTCCAACCCATAAAATTTTCAAAATTCAAATAATCTTAACCAACGGCGAGCAAAAAAACGCCATTGTTTATGGATTTCTTCCAATTTTTCAAACATAATAGTCGTGAAAATTGTATTTTCCTCTAGCAGAAATGCTGAACATTTTCAGAAATAGACTTTTGAGTGACAAATTTTCCAATAGCAAACAAAAAAATCGGGCCCGATGTTTGGTCCCCCGCCTGGGCCAACTTTTAGAACACTCGTGCAGAGCAGCGACAGATTTAAGATGTTTTTTTGGCGGTGAAAAGATATTTTTAGACACTGTTTCTTATTTCGGTTTGAAAATAAGTACAAGAGGTGACGGTTATTCGTAGATATTGTATTTTCATGTTATCGACACAATGCTAGCTAAAAACAAAGTTGAAGTTAAAAAAAAATTAGTTTGCGTTTTTTAGGGTATTTAAATAATACTAATTATGACATGAAAACTTTTCAATAATATTCTTTCACATCGACATTTCATCTACAGTGGTGGTCACGTAAATAGAACATTATCCTCGCAGGCTGTTCAATTTAAATTTCCTGTAAACAAGCAGCCATGAATCGAATGTTTACATTTCTTATCGCATGCTCACATATGTTAGAACTAGTTTTGAGCATCGTCATAAAATATGCAATGCATCTTCCCATTGCATTGCGTCTTTCAGTGTAAAAGGAAGTGTTTTTATCTGGTCACCTAAATAGTACACGCTTAGTTTTAGTGAGTCGAAGTGAATTTTCTTCACTATTAACAAATTTATTTGAAAGTAAGTACAGTTAACATTAGTTTTTAAGACAGTTAAATATAAAGAAATATTTTTCAAGATGGGAAGAGGGCCACATTGCTCCGAAGAAAAGCGTGAGATCATCTGCAACATGAAAGACAGAGGTTCAACAATTACGGAAATATCCAAGCACCTGCATTGTTCACGGATGGTAGTTTACAATGATTTACGTCATAAGGACCTCTATGGCAGTCCCAAAAACGTTCCGAGAGCTAAAAGGCCAAGAAAAACAACGAAAAAAGAAGACAATGTTATATACAGAGCAAGTGTCGCCGACCCCTTTTCGAGCTCCAAAGCAATAAAAAGCAGTATTCTGAAAGAAAACAATATTTCTGTGTCAGAGAGAACAATAAGAAGGCGTCTGCAAGAAAAACATCTGAGAGGATGCATCGCTAAAAAAAACACTTGTGACAAACAAGAACTTAAAAATGAGGAAATCGTTTGCAAAGGAACATCTAAACAAACTGATAAGCTTCTGGAAAAATGTACTGTGGAGTGATGAATCCAAGTTTTGCAGGTTCGGATCAGATGGGAAAAGGTATGTTTGGCGCCCACCTAACCAACAACACAATCCCAAATACACACAGAAAACTGTTAAACATGGTGGCGGAAATGTGATGGTGTGGGCTGCTTTTTCCTGGCATGGGGTGGGACCAATAATTAAGATAGACACGAAAATGGATCAACACGTCTACAAACGAATTCTTGAGAACCACATGATCCCCTTTGCAGAAGAAAATATGCCACTGATATGGCGTTTTATGCACGACAATGATCCTAAGCACACTTCTCGTCTTGTGAAGGGTTACCTTAGTGATCAAAATGTCACCGTTTTACAATGGCCCGCCCAGTCTTCTGATCTAAATCCGATCGAGAATCTGTGGAATGATGTCGAAACTCACATCAACAGGGTGAAACCTGGAAATGCCGCTGAATTGTGGGACCAAATTCAGATCGCCTGGAGATCTATTCCTAACGAACGCTGTCAAACTTTAGTGAACAGTCTACCAAGGCGATGTTCAAATGTGCTTAAGAGCAAAGGATTTCCAACAAAATATTAATTTATACGGTTGCTTAAATTTTTATTTATAACTTTACTGCAATGCAAATTAATGTACTATTTATGTGGCCACGCATATTTTAATTAGTGTGTTTATATTTTTTTACTTACAAACAAATACAGTCATCATTTCACATTTTAAATAAGCTTTTATAGTTTCAATAAATAATACATAATTACAAAATCAGTTGTTTCATTAAAAACTGAAAAAATGCCCTTTTATTGATAGAACTGCAAGTGTTCTATTTAGGTGACCACCACTGTATATCGGTAATATGATAATATTAATATTAGTTTATATTATGTCGGAAAGTTGACTGCCACTTGTGTTTGTTAATGAAACTGACCAAATGGCCAGCCACAAATGTGCTTCTAAATGAAACTCGAATGATGGACGTTTCGTTCCCAGAATAAAGCCTAGTACTCTTACGATCAATGCGAAAAAGTGCGATTTCGATGGCACGGCTAACGGCTGATATTCGGGACCGACTCGTCAACTTTCCACCAGTACGTCTATTCATAGATCAAAACGGTCCTACTGTTCTGTGGAGGTTTAGGGAGAAGATCAGTTCTCATACAAAAACTCTACTTTTCTGAATTAAATAATAATAATAACAATCGAGAACATGACTTTCGAAAAGAAAAAAATAATTCCTTGGTGATGTGCCAGTTTTTAAGTCCAAATCCCTCTTTGTGATATTATTTATCATAAATTTTTTTAAACAATGTAAGTGGGTGGCTGATGCCGCTCGTCTGTCTTGGGCGGCGTAAAATCTAAAAGTACTGGTTAACATGGCAAATACGCAAGACCTGAATAAGGGACTTTATTGTTTTTCCCCTCTTATGACTTTTCGGGCGTACGAAAATGTACGGTCACATACGATAGCAGAGCAGCCAGTGAATGAATGGGGACCAAAGTGCTCCTTGTGTTGAAACTGCTTTCGTTTTCCATGTGCATCATCGAAAGTCGCTTAGAATCGTCAAGGATCAGTTGGGCGATTGCGATTGCCAGTCGCGGTTACGGATATAAAAGTGAATGTGGCATATATGATACATGAATTGAATTTGAAAAGTTTTCGAGTGATTGATTGATATCAACAAAAAATTGTTGGCATGATTCTAAGGGTGAATGTTGAATTGAAAATTACGGAGGGTCATTTTTTGGCACAGCTTAAAGTTGCAAAGAAGAAAGAAGATGTGTACTTTAAATTGGTAATTTCATTGCACGCTATTCGGAATATGGAAAATGTGACTTTAAAATTTTCCAACATCTTATTGATTCTTCAACTTCCGTGTTAGACCTTGCTTTCGTAACCAAACTGGAAATTCCAGAGACGAATTATGCCATATGTCTTCAATTTCTTTGACATTGAATTTGTATGCAGACCTCAATTTCATCGAGTATTTTCATGTCAATCGCAACACACGCGTAAGAGCAGATATGTGCAAGTCAATATTATAATATGCAAGGTGCAAATTATTCATTATTTGATCAATTTGAAATAATGTCAACATGTTTCCATCAAAATTTCGTATATAAGAGGATGTCGGGCTTGCAGAAACACTATCAGATCAGCTTAACTCTTATCGTGTTTAACAAGTCCTTCCAAAAGAAATTCATCATGAAACTGTTTGTCGCGCTTATTGGTGTCACCCTTCTGGTTGCCCTTGTACAGGCTTCCTCTAAGAGCAAGAGCAGTGCTGAGAGTGGCAGCGATAGTCTCGAAGGAGCCCGTGCACAACGGTCCGCTAGCAGCAACAGCAATAGCAATAGCAACAGTCTTGAAGGAGCGCGCCTACAACGGTCCGCCAGCAGCAACAGCAATAGCAATAGCAACAGCAATAGCAACAGTCTTGAAGGAGCGCGCCTACAACGGTCCGCCAGCAGCAACAGCAACAGCAATAGCAACAGCAATAGCAACAGTCTTGAAGGAGCCCGTCTGCAACGGTCCGCCAGCAGCAACAGCAATAGCAACAGCATTGAAAATTAGTATCGTCCTCGAAGATCGACCAGCAGCGAATTCAACAGTAAAAACGCATTAGGTCCTGACTAAAGGTCATAATAATATATCTAAATTTTTAATAATGAATTTCAACTTATGGACTCAATAAAAAAATGTGCATATATTAATTAGACTTGTTTTCAGTTAGAGTATCTTAATAGTTAGCATGTTTCAATTGATAACTGTGATAGACTTTTCAATCCAGGAAAAACAAGTAACGTTTGCAAAAAACAGCTTCGTTAGCTCTTCAATCAATACTAAACCAAAAGGTTCTGCTGAATCTAAATTTCCAAAAAAAAAACACTCCTTTCTATGGAGTCCAAATGTCGACATGATTGTAAATTTTGCAAAATCATTTGTGATGTTCATACTCTGTGTGACGCATAACGTAACGACCCGCAGTTTTTATTGTTATTTCATGTGACGCATGATATCATATACTACACTTCAACATTTTCTAATTATTCTTGCATATATTCGAACATAAATGAAAACAAAATTATTTAAAAATGTAAGCTTTCAATCGTAAGCACAAGCGATCATTAAATCAGTGAAGCATATATATTTTCAAAACCCACTGAAATTAGTGTCATTTTGAAAAACCTTAAAAAAATCATTCAATATTTTCATAAGTTTTCAAAAATATGTTTTGAAAAAATTCGTTTCTGCCCGATTTAAATCACAGTACAGCCTGCGTAATGCACTCCGATGTGTAATAATGGGTCCATGTTTCATTCATAGTTACACATCGGTGACAAAACTCATTGGGACTATGCTGAAATAGCGTGAAACCACGCTCTGAATCATGACATATTTCTGGTTTGGCCAACTAGCAGCATCTATCTGGTGCAAAATTAATTTTTATGACATTTTTTTTCGCCAAACTGCAATGCTTAATCAAGTCACGAAATTCTTTTTGATATGTTTTCAGAAACGCTAAAGAAGCGTCACTTACGACAACTAGTAGGAAATGACTGAACTGTTTTGAAGGTTGGTATATTTGTAGAAAACTGGTGTGGATATCAGATGAACAACGCCATCTAGTGATGGGCATCACTCTATGTAGAATACTTGCAGAGTTGCAAGCGAATCGAATCGCTAATTTGTCGAATTTAAGGACTATTGAACATTTCGGTTTGTAATATGTATTTACATAGACTGACTGCTAGACAAGAGCAGAAAACATCACACAAGGCTTGGAAAAAAATGTTTTGCAACTATCAATGGAAAAATCAGCGAAAAATAACTATTTATGCTGGCACATACCAGACGAACCAGATTTTCAAGTATTTTTCACTACAATGTAAACTTTCAAACAGAGATTTCACACTCGAGTCACATAACCTTCTGTTAGTCTTCATATGAAATATGTTGTTGAATGTCGTAGCATTTGTATAAAATGCACTTTACATGGTTTTTATGTGTGAAATGTATAATTGTACAAGAAAAGATAGAATCTGAATGTCCATTTATATGATGATAATGATGATAATTACCACACAACACGATGATGTCGTTTGTTGCGTCATGTATCTCTACCAATGACAACGACATCGGCAACAACTTTTATTACACAAATAAAAAAAATTAAAGATGTGTTACTGTTAACATTGTTGAATGGTTAGTGGTTTTTCATAGCGTGGAAAACGTTGATGAGGACAAGGTCGGTCTGGTACGGCGATAAAAAGTAAAGTGGTAATTTGCCACAGTTTTCTAAAGTGACATATTTGAAATATTTCATATTTTAAACGGACTTTTGGCAACACAATTCAATTGCCCTTTCGATTAACGATGAATTAAGTTTACAGTAAAAATATAAGTAACATCGTCATCAGCACGAATGATTCATCGATCGTTTGATTTCGCTAAATTTCACCAAAGACTAAATATCGCTGGAAATGTACCACAAAATGGTTGTATCTGAAGATATGCCACTTGTTTAAATAATAGATATTATTATTTAACTATATCCAACTGTCTGCACACTTAATGAAAAAAACAAAATATTTCCTGTTAGATACAATTACGTGGTTATTTTTTCATTGTTTGTCGTTACGCAAACTCTATTTTAGATATTGCAGTCATTATTTGTTGGATTACGTGGATATCAAATAATATTTGCCAATGGAATTTTTCTAGAAATAAAATTTATTTTCTTACAACAAACGATTAGTGTTGTAACGATTTTTGATTTTTAAAAATTTGCAATGTTTAAGCTTATATTTATTTTTGCATATTCCTATCGATCTGTCCTGACAAGTTTATAGTTTTATTATTTTCATTCTTATCGTATTATATAATTTCAGGCAAATTGAACCAGATTTATAGTGTATAGTACACTCTTTTAATTATTATTGCACAGTCAAGGATAGAATTTTATTTTACAGGATGGAACCTCAACATTTTTCAACAGTAAGAAGTGTTTCTTTCATAGCAGAGCATAATAAGTATATTTCGGGCAGTGATTTTGGTCTATTAATCGATTTTTTGGGTTTGAAATGTCAAAAAATGAAAAACACATGGCCATACATTTTTATTTTTCAATTCAATATTAGAAACAATTTTGAATTTTTTTTCAAAAAACATAAAAAACTTAATTCCAACTGTTGATTACAAAAACAATTCTTTGACTGAATGATACAATTTTCATAAATAAAAAAAAAATACTTCTCATTGAAAACAACTGTGACACGATATATGTTGAATGTCTCTGAGTCAAAATGAATTTAGGAAAAAAAATTAAATTTAAACAATTGTATCAATATTAGAGGAACGGAAGTGAAACGCAATTTCAATATTATTTCAATGGTTGAGTATCTTTTTTGTTTTTGTTTTAGTTAAATCAATAATTAAATTTAACGATATTTTCTCCATTTTGCGCAGTACAAAAATGTTAGATACTGAAAATTATTCAGCCGAGCGAACATGGAATTGTCTTATTAAATTTTTATTGTGGTTCCTTCTGTTGAAATAATATGCCAAGTGCGACTGTGGCTCGTGTATTGAAAACAAATATAGTTCTGGGAACTGTAGCATTTCCAATAGGAGGAAATGATAATACAACATTTTGACATTGACGAAGGTGTCAAAAAATGAGTTTTATTTTCCAGGAAAACACACTAAACTTTACTGATGAAAACTGAGAACATGAAGATATGTATACAAATTATTAAAATAAAAAAAATGATCAAGGAACAAAAAAATGTAATTTTATATTTAAAAACCATTATTTTTTTTGGAACTAAGTCATAACACATGTAGCCATGTGAAGCGAATTAATGGTGGCCATAACTGCCAGGTGCACCACAATAGGTCGAGCAACTTACAGCCTCCCAATCAAGGTAAACCATACGAATGCCGCAAAAAGATTCCTTACCTTTAGCAAAAGCTCGTTGCATCGAGACAGCAGCAGTCATTTTTTTCGTGCTTTTGTTCATTGATTGAGAAATGTAGAAGTAACGTAGTCGTTACATCGCTTGAGAATGTATTTGTGTTATTGTATGAAAGTAACACTAAGTACTAACATAGGTTTGGTTTTAGGTACAATGCTGTACAAGCAAACTTTTGGAGGCTGTATTATTTCTATCATCTCTCTCTCTCCTCTCTTTCACACCCACACCCACACACACTTTCAGGCGCAAGTTGTAATTCCTGGGTTCATTAATTTAAAGTTTACTGAGTTGGCAGTGATGCAGCCAACAAGAAGAGTATTTCAGTATCGAATTGGCGACTTCAAAATTATCCGCAAAACTAAAATAGATCCAAAAACGGACTCTCGAAGAGCACTTGATTTCGAAAGGAAAACGAGTACAAAGGACCCATTGAAAGTTCTCAAGAAATCTTGTAATAAAGTTGAAAACGAGCTTAAGAGAAAATGGTTGCAGAAACAATATTATTCTTGATGATGGATGGTCCAACCTCTAGTTGTTTGATCTGTAACGTGAGAAAGGACTACATTTTCCTTCGGTTATGTTATTTCGCATCAAATTAATGCGGTCCTATTTCAATTCAGATATCATTTTTTAAAGAAGAATCGTCCTTGTGGTTCAGTGAAGACGTTCACATTGTTACAAGGACTAAGGACATTCCCGTGATCTAATATTACATGACGCCTTCGCCTATTAAATACCAGCCAGTAAGTCAACATAGACACGATGGCAGGCGAATCTCATTTATTCAGCTTCCAACTTCCATTATGCCATACTAACACATGTATGCAAAAATGACACTTGACACCATTTCAAATATTGTCACCTTATCCTTTTCAATTTCTTATCATATCCTGACAGGACGGAAAAACAGCAGAGGAAATTCCGTCGTCGTGAAGGAAACATCGACTTTTGTTTTCAATGAAAGCGTGTCGTAAAAACGAGGCTACTGACTCCTTGCTAGAATAACGATATGATGCTTGTCGTTTTGCAACTCGTTGGTAGTGGAACACTGAACGATTTAATGACACTCGAAGGAAGAACATTGCCGGTGAAGCATCAAAAGCTCTAAACAAGCTGTTGGTTGATGCACGGATGTGGAGAGTTCGGTATTACTAGGCAATACAATTCACTTAGACAAAAAAAAACATTCTGTAAAGGACAATTGACATAAAATGAAGAGAAAGCTTCCATGAGATGTAGACGAGAATTTAGTAGATTTGGAAACATTTATACGATTTTATTGCACGAAAAACATCCATGGTCACATTACCTTAATAAGATATCGTTTCATCATCTCTTACCGTTCGCAGCCATGAAATTACACACATTTAACTTTTAAACGATCCCAATCATGAATCAAATATACTACAAAAGCCTTGACGAGAAGCATTTTCAACAAGTCTGTTCCTTCATTATTTTGTTAAAATCCAGTTTTCAAAATGAAGTCCTTCAAACTGATCAATATTGGTCTTTTAGTTTTATATAATAATAGTGCGGCAGTGAGTGTCTGTATTGCTTTGAAGAGTCGACGTAATACCACGCAACCTATCTTATATCGCTATCATGGACGTAGTCTTTGGTGGTAGAATTTATTTTGAAGACAAAGCCAATTGAATATGATTGAAACTTATTTAAATTCGTATATTAAACACGTTTGTTTGTGAAACTATCTGTCAAATATGGTCCGTAAAGCCACAACTATATATAAAAAAAACTTCAATAATTTTCACTCAATTCGACAATTAATCAAAGATAAGGCCCATTCACGCCAAGAAACAATAGACACTCACTTCTCCGAGGTTCGGTGAGCAGATTGAAAGGATTGTTGTTACGCAGAGTATGGTATAAGACACTCGAGATGATCCATTCCTGTCATGAGAGAGATATGGTCCACTATTTGTGAATTTAGTTACACACCTAAAACGTTAACGAATACGTTACATTAAAAACGATGTAAGTAGGTGGCTGATGCTGCTCGTCCTTTTTCGGCGGCGGAACATCTACAAGCAATGGTGAGCGTGCCAAATACGCAAAGCGTGGATAATAAAGGAAAATGTACGTTCACATACGACAGCAGAGCAACTGCTGGTGTTTTACATGTACAATTTGGAGAAGATAGACTCATCATTGAAATAGGAGTGATTTCGTTCCTAAAGTTGCTCAAAATCTTGAAGGATCAGTTGGGCGATTGCGATCGCCAGTCGCGGTTACGGATATAAAAGTGAGTGTGGCATGTATTATATATGAATTGAATTTGGAAAGAATTTTGAGTGATTGATCGATATCAGCAATAAATTATAAGCATAATCCAAAGGGTGAATATTGAATTAAAAATTACGGAGGGTCATTTTTTGGCACAGCTGAATCTTGCAAAGAGGAATGGTGAGGTGTACTTTAAATTGGTAACTTCATTGTACACATTTCGATGTGTAAAAAATGTGACTTTAAAATTTACCAACATCTTATTGATTCTTCAACTTCCGTGTTAGACCTTGTTTTCGTACCTATAATCTGAAAATTTCAGAGATGGATTACGTAATATTTCTACAATTTTTTTTCATTTTCAATTTGTATGCAGATCTCAATTTCCTCGAGTATTTTCATGTCAATTGCAACACACACGTACGAGCAGATATGTGCAAGTCAATATTATAATATGCAAGCTGCAAACTATTCAATATTTGATCAACTTGAAATAATGTCAACATGTTTCTCTCAAAATTTCGTATATAAGAGGATGTCGCGCTTGCAGAAACACTATCAGATCAGCTTAACTCTTGTCGTGTTTAACAAGTCCTTCCAAAAGAAATTCATCATGAAACTGTTTGTCGCGCTTATTGGTGTCACCCTTCTGGTTGCCTTTGTACAGGCTTCCTCCGAGAGCAAGAGCAGTGCTGAGAGTGGCAGCGATAGTCTCGAAGGAGCCCGTGCACAACGGTCCGTCAGCAGCAACAGCAATAGCAACAGTCTTGAAGGAGCGCGCCTACAACGGTCGGCCAGCAGCAAGAGCAGTGCTGAGAGTGGCAGCGATAGTCTCGAAGGAGCCCGTCTGCAACGGTCCGCCAGCAGCAACAGCAATAGCAACAGTCTAGAAGGAGCCCGTCTGCAACGGTCCGCCAGCAGCAACAGCAACAGCAACAGTCTAGAAGGAGCCCGTCTGCAACGGTCCGCCAGCAGCAACAGCAACAGCAACAGTCTTGAAGGAGCTCGTCTGCAACGGTCCGCCAGTAGCAACAGCAATAGCAACAGTCTTGAAGGAGCCCGTCTGCAACGGTCCGCCAGCAGCAACAGCAACAGCATTGAAAATTAGTATCGTCCTCGAAGATCGACCAGTAGCGAATTCAACAGTAAAAACGCATTAGGTCCTGACAAAAGGTCATAATAATATGTCTAAATTTTTAATAATGAATTTCAACTTTTGGACTCAATAAAAAAATTGTGCATATATTAACTAGGCTTGTTTTCAGTTAAGATATCTTAATAGTTAGCATGTTTCAACTGATAACTGTGCTAGGCTTTTCAATCTAGGAAAAGCAAGTAACGTTTGCAAAAAATAGCTTCGTTAGCTCCTCTATTAACTGATTAATATGTAGTACTGAAATACTAAATCAAAAGATTCTGCTGAATCTAAATTTCCAAAAAAAAAACACCGTTTTCTGTCGAGCCCAAATACCGACCTTATTGAAAATGTTGCAAAGTGTTTTTCCACCCTAACTGCATCATTCAAAATGTTGACACTCTCTGTGACGCACAACGTAACAACCCGCTCCACAGTCTTTACTGTGTTATTTCCTGTGACGCATGATACCATATACTACACTTCAACATTTTCTAATTATTCTTGCATATGGTCGAAAATAAATATAAAAAAAATATAAAAAATTGTAACATTTGGTGGTAACGTGACGTAAAAGTCAATGGTTCTTAAATGATCTTGCATGATCATAAAAAAGATTCTTACGTACAGATGGAAAAGAAAAAAGTTTGGCATTTTTTGTCAAACCTCTCAAAGTATGCAATATGTAGTATAAATTTCTACCAGCTTTCCGATACGGAATTAAGTTGATCTAGTCACTGCATATTGGACAGAAAAAAGTCAAGAGGATGGAACTACACGTGTTAATGATCGAAAAATCCAACTAAAGAAAGAGATTCAGTCTGACAGTAAAAATAACAAAATCACAATTAATTGTTAATGCACACACAGTTTCCAAAAGCTTCAAAATAGCTGCAATCATTCAGGCTAATTTATATTGTCTAATACTAGTGACAAAATACTTCATTATGAAATACAACTTCATTATGAAGCAAATTTGCTTCATAATTAGGTAGAGGTAATGAGTGGAAGCTGTATCAGCAAAAGTTGAATAGAGTTTTACAGCCATCTTAATTTTAGAGTTGCGGTGCCATCTATGGCCAAATCGAATGAAGTTGTTGCAATTTCACTTGTAGATTCAATATTGGGTGGCGAATTTTTAATGTACAGAAAATGTGTACTTTGTAGTTGTGTGCAACAGTTGTAAATTTAAGTTTTTGAGATTTCATTTGTGGGACACAAACAACTGATACATGTGTTCACTTTCGGTGACAATTTAACTGTCAGACACAATAACGAACACAAAGTATGTCACTATATCCTCATACTTCATTATAAAGTGGTACTTCATTATAAAGTTGTACTTCATTATAAAGTGGTACTTCATAATGAAGTTGAAAATCAGTTTTCCTGTATGAAGGCTGTGACAATTGAGTTAAACTTTGCCTTGTCAACTTGCACCTGTAAGCAGGCCTGTAGAGAGGATGGGGGGGGGGCAATTCCCCCCGGGCCCGGAATTTTAAAGGGGCCCGGATTTTGAGACAGAAGTTATATTTTATTACATCTTATATTCAAGTTACTTTTTATATGCTCACTAATATTTGCGGGAGGGAGGGGGGAGGGATTTGCAGACATTGCTTCTTCATTGCCCATCAAGGGAAAAAGAAAATGTGCTACATGTGAAGATGACAATGAGACGGAGTTCAAAAAAGATACGTTTTATGTTATTATCGATTCCATCATCGTAGGTATAAATAGAAGATTCGAGACAATCGCACATTTAAATGATATATTTTCATTTTTGTGGCGATTTCCACATATGGAGGACGAAGATGTAAAGGCTGCGGCAGTCCGTTTCATTCAAAAGTATAGGGTTGACGTGGCAGATGAGCTTTCATTTGAAATGATTCATCTCAAGATCGTTTTTGGAGCAAACTTCAAGTGCGAACTTCTTCCACTTAATATTATAAATGAAATTGTATCGAAGAATTTGGATACAATTTGTCCAAATATTTGCAACGCGCTGCAAATCTTCTGCACTTTACCTGTTTCGGTTGCAAGTGCTGAGAGATCGTTCAGTGTCCTATCGAGAATTAAAGACTACAATCGTTCCTGTTCAACGCAAACTAGAGTTACTGGATTGGCAACACTTTGTCTTGAGGCTAAACTTGCAAAAGAACTGGACTTCAAACAAATTATTGACGCTTTTGCTTCAGCTAAGGCAAGAAAAGCCTACTTTTGAATTATGGACAAGATTTATAAAAATGTATGTGCTTTCATTCTATTTTATTTATTTATATCCGGGCCCGAATTTTCTCTCCACGGCCCTGCCTGTAAGTAGAAAAATTAGTTGTGGTTAAGATTTTTATTAGAATAATTCGGATATGTTTCCAGTTTTGTTTCATCACTTTTTAACGCATTGCAGCCTAGATTATCCAAATAAAACAACGATCTCTTGATCAACTTTGAAAAATATATGAAAAATTCATGGAGAGAGCGATTTGGAAGAAATGAAAATGGTTTTAATCGAAAAAAACACAGCCTTAGGGTACAAATAATTATGCAGAATTTTCAAACATTTGTGCTACCCAGTTTTATAGCAGATTCTAAAACAATAAGTTTCTGTGTAGTGCTGTACAACCTTCAACAATTGACGATGATAATAAAGTTCATATTGAAAATTTAAGGGATTTGCGAAAAAGAGCGCATTTCGAAACTTTAATCGGCATAGTCAAACTGGTCCCAAGTCGGTAACCGAAAAACAGGATGATTCTTTGCAGAAAATACTGAATCCTTTGATTGAAAGGACGTTAAGGATTCAAATATTTACAAGTTTACTTTGCGTCGCCACTTTGTAATGAAACGTACACCTTTTACATGACTTTCGGTTTTTTGTGATAGGCCGGCAGCTTTTTCGTCAACACACTTTGGCACAGTGTAGTCCTTTTTTTTTGCTACCAGAGAATCCTAATGAAACTAGTTTTGAATATTGGCACAGGCGAATTGGAAGAACAATTGATTTCGGTAGTCATTTATGAAAGATATCTGTAAACTGAGGAGGCTCATTCATATTTTAAGGATTCTCGCAAAACTTTGCCACTGAACTGTGTATAAAACAAAAAGAAGTGACACTAGCAATGTATCCACCTTTAGGAAAGTGAACAAGTGGAGTGTGCTTGTAAAGAAAACATTTATTTTGCAAACATTGACACAAGGCAATAGTGAAAACACAAAAGTAGTTGGAACGTTCCAATGAAAACATTAATTTGAATAGAAACATATGTGAAACAATATGGCTTCTATTTGATTCAAGCCATATTCGTCAAACAAAAGGAAAAAATTAAATATTGAAACAATTTGTAGTTTACATCAGAGTAACATCGGATTCGGGGTATAAATAGGCAAGAGTCGAACGAATATTCACTAGAAATATTCGCCACCAATCAACAGAAGGATCCAAGAGATTTTACAAAGTTCAAAATGAAATTGCTTGTCGTCCTTATTGGTGTCACCCTCCTGGTTGCCCTTGTACAGGCTTCGTCAGAGAGCAACAGCAGTGCTGAGAGCGACAGTTTGGAAGGTGCTCGCCTACAACGTTCGGTCAGCAGCGCAAGTAGTGCTGAGGACGGCAGCGACAGTTTGGAAGGTGCCCGCCTACAACGGTCAGTCAGCAGCGCGAGCAGTCCTGAGGACGGCAGCGACAGTTTGGAAGGTGCCCGCCTACAACGGTCGGTCAGCAGCGCGAGCAGTCCTGAAAGCCAATCCGTCAGCGACAGTTTGGAACGCAAACGTCGCTCGGCCAGTAGCGCAGGAAGCGACAGCGCAAGTAACTAATCTTAAGATGGATGTAAAGATCATTTTTAGATTGTCAGAATGAAGACGTAATAAAGTTCAGCATGCATAATTTTGTTAATTTTTATTTTCTGCGCTGTATTTGGTATCTGATCCTAGGGGTCAATATCAGCTTGCACAAAAGGTGAGCTATAATTCGATTTGCATAAAATCAGAAGCGATGTTTATATTCTCCCCTGAAGGCTACTGATCTGGTTTGTTTTTACTATGTTGGTTACGACGATGCAAGTGGTCAAGACTCGATTCGAGCTGAAGTGCCATTGTTGATGACGACAAGGATGCTTAGGAATGTGTGAGTGAATAAATTTAGATAAATTTTTTGTAGAAAAACCTTCCAAAACATTTACATGATTCAGAAGCCCACGCAGAACTGCAGTAAAGATTGTTGAAATTTAAATTTAATTTAAAGTGTTGAAATTTTTTTTGGGAACATTTTCTATCTACTCCTCTTAAGGGGGTGGTACCGGTTATAATTTTGCAAAATCAATTTTTAACTTCCCAGTATATGGGAAGTTCTTGTAATCGCCTCGAAAATCGAAATTGAAATTTTCAACTTTTCTTTACGTTTTGAGGTCTATAGAGTATATATAAAGTGTTTTTAGAAAGAAGTATGTATGTGTGTGTGTGTGTGTGTGTACGTACGTATGTGCGTACGTGGGCAGTTTTTCTACGAGCATAACTCATTATTAGTTTTTGGGACACTTCGGTCGGGGGGGGGGGGGTTTGCTGTTTTCACCCCTTGAAGGTCAACAATGTTATGCGCTATATCTCACGAACCAAACGTACGATTTTTTTGAACAAGGTGTCAATCGACGCGTTTTAACATTTATGTGATTATGTCAAATTTTTAAAAAAATTCTTGGAGCCGTTTTTAATTTTTTTTAAAAAAAAGTGCAAAAATTTAGGTTTTTTTTTCAAAAACACAAAATTTTGAACCTGATTTTCAAACCTAAGTAATCAATGTTTATATAATTTATACACTCCAAATAGTTTTTGTGAAAAAACCAGCAAAAGTTTTTTTCATGATTACGAAAAAAATTAAATAAAAAATAAAAATTCATTAAACGTTCAAGGTCATTTACGTCATTCATTATATCTCGAGAACCAAATATAATCTTCCGATCATTAAGGTGTCAATCAACGCGTATTATCATTTTTATGATGCTCAAATTTTAAAAAAAAATCGTTAAAGCGTTTTTTTTTTATTTATTAAAAAAAATTGGAAAAGTAGGGTTTTTTTCATAAAAAATCATTTTTAACCTGATTTGCACATCGTAATAATAAATGTTTATAGAATTTGTAAACTTTTATCAATTTTTGTAGAGAAACCAGCAAAAACTTTTCTCATGATTACAAAAAAATTAAATTAAAAATATAAAATCTCCATATAAAGTCTCCATGTAAAAAGGGTTCATTCGAATCATTATACTTTAAATCTCTTATTCTAAAGACATTGTTGTAAAGTCAATCAAAGTTTATTAATATTTGCAAAATTTGAGCAGATTTTCAATGGTCTTCACAGCACCATGTTTTAACTTTAATGAAAAAACTGCTTTGTAACCTCCCCCCCTCCGATTGATCCGCGTGAATAATCAATCAAACCAATGCACCAAAATCCTTACGTAATCAATTGACGCTCGCGTAGATGTTACGATTAATATTTAATCATTCCAATAACTTTTATGAGAGGTACATTTTTATTATTTGAAGTAGTATTATTTCCATAACTATTATTGTGTTTAATATTTTTAATATCTACATATGTAGATATTACTGGGAAGTTGACGGCTTGTTCATCTTTCAATTTATTATACCTTCAAAAATTCCGTCTCAAAATTTAATTAAGATATTTCCGAAAATAAAGAAGTTACGGCAGTTTGAAGGCGCACGCCTTTTTCGCTTTGTAAGCAATATTTTTGGTAATCGAAACTTTAAACGCGTTTTTCTCGAAATTACGTTTTTCCAACGGCGAACACTTATTCTCCGCATTGGCCAAACCGATTTAAGTCAAATTTGATGCGCTACTATATGCAAGTATCTTGTGTGATAACCCACCACGATATAGGCCAAAAATCAATCCAAAAAAAATTTGCCAAGTGGAACAAGGCAATTTTTTCAAAAAAAAAAATTCAAACAGCCGCCATTTTTTTTCTTGATAATTTTTTCAAAATATTGTGATGGATTATCACGAAAGAAACTTTCCTCTTTGAAATGCGGTGTGGTTTTTTGTTTCAGATTCTTCATTTCTGAGATTATCTGTCCGCCGTGGGACGGTGTATTTTTCGAGACATCAACTTTGACGCCCTCTATATAAGTAGAAAATGAAAAAAATAGAAACGTTAATTTTTTGTAATCTTCAAAATGTGTTTTTTACCCATGCAAATTTTAAAATTTTTATACAAGGAGCTTTAAAAAAATATTGAAAATTAGGCTGTTTTTTAGCATTCTAACCGGTAGTAACCCCTTAAGGGGAAAATCACATTAGACGGTTCAAAAAATCGACTTTTTTATTGCAGAAATAATAAGTATAGCTGTTCAAGAGTGTGCTCAAAAAGTTTGAGGCCGACATCCGAAGTCCTTCTATTTTCGGGGCAAGAAACGAAGAGCGCTCGAGTATACCGCACCGCCTATTGAATGGAGCGATCGCAGACAAGCTGAGCGGAATCACCCTACTGTCTTTCTATGAATCTATCTTACTTTGTATGTATTGGGGCAAGTATTACAAACAAAAAGATGGTTTTTTTTCTGGTATCCCTGTGTATATAAAAGTAGTACACAAGTTTTTGATAATTTGTTTTTAAATGCGTTTTTCTCGAAACGCTTTTTTCCGACTTGCGTGCATTGTATCTCAGCGAATTGTTGTCCGATCTTCAAAAAACCAAAGAATTTTGGAATTCCTATTAAATTTGCGTCTTGACGTCTGATCTTGAAAAAGCGATAAAAATTTTCGATTTAGAGTTTTTTATGAAAAAATTTTAATTTTTTTTCAAACGCATCACAAATTCTCAATTTTCCAAATTTCCACTCAAAAACTGGTTCATCGAAGAATTATATATATGGGTATTATGAAAAATTTGCTTAGATTGCTTCCACATTAAAATTGTGAACTCCAGCATGCATTAATTTTATTTACGTACTGGAATGTGAATAATGTTAGTTTTCGTGATCTCATTGATTTTTCGTCTCTTTTTTCCTTATTCGCGACTCAGTGAACTAATCGAAGTATGAACATTTTACCCAAAACCGCCAAATGCGGTCGACCTTTGCCATTCTACACGGATAGCACCATCTCGGTGGGTTCTAATCGGATGACGCCCAAAATGGTGAGGCATTCGACCGGTGGTCATCGGACTGAGGCATGTCCATGGGGAATGCAACATGCTTTTGACTGTAAGACTTTATAAGTTGTCCATGGAATGGAATGTTCACATTTATCCTAATGAATTTGAAGAACGGATCGCTTTCACGGACACGGACAGCATTTTACAAAAAAACAGCATAAAGAGTTTTTTTTATCACGTTGGCTGAGAAGAACAATGGAGGTGGTGAGGTGATATTCACGGACAAGCAACGTTTTTGTATAGATGACACAAAAAGCGATTCTATCAATATAAACGACATAATGTAATCAATGAATTGGACATTCCAACGTGATAACATTGCAAACCATACCCTACCCCAAGTTGCAGAGCGGGCAACGGGAGGCAATCTCACAGTTTTACAGTGGAGCTGTTGATCGCGGGATTTAAACAGCATCAAGAACTTATGGGGGCAGCTTACGCGGATAGTTTATACTAAAACGTACAAAAATACGAAAATCTAAGAAACTGTGAGAAAAAAATCGAAAGTGTGAAGTGAGATAAGTTCAAAATTTTTAAGAATCAACGGGTTTTCGTAGGGCATACCTTAAAATGGAGGACCAACACAACATATAAGTGGCTGTTTCCGTTTTCAAATAATAGCAAAACTATATGGCGTACATATGGCTTGCTGTTTAAAATTTTATTTATTTAGTTACAAACGGTTCCTGGAATAGAATTTGGAATAACTTTCGTATTGTTTTCATGGATGGCGCCTCGCAACTGCTATCGGCCATTTCAATCGCCGATGTTCGAGTTTCCACACTATCATTTCCATCATCATCATCTGGGTTGTCATCATTGTTGGAACCATCATTTTCATCATCAAGATCTGAATCGATGTCTTCGTCATCATCATGATCTGAATCGATGTCTTCGTTATCGTCATTGTTGGAACCATCATTTTCATCATCAAGATCTGAATCGATGTCTTCGTCATCATCATTGTTGGAACCATCATTTTCATCATCAAGATCTGAATCGATGTCTTCGTTATCATCATTGTTGGAACCATCATTTTCATCATCAAGATCTGAATCGATGTCTTCGTCATCATCATTGTTGGAATCATCATTTTCATCATGAAGATCTGAATCGATGTCTTCGTTATCATCATTGTTGGAACCATCATTTCCATCATCAAGATTTGCACTATCGTCATCATTATCTACGTCGATCAAATTATCATTGTTCAAATCCTCGCCACCATTCTCAGGATTCGAATTATTGTTGCCAGCAGGCGATGCGCTGTCCTTCGAGTCAATATGGCTCATAGGTTGGGCATCCTTCACCATTGCACAATCTTTTGCAATAGAACAAGTCTCGTGGGCTGCAAAGAACATTGCCAGACTAAGGAACAGAAAAACTAACTTCATGTTGGGTGGTATATGTGCTCCTCCTTAATACGATAGTTACATGAATTTTAAAATACTAGAATGTTCTGTTTGTTTCATTCGACTTTTATAGACAACAATCGAGAACATTTACCCGTCAATTGAAAGCTGAATCAACAGCACAATCGGTTTTATTGGGTCACAATTTACGAAACATTTGACAAGAAAACGAACAATCCATCTTAATTTCAGCCTTAATATTTTCAGCAAATACATTCGAAATGGCATGAAATTCGATGGTATATTTTTCTATTTTACATTTTTTTGACACAGAAATTTTACAGCTTTAACAATTGTGGCTATAATAATTGCAAATGGATATCTTTTAAAATACTACTTCCACGAATATTGTCAAGGATTAATTTCACCAAATGCAAATGTTTTATGGAAAATTGAGAAAGTAGTATAAGATTTGCTTGGTTCTAAACGAAATTTGACGAATGCTGGGATGGACAGATTTTGATACATTTTTCGGAAATTCAACGCAGCGGATTTTCGACCGAACATACAAGATTCAGTAGGATTCGCAACTTTCTAGAATGTGTTCTCGTGGATTTCGATTTGGAATGTACCCAATCAAGTCTTAAACTATATTTCAACTTTTAGATCATTACTGATTTACTGAATTTAGTTGAAAGTATGTTTCAACATTAGTTTTTTCATTGCAACGATGTTTAGAGTTTTATTATACATCGTCGCAATAATAAATTATATTTTTCTCAAAACGAAAAACCTAAACTTGATTGAGTTGTCTGCTGATAGAAAAAATTGTCTTTTATTATGGTTGTAGTTTGGAGACATTTTTCACCATTACAAAGCGATATGTTATGTAGGTCATCAGTTTCAAACGTGGTTACAATGCCAATTTAAAGAGATGAATAACTGATTCCGTCACGAACAATTCCTCCACGTCCTAGCAAAAAGCATAACTACAAAAGTTGAAAAACATATTTTTTTTTGGCGGACTATATTTGTGATGGCTAAAAAATATTGCTCAGCTGAAAATTTTTCTAAAAACGCCTACTGAAACTTAATACGACACAGTTAAATAGGCAGGCGTAAACTGTTTTTAAGGCTGTGACTACGATCATTCCAAATTCACTTGAAAGATTCAATTTTTAAATATAAATCGATCTGGGACAACATTTTCATAAACAAACATACACAAATATCACATATGTTTATGGCCCAAAAAGTGTTCGAATAAGACAAATGCAGAATTTAGATTGCAATTACAGTGTTTGATCAGCTTTTAACTTTATGAGCTAGTGTTCTCAATTTTTAGCTATAAAAACCAGCGACTTTTGCTACGAATGCATCAGTAACGATTTCAAACTTAATCAAGCAATCCAACTTCGAAAAAATTCTGACTACAAAATGAAACTCATCTACTGGTTTTTTGGTTTTTTCGTCCTCGTTGCAATTTTCGGAGGTATTAATGGTGCTGTGCCTTACCAAGATGATGATGGCGCTTTGATTGATACAACCCAAGCAGATCCCGAAGTAACAACAGTAGAACCAGATATAGAAGACGAAGAATTTGACTAATTTTCTCCAGAAGTGATAATCGTAGCTCGTACAAAATTTCCAATGGGTTCCAGAGGTGATATTCAAGAATCGCAAGATGATTCGTAAGGCTGTAGAATCCTACAGCGTCCTACTTTTTTTTATAAAATGTTAATAATATTATTAAAAAAAACTATACCCTATAAATATCACGCATTTTAAATTATAAAATTCACTGACACAACCAAATTTTACTAAAAGCCATTGTTGTTAGTTCAGAATCAGCCAACGAATACGAAGATGGCAATTTTTTCGAATGAATCAATTTAAGCAACGATTTGGAACTTTGAAGAGAGTCTCTTTAAGCATTATCGCCACTAAATTATTCTGCGCTAGTAATCTCTAAAACAGATAGAGGAACTGCAGCATATTTGGAATATCGGTTTGTTTTTTGGAAATAAGTAGAGAAAGGGAACAGATTAGCCCAATAAAAATGCATCAAATTATTGGACAGTTATTATTCTTTATTTATACAAACAATCAAACAAAACAAGAACTAGGAACCTCTTCAAATTCTCTATAAAATAAAAAATTCCAAAAGCGTGATTCGACTTGGGGTGCAGATAATTTGGAATACATTGCTTTTTTGCTTTGTCAATTGTTTACATTTTTCTTAGATACTAGTAAATTTCTTGTCTTTGTAACAGTTTTACAGACTTCACTTCTCAAGGTAATAATTTTTTTAACATAATAAACTTCAATAATAATTATTAACTACATTGTCGCAAAAATCACACATCAGTGTTTAGTTTGAACTTACAGTTTACTATTGTTAGTTACCATTCTTGCAGTAATCACAGATATGCACACCAGACTTATAACCACCGCAAGCAGCGTGAACCCACAGCTCACACAGAAAGCACTGTACTACATCGTCAGACGAGTCTGTATTATTTTCAGAGATTGTATCCAGATTCGATTCTGATGATTCAATTTCTGTCATCGTTTTGGTTGTCTTCCTTGCTACTTTCTTCTTGCCTTTAACACTAATTATTTTTTTTGTGCTGTGTTCTCCTTATTAGACTTTTTAAATTGGACATTCTCTAGGTCCTTATAAGGAGAACTTGAAATTATTGCCGATCTAGCTGACTTATTGCTAATTTTCTTTTTTGTTGTGGGCACGGGAGAAATATGAGAGGGAATAACGAGATTGAGTTCCTGTCTTAATACTTGACGATCCTGCCTCAGTTTCATCGAAATTTTCTATTCGAAAAAGAACATCCACGGGTCGGGTTAGCTACGTTGGAACAGTTTCAAAAGCTAAAGCAGCGGCTATGTAATCGGCTTCCGTAAATACATTTCGATTAAATGGGTATATGCCACCAACTCTGAAACCATTTGCAGCAATTTCTCCAGTTTGGCACTTGATGTAGGCTTTCCCAAATAGCTCAACAACATCATATGGTGTTAAAGGTCTATTGGTTTCTCTGAGAAACACTCGAACTTCTTCACTATAATAAGATTTTAAGAGTCCCATGAACGTGCGGTCCAGCGGTTGAACTTTATGCGTACAATGAGGTGGCAGTGAGAGGATCGTCACATGATGCTGTTTTGCAAGATCTATCAACTCTATATTCTTCGTATGACTGTAATGACCATCGAGTATCAAAAGCACTGGTGATGCCTCTGTTGGTTGTACATTTTCTACAAAGTGTTGAAACCATTGCGTAAACAAATGAGTTTGGATCCAACCCGAAGGAGTTTGGATCCAACCCGAAGGAGTTTGGATCCAACCCGAAGTATGTGAAACCAACTGGTCCTCCTCTCATTAAAGCATCAGACATATTTAACGCGGAAATATTATCATCGGAGGAACAAATATTCCTGCAGGGCTGATACAGACGACAATAGTTATTAAGGCCCCCCTTTCGGCTGAAGTCATTGCTTCGATTTGTTTCTTCCCTTTTCGCGCTGTGATTTTGGGTATTTCACTCTGGACTATAGAGAGACCACTCTCATCAACGTTAAATATGCGCGCAGGAGGGAAAGTATCCCATTCTTTTTTCTCGAACAGTGGCAATAGCAGAGCACATTTCTTCCTTCTTCCACCTCTTTCTCTTCTTATAATTGGGACGTTTGGCATTTCTTAAAAAAAGAATTAACATCCATTCAAAAAATGTGCATACAATTTGGAATATTCCAAATTATGTTCACTGTCGGTATTTCACATTAACAACATGGCATCCTAACGTCAAATTGTACGTCACAATTTTAATTCAAGAAATATTCACACAATTAAAATAATATCATAAACTAATAAGATCACTTAACAGTTAAATAATAACAATGAAGATATTACTTACTATTGTAAACGATGTTAATGATTCCATTCTTACCAAAAAAGTTTTCTAAGTTGAGGTCTCGTTTCAGTGTGGCCAACAGCAGGAATATCATGTTGGCGCGCTGTTTTTAGTACTTAATGGCTTTGTATGTCATACGACATAAAAGGGGGGGAAAGCACAGATGGCGTTTCTACTAGTTTAGATATCTGAGTATTCCAAGTTACCTGCAGTATTCCAAATACGCTGCACTTCCTCTAATAATTACATAGATAGGACAACAGATTACGGTTTATATTTTGTCAATAGCTAATTTATAAATCCCAATTAATATTCTTCATATTTCGAAAATGCAGAAGAAACGACAAAGTCCTTTTAAGGGCAGTTTCTACGAATATTACATGAATTATTGTCAACAATCTCTTTTCGGCATCATTTATGATAGGAACGCATTCATCGCAAACTTGAATGATACGATGAATTTACAAGAATCCACCCAAAAAGAACAAAACTTGATTTGTTCGCAATTTTTAGGGGTGGTCAATCGTTCAATTTTTATTCCAGATCGGTTCATCTGGTTACGTTGAAATTTCATAAACAATTTCTTCTGGATAAATATTTCAGATACTGTAAAATTGCTTTCGTTGACGCAGAGTTGTGAGAATTTTATAATCGAAAAAATCTAAGAGTGTTGAAAGGCACAAGGAAAAGAATATCATGAAACGGAAAATTTCATTGATATCAATAAACATTACAAATTCTTGGCCCAGATGAACACAATACAAATGATCTGCTAAACTTTCTATAAAGACTATGAGGCTTATTTTTATAGCACGATTTAATTTTCTATCATATTGATAACAATAAGCATGGTTTTAAAAAATTAGCCGAAAGCGAAGCAGACTTTTATGGATTTGAACGAAGTGCATAGTATCGTTGCAAAGAGCGCTCGTTATATGAGGCGTAGCAAAGAATTGAATATTTCATATTTCTTGACTAAAGTTATTTCAAGTATAGTGAAGTAGATAATAATGGGATAAAAAAACTGCTTTTCATGCTATCCGGAATAAATATTTGCATTACTAATTTCAGTGTACGACACAGTTAAATTCGGCATGATGGTAGATGATAGTAATTTAATGGTTCCAATAACGTTTATTTTAAAGTGGCTCGAACTATTCAATTTGTTTAGGCAAATCGACTTGGGCAAATTTGGATAACCCCAAAAAGCAAAACACATGTGTTCCAAATATGTGAAAAACTATAAGCAATGTTCTCGATTTTTTACTATAAAAACTAGCGACATTCGCTACGAACATATCATTAATAGTTTCGAAATCAATCTAACTTCTAAAGAATCTTGACTGAAATATGAAGCTTATTTATTGGTTTCTTGGTCTGGCTTTCGTCGCAGTTTTTAAAGAAATCAACAGTGGTGTGATACATCACACAAACAAACTAATAGAAGTACTGACACCGAACTATACAGTAACTCCAGAAACGCCACCAGAGCCAACAACAGTACCAACACTAGAAACGGCAATAGAGCTAACAGCAAAACCCACAGGAAAACCTACAAAAAAACCAACAAAAAAACCAAACAAAAAACCAACGAGAAAACCAACAAAAAAACCAAACAAAAAACCAACGAAAAAACCAACAAAAAAACCAACGAGAAAACCAACGAGAAAACCAATAAAAAAACCAACGACAAAATCCACAACAAAACCAACAACAGAGTTTACAGAAACATCCCCAGTATAGAATAACTCCATTCAAACTTACAATTATCCATCTGCTGTTGAGGATCCAAAATGTGGTACTGCTTCCACACTTACCGGTATTTCTGGTCAGTCTCACGAAAGTACACATGCTTCAGGCTTGTCAGAAGGTTCGTCCGCCGTTTCAACAACACCTTTCCCTTATACGATTCCTACTCAAACAGTAACAACAGTTACAGCCAGCCAGACAACAACCATTCAACCGACAACCATTGTCCAAACAACATCATGTCAAACCAACATTTCACCAGCATCTTCTCAACCAACGACACCTTCGCGATCATCAAACAGTCATCATCAACAGTCATGAGTCAACAAAAGTAACAACAAAAGAGACAACAACAGTAACAACGCCAAACTTAACAATAGTACCACCAACAGAGTCAACAATAGTACCAACACCAGAGTCTACAACAATCTCTCCAACACTAGAGACAACAACAATCTCATCAATACTAACACCATAATCAACACCAGAGTCAACAACAGTACCAGCCAACAGCGAAACCACCACCATTTGATGAAGATCTAGAATTTGAGCGGAAGTTTATGTTCTAGGATCACATCCGTTCAGCGACTCGCAAAAATTTTTTTTATCAAGAGTTCCTATATCGAACGCTTTTTCGTGTCAAACTCAAAACTATTTCCAAAAATTTTTTCGTCCTCAAGATTATTGCCTTAGAAGGTAACAATTATACAAAGAAGTTTAGCCTTTCAAAAAATGTCACGTTTCTCATCAACAATTTTACTTTTGATGTCAATTTTTTTATAAAAATTTAAACAAACAAAATTTCAAAGAAATTGCTAGTTTTGCGATGGTAAAGATTTAAAAACACAAAATATTAAATATTCAACCCTTCTCTTCAATGCTAAAAAATCTCTCGACACTCCTGTTATTTATTTGTAATTAATCCGTTGATATGTAAAATTTCTAATTATATTAAAATAAATTATCTCGCATAATCATGACGCATTTTTCATTTTAAATTTAACTGAAATGAACTAATTCAATTGGAATGTATTTTTTTATAATTCAAACTTGGTCATTTTGCATTGACCAATTAAATTGAACCGCGGTACGTATGTATGCATCATAGTATGTGTAAGACTCAGTATGCCAGCGAGGCCTTCAAACATCAAATTTTCTTCCAAGAAATGGCGTAAAAATTGGCTTTTTCCAAGTACTGCCAGATTTGCAGAGGATGAAGCACTTTCGCGGACTTCATCTTTCACTTCAACACATGAGCCATTTTTTCAGTTATTTCAAACTGTCAAATGTTCATGTTTATAGCAGCTTTTCTGCGCAAAGATTCGACAAACTTTTAGTTTTTACTGGAATCCTGACGGTTTCAAAAATGATGAAACTAAATAAAAAAGGACTGTTGCCGTCCGTCAAAATGTTATACGGTTACGATAAAGAATGGACATTGTCGAGAATAATGATTTCAAATGTTGACTCTGCGCAGCTTTTAAAGGGGAAAATGGGATCAAGGTATGAGATTGATCATCACAATCGCCTGATGCCCATCTAACGAGGAACAAATATGCGCGCAATCAAACATCTAGGAAGAGTTCTGAAAAAGATATGGAAAATTTTAGACGCAGAGTACGCAGAAAATTTGGCTATCAGCTTAACTGGTAGATGTGAGATGATTATAAAAAAACGGGGACTGGACGCTTTAATAGTGTTTTTTTTTTGCGACAGATATTATAAAGTGCTACCGAATAATGACTAATTTTTTTGGGATATTATCGATAGTTTTTATTATTATAGTATTTATAACTTGGGCTTCTCCGCATACCTTTTATAAAAACTGATTTACAGGGAAGCACACAGAGCAAACGAAGAAGATTCCAATGATTTGTGACAGGCTGCTTTGATCGAAGTGTAGTGTGTTACAGAAATAGAAAAAGCAACAAATTAAATTCACATTAAAAACAAGTTATCAGTTTAATCTAAAGGTAGAATAATTATTCTTAGAAAGTATTAAATAAATTTGAAGGAAAAGTTTCAGGCTGGAACCTTTCATGAGTTTAGGTGAACCAAGTAATGTATAATTAAACTAGACATCCGTTCTAGCGAACGGAAAGACAAAAATATATGTAACGCGAGTGGGTGTAGACTCTAGAGCATTGCCGCAACGAAACAAGTGAAGATAATTATGACACATTTTGAAAAAAAGGTATTCATTGCAAGTCATGGTATGGCATAATATGTGTCTATTTATTTCTGATTTGCACGAAAATTTCCATCGTGACATCAAGAATCATGTTTTTTGGGTATAAGTAAAAATTTCAGCGGTCATTTACTCATCAATTTGACGTGATGAAGCATGGGAGCATGCCTAGAACAAATCAGTTTGGAAATTCGGAAGAACATACATCGATCTAGATCTTCGAATAGAAAGGACGGAATAGAGGGAGTTTGAAATTTAAAATAGGGAAAGCTGGTCTTACGTGGCACAGATTCAAGGAAACTAGTTAGATATTCAACATAAGGCGACCAAATTCGAAATACATATTATAGAATAGAACGTACGATGCTCACAATAGCAAGATGAGGACTAGATAAAGTTAGCTACTCGATAGCTTGGAGGCTCTGGTAACAATATCGAAAGTGTGAGCATCAAATATCAACCTACGATCGAAAAAGACATCAAAATCTTTTGGGCTAGGTTAGATGAGGTTATGAGGGAGTTCAACTAAACGGAGTCCCGCTTCACTTAGACCGTTTTTGGTCTATTGTGCCCTGTCGACGTGAAAACCTTTCGATTCTATTCTATGAACCATCTTGATTTTTTAAGGAAATCCAGGATCCGATCTATTGTAATTAATTCACTCGTCTTCGCGAAAAATAATGCCCCTAAGTGCTTATGTCTCCTGACAGCCAAAGCGGAACATTTGCACAAAAGGTGCTGCAGCTTAGGTCGTTAGCTAGTAGCCCGATTCTGCTAACGTGTTCACCGAAAGCCACATGACTCGTTAGTAAACTCACAAAATCTCTGTCCAAAGCTTATAAACTAAGAGTACGTCCAAGGTCTTTTACTTAAAAAATAACTTTTAACTTAATATAGTCAATAACATACTCAAGAGAGAGAGAGAGAGAGAGAGTTCGCTTCCCGCCAAGATCTCAATAAGACTAGCTGTTTCCGAAGAGCTTTAATCAAATCACTTTATAACTTGAGATTATTAGCATAAAATAGACAAGAAGAATCAAACATAGAAGGAAGATCATGTATGATGAGAATAAATAGAAGAGGGTTAAAAATAAACTCTTAAGAGACACTAAATTGGAATGCAGCACAATATTTACCAAAAACAGAAATACGACAAAACCATGAGAACAAGAAAGAATTCAACCACAAAGATGGAGAGAGATCCTGAAACTCTAAAAAGCTTCAGCTTATCGCACAGTGTGGTGTGGTCGAAGGTGACGAAATCTTTGAAAAGTAAATATAAATGTCTTCAATCTAACGCTGATTTATTACAGTATTTCAAAAAAAAACAAGCAGATTACAGCTAATGGAACGACTAAGAAGGAAACCATTCTGCTCAGGCACAATAATATGTCTGTTGTAGGACCACGTAGAGACATGAATGGATAAATGTTCAAGAAGTTTAGGAAAAGCTGAGATGCAAAATACAGGATATAGCTTGTTACAGACAAAGAATCACCATTTTTGAGAACAATTAGAAGATTGATCACCCTTCAGTATTAGAAGGAAACATTTGGTGATAAGCTTGAATCAAAAATTAAAGAAAGAAGAGTACTCAAAGAAGGTAGCAAGGATTCCAAAAAAGGATGCCAACACGACCTGCACCAATAACAAAAAATCAGTGAAAGAATTTACTAAAACATGTGATTGATGTAGTCACAGGATTGGGAGCACTTTCATCGGGATTGAAGGTGGCTGGAGAGCAGGGAAGAAAAATTTGAAGAGAAGAAGCCAGCGAAAAGATTATTGATCGCAACAGAAAATGAGACAGAGTTATTGTTTCAGTGGACATAGCTAGGGATAAACATCTTAAGGGCCTTACATAGAACGAGACTGATTTTGGCTAATTAGCGACGAATGATGAAAGTGTGGTAAGAGCAAATGGCTTGATGTATTTCAACTTTAGTACTGGATCTAAGCCTTCGAAATTCAAATTATACTTCTTCTTTTGATTCGATGGCATTAAGAACAAATCAGTTTTCTTGCATGAACAACGAAGCGAACTGAGAGATAAAATTGGACATGAGCTGATAAAATTTGGTTACGAATTTCTAGATTGAAAACAAATACGGAACAATCAACAGAAGGGAAAATAGCAGGGTTCCTTTCACAGACGAGTAAAAAACGAGCTTTTTGGTTAAATGCGTGGATATAATACATATGTACCACTTCCAAGGAGAAAGAGCGCTTTCACTATGTGTAAAGTGGACGATCCGTGATATTGTGTGATTGTTTTAGTGGTGAATTTGTAGAACCCTTACTCAGAATGGAGTATAATATCAGGAAAGTACCATCAAATATTACAATTTAGTTCGATTAAAATTTAAGGATCATTGCAGCTGGATTCACTCTTGCGTCTATAGGCGAGATACATTCTATATGCAACTGACAAAGCAACAAATTCAAGCATAGACACATAAATTCATTATGATACAAGACAACGATTGAAAACACGATTCAAAATTATACAAGGACTACGGCTGCAATCAGGACGAGCAAGGAATACTTCAAAACATGGAATGTCCTTCTCAATCACCTGATTCCAATCGTATCGAGTTACTGTGGGCTGAATTTGACCGACGAGTCAGAATCATGCAATCTGTAGACTTAGGACAGCATTTAAATCATCTTCAAACACCATGGGAAAACTGCGCCTGCAACGCTGACGAAGTTAATAAAGTGAATGCTGCAAATCTTTTGGGTTATTATTGCAAAAAAATGGGAGGCAATTTCTTCCAAGAATCAGCAATATGGAAATCAAACTGTTCAAAAATCTTCAATTTCAATATCCTACCTTTCAAATGTTCTTAAATATGATTTCCTAAAACAAAAATAATTTACATGTATAATTCAGCTTCTATTTTCTTTTGATGCAAGACCCTACAGCGTTTCACTTATTTATTTGCATTTAATACGTTGATTTATAAAATTTTCAATAGTATTATAAAGAAAAACTATTCACGCATTTTAAATTATAAAATTTACTGAAGCAACCAAATTTTACAACAAGACGTTATTGTTAGTTCAGAATCAGCCAATGAAGACGAAGATGACCACTTTTTCGAATCAATTGAGCAGCGATTTGGAACTTTGACGTGAATATCTTTGAGCATTATCGCCACTCAATTATTCTGGGGTAGTAATCTCTAAAACAGATAATAATTACATAGATAGGGCAACAGATTACGGTTTATATTTTCTCAATAGCTAATTTATAAATCCCAATTAATATTCTTCGTATTTGGAAAATAGAAAAGAAACGACAAAGTCCTTTTAAGGGCAGTTACTACGAATATTACATGAATTATTGTCAACAAACCCTTTTTGGCATCATTCATGATAGGAACGCCTTCAGCAGCTATTATCCATCAGAAACTTGAATGATACGATTAATTTACAAAAATCCACCCAAAGAGAACAAACTTGATTTGTTCGCAATTTTTAGGGGTGGTCAATCGTTCAATTTTTATCCCACATCGGTTCATCTGGTTACGTCGAAATTTCATAAACAATTTATTCTGGATAAATATTTCAGATACTGTAAAATTGCTTTCGTTGACGCAGAGTTGTGAGAATTTTATAATTGAAAAAATCTAAGAGTGTTGAAAGGCACATGAAAAAGAATATCATGAAACGGAAAATTCCGTTGGTATCAATGGACACTACAAATTCTTGGCCCAGATGAACACAATACAAATGATCTGCTAAACTTTCTATAAAGACTATGAGGCTTATTTTTATAGCACGATTCAATTTTCTATCATATTGATAACAAATAGTCTCTAAGCATGCTTTTAAAAAATTAGCTGAAGGCGAATCAGACTTTTATGGATGCTTATTGATGTCAATCTATTTATTATAAAATTTCAAAAAAAAAATTAATTCATCAACCTTCATAATGGCTCATTGGAGCATGCAGGGCAAATGAAAAAGATTGCAATGATTCGTTAACATTTCTTTGATGAGGTGCACAGTATCGTTGCAAAGAGCGCTCGTTATATGAGACGTAGCAAAGAATTGTGGAATAAATAATACTGGGATAATAAGACAGCTTTTCGTGCTATCCGAAAAATATATTTGCATTACTAATTTCAGTTTAGTAACCACTGTGCGACACAGTTAAATTCGGCATCATGACACATGACACTGTTTTCATGGTTCCAATAAAGTCTATTTTAAAGTGGCGCGAACTAATCAATTTGTTTAGGCGAATCGATGAGGGACAAAATTTGGATTACTCCAAAAAGCAAAACACATGTGTTCCAGATATGTGCAAAACTGTAAGCAATACATTCGTACTCATGGCCAAACCTGGGTTTCAACTAAACGAATGCAGGCAGGATATACAATGCAATAACATATAGTGTTTGAACAGCTTTTACCTATGATTCGCTTATGTTCCCGATTTTTTACTATAAAAACTAGCGACATTCGCAACAAACACATCAATAACAGATACGAAATCAATCTAACATCTAAAGGATCTTGACTGAAATATGAAGAATATTTATTGGTTTCTTGGTCTGAGTTTCGTCGCAGTTTTTAATGGAATCAACAGTGGTGTGATATTTCGCACAAACAAACTAATAGAAGTACCGAGACAGAACTATACATCTGAATATGCAATAGAGCGAATAGAAGAGTCAACAATAGTACCAGTAACTTCAAAAACGCCACCAGAGCCAACAACAGTACTAACGGTAGAAACCACAATAGAACTGACCACAAAACCCACAACAAAACCCACAACGAAAGCAATCACAAAGCCAACAAAAACAACAACAAAAAACCAACAAAAAACAACAACAAAAAAACCAACGAAAAAACCCACAAAAAAAACAACAACAGTAACAACAATAAGACCAACAACACCCACAAAAAAACCAACAACCAAACCAACTATCAAACCGACAAAACCAACTACCAAACCAACAAAACCAACTACCAAACCAACAAAACCAACTAACAAACCAACAAAACCAACTACCAAACCAACAAAACCAACTACCAAACCAACAAAACCAACTACCAAACCAACAACAATACCAACAACAGAGCCAACAACAGTACCAACAACAGAGCCAACAAAAGAGCCAACAACAATACCAACAACAGAGCCAACAACAGAGCCAATAACAGAGCCAATAACAGAGCCGACAACAGAGCCAACAACAGAGCCGACAACAGAGCCAACAACAGTACCAACAACAGAGCCAACAACAGTACCAACAACAGAGCCAACAACAGAGCCAACAACAATACCAACAACAGAGCCAACAACAGAGCCAATAACAGAGCCAATAACAGAGCCGACAACAGAGCCAACAACAGCGCCAACAACAGAGGTAACAACAGTACCAACAACAGTACCAACAACAGCGCCAACAACAGAGCCAACAACAGAGCCAATAACTGAGCCGACAACAGTACCAACAACAGTACCAACAACAGAGCCAACAACGGTACCAATAACAGAGCCAACAACAGAGCCAATAACAGAGCCGACAGCAGTACCAACAACAGCGCCAACAACAGAGCCAACAACAGAGCCAATAACTGAGCCGACAACAGTACCAACAACAGTACCAACAACAGAGCCAACAACAGTACCAATAACAGAGCCAACAACAGAGCCAATAACAGAGCCGACAACAGTACCAACAACAGTACCAACAACAGAGCCAACAACAGTACCAATAACAGAGCTAACAACAGAGCCAACAACAGAGCCAACAACTGAGCCGACAACAGTACCAACAACAGAGCCAACAACCAAACCAACAACCAAACCAACTAGCAAACCAACTACCAAACCAACAAAACCAACAATACCAACTACGAAACCAACAAAACCAACAATACCAACAACAGAGACAACACCACCATTTGATGAAGATCCAGAATTTGAGCGTTAGTTTGTTTATGTTCTAGTGGAAACCGAATGAATTGAAAAGCTTTTAAGGGTCGCATCCGTTCAGCGCCTCGCCAAAGGAATTTTATCTAGAGTTCCTATATCGAATGTTTTTGCCTCAAACGGTAACAACTATAGCACATTGTGCTAGATTTGATTTTTGATTTTTCCAAAAAAGAAGTTTGGTCGTTTTAAAAAATGTTACTTTTCTTTTCGATTTCAATTTTTTTATAAAAATTTAAACAGAAAAAATTCCAATGAAATAGATAGCCAAGGCAAAGTGGAGGCGATTGTGAAGATTCAAAAACATAAAATATTGAAAACTATCCAAGGAATCGTGCAAACCGTGTCGAGAAAAGTACCCTTCTTTCCAATGCTGAAAAATTCGTCGACACTCCTAATATTTATTTGTAATTAGTCCGTTGATGTGTAAAATTTCCAATTATATTAAAATAAATTATCTCGCATAATCATGGCGAATTTTTCATTTAAAATTTAACTGGAATGAATAAATTCAATAGGAATATGTTTTTTTTATAATTCAAAATCGGTAATTTTGCAATGACCAGATCGATAGGAGACTGCAATTGGCCCAAGCGAATAATAATCGTGACTGAACGAAAGTAAACTTTACAGACGAAGCCTCATTTGGGCTAATGTTTACAGTGAGTGAGTTTACGTGAGTGGCGGAAAAATGAAGAATCCTCGATCGAGCAAACTGTCCAATTTCCTAGAATTGTCCATGTTCATAGCAGCTTTTCTGCGCAAGAATTTGACAAACTTTTAGTTTTTACCAAACATCGTTTCAAAAGTCGATTCTGTGCAGCTTTTAAAGAGGAAAATGGGATCAAGGTATGAGATTGATCATCACAATCGCCTGATGCCAAACGTTTGGTCGTATATGAAGAATAAATTAAATTCAAAAATTTAGGATAAATTCAGAAAAAGATGTGGAAGAGTTTAGAAAAAATTTGGCTCGCTTTATATCGATATCTAAATTGCATTTCATTCTACAGCGCTCGTAGCCCCCCTCCATTCTATATTTTTTGGAGCACAAGCGGCCTTCAAGTGCCCGAACATATGCCGCTATGTAACTATTCGACTATTATACTCTCTAATACAATACATACAAGTTATAATAATAGGCTCAAAAATATTGAATTTTGAAGACGAGGTAATTCTCGTAAACCAAAGAAACTTTAAGAGCGTTTTTCTCGAAACAAACTTTTTGTGTGCGCGTCGTAGATTTTTGAAAAATGACACACATACTAATTAACTATTTAACTACTGCACGGGCTTAAGGTTAGAGCAAAAAAAATTTGACGATTCTAGAACGTCAAAAATCGTTACACGTATATTCAAACGTAAAACAAATCGCCCTAAATTTAGGCCCGTGCAGTAGTTTATACCCAAGACTAACAGAATTTTTTTCAGTCACATACACAGTGGAACTTGGATAATTCGAACTTCAAACAATTTGAGCTGTCCAAAAATTCGAATTAGAACAGTTTTTAGGAAACGCTGAAAATAACACAACACTGCATTATCTAACAAATAAAACTTTATTACGTAAATTTAAGGCACTTCATTTACAGTTTCATGAAGAAGTCCGGGATATTCAATTGTTTCCTAGAATTAAGTCTCTCTTCCGTGATAAACGATTCTAACTGATTTAATGACTGAAAAATCGACTCACCTACTTTATTTCTACTTTCAAAAAATCGCCTGAATTGGCCTTTCTTGTTCCACTGTTAAATCGTCATCTTCATCATCGGATATATTGTCACCACCTTGATTGCCGTTGCCGAGTACCTCAGTGATGATGTCCGCTTCTGTAAGCTCGCCACACACCGCAACATCGTCGTCTACGTTAAGGAAGTCCTCATAGGAGATAGCAGGTTTTGACATAATATCCTTCCAGCCGTTAACTGCAGGCACAGCTTCAATCACAGATTGGTTGGCACTTTCACTTTCCGCATTTTATTTAAAAAAAAAACCAACTTTCTTGAAACAGTTCTTAATTATAATCATTTATTTTGGGTTTTGAACCTCCGTGTCTAGTCGACAACACCGCCCACTAGTGTGCTTTTGGTTCGCAACGTTGCTAACACTATTTTTGCACATTAATGGAGGTTCTTTTTTGTTTCGAGATTTCTGGCTGGTACCATCATAATTAAATGGGGAAGCGTGGTTCTTAGTGTTTCTCTCCATGACATTTCTCGTCTTTAAAAGCAAGCGTTTTATCAGGGGTGCATTTGATAAATAGTCACGTCTCGTCAACATTAAAAATATTTTTGGGCTCCTTGTCCTGGATCATCTCTTCTAATTCTTTCTTCCACTGTCCTGCTTCATGCTGATCAGCACCACCAATAAATTTAAAAGAAATCTTATTTCGTTCTTTGAAATCGTCTAGCAATCCTTTACTTACTTTGAAATTGGTTTTTCCTATTTCAGTGGCAAATTGTTCAGCTTTACCTCTTACAAGAGGGCCAGTCAGTGGAATTTTTTTATCACGTGTCTGCTTATACCATTTTAAAACACAGTTGTCTACATCGCGATTACCTGGTGCTCTACACCTTTTCCGGTCATTTCCGTTCTCAAATTCACTGCTTAAAATATTTTCTTTATTTTTTAAATAAGTCGACAATGTGTTAGAGAGGATTCCGAAGTCTCGAGCGATCTTCGAATTCTTCTTCAGTCGCTTTTCTACATCCCTAATCGCGGCTACCTTTCCAGTTTATGTTAGTGATTTGTAACCGCCCGCGAGTTTGACGATGACATCTTGGCTCAATGTTCGTTCAACAAAATACTACAAATCTGATAAAATTAAGTCTCACAAATAGCGAGAACACAACGCACAGCAAAATTCAGTCTCACAGCAAACTGAAACACTACCCTACACTACACTATAGATAAATTGTCTGTATGTAGGCATTGGCAAGGACTTCGACTTCGTAAAGAAGGGAGGAAAAAATGCGGAACAATCAAAAGAAGATAAATTAGCAGGGTTCCTTACATACACGAGTAAAAAACGAGCTTTTTGGTTAAATGCGTGGATAGAATGTGTATCACTTTCAAGGAGAAAGTGCGCTTTCACTATATGTAAAGTGGAGGATCTGTGATATTGTGTGATTGTTTTAGTGGTGAATTTGTAGAACCCTTATCCAGAATTGAGAATAAGATCAGAAAAGTACCATCAAATATTACAATTTCGTTCGATTAAAATTTAAGGATCATTGCAGGTGGATTCACTCTTGCGTCTATAGGCGAGATACATTCTACATGCAACTAACAAAGCAACAAATTCAAGCATAGACACATGCGTTTATTATGATACAAGATAACGACCCAAAACATGCTTCAAACCTATACAAGGACTACGGCTGCCATCAAGACGAGCAGGGAATACTTCAAAATATGGAATGTCCTCCTCACCTGATTCCAATGGTATCGAGTTACTGTGGGCTGAACTAGACCGAAATCAAACTGTTCAAAAATCTTCAATTTCAATATCCTACCTTTTAAATGTTCTTAAATATGATTCCTTAAAACTAAAATAAATTACATGTACGAGGGGTGATCAAAAAGTAATGAGAAACGGTTATTTCCAGTACGCATAAAAATCCAACAAACTTTTTTTTCGCTTGCTTATAGACTCACTAGATCAGCATGAAAAAATCTTTTAAATAGACTACGATTTACGGGAGGGACATTCAGTTGAATACAAACCGGCGAAGAGATAACATCAAAATGGAGAAAAACGAAATTAGAGCAGTCATTAAGTACCTCTGTTTGAAAAAAATGTCTACCAAAGACATACACAGCGACTTAGAGGAAACATTGGGGAACTCTGCTCCTTCGTATTCCACAGTTGCACGCTGGGCCAAGGAGTTTAAGCTGGGAAGAACATCCCTGAAGATGAACACCGCGAAGGACGCCCATCTACGTCCCACACTGAAGATAACGTGAAAAATGTCGAAGATGTTGTGTTGGCAGATCAAAGAGTGACCGTCAGACATGTAGCTGAGGTCACGGGGATCTCATACGGTAGCGTTCGAACAATCCTTGTGGAAGAATTGCATATGAAAAAGGTCTCTGCGCGTTGGGTACCGCGAATGTTAACCGACGAGCACAAGAAAAAACGAGTCGATATCTCAAGGATGAATCTCCAAAAGTTCCAAGCAGATCGGAAAAAAATTATGTCACGTTTCGTGACCATGGACGAGACCTGGATCAACCATTTTGATCCTGAAACCAAGCAACAATCGATGACTTTGAAGCGAGCCTCCTCACCAACACCGAAAAAGTTCAAAGTGTCAAGTTCGGGGAAAGGTTATGGAGTCCGTTTTTTTGGGACGCCGAAGGAATAATTATGGTGGAATATTTGGAAAAGGGAGCCACTACTTTGGGCTCTTACCACGCGGATCAAATACGAAGATTGCGGGAAGTCATTAAGGCAAAAAGACGCGGCAAACTGCGAGCTGGAGTGCTGTTTCACCAAGACAACGCTCCGGCTCACAAACCCGCTGTTGCGATGGCTGCCATTCAAGAAATGGGATTCGAACTGCTAGAACACCCACCCTATTCGCCAGATCTAGCTCCCAGTGGCTTCTACCTCTTTCTTTGTCTCAAGCAACACCTCCGAGGCAAGAAATTTGAAGACAATAGTGAAGTGATGGCCGCTGTTGAGACGTTTTAGGAGGGTCAAGACAAAAAAATAATTTCCCAGGGAATCCTGGGTTTAGAAAAAAGATGGACTAAATGTATTGGCTTGTTAGGAGACTATGTAGAAAAATAAATTATTTTTGTAACTGTCATCACCGTATTTCATTGCGATTCTCATTACTTTTTGATCACCCCTCGTATAATTGAATTGCTATTTTCTTTTCTTGCATGACTTTTGGGCGGTAGTTTATATGACAGAAGGTGCCATGCATATATTACGTAACACTCCAAGGGGAAAGGAAGAGGGAGGGGGGATATTTAAAAATGTTACAAAGTGTAACATAGAGGGAGGGAGGGGGGAGTCCTTGAAAATTATTACGTAACAAAATTTAAAATAGTTGTTTTGTGGCACTAAATTGTAAAGTCAAACTTTAAAATTTATTTGCCGCGCGAGGTGTCAGTAGACGCTAGACGCGGTAAACAAAATTCAGTTGCATTTTTAAAAGCTTGTGATTAAAATATTTAAAAGTGTGAGGAGGGTACAATGAATTTGTTACGTAACATAGGAAGGGGGAATGTTACTAAGTGTTACATGGGGAGAGGGGGAGTTAAAATACTCTAAAAATTGCATTACGTGATATATGGATGGTCCCTAATAACTGAATATGCTAGAACATATCGTCCAATTTGAATGTTTCGTTCAAAATGCTTTGATTCAATTTAATTGCAATTCATAAGCGCGGTCTATAAACTCTGTTTTATTTTTGCCTTAGATTCGGTCATCTCGAAAGGCCAAAATTGACTATAAAATTTATTAAGGGCAAGCATTTTGGATGTTTTAAAGTTGGTTTCGTTGTTGACGCAGAATCGTGACAATATCATTATTGAAAAAAATCTATTCGCGTCAGAAATCACAAAGAATAGAAAAATAAAAAAGGCCACTTTCGGAGACATCAATAATAATTTTAAGATATGGAGTTCATGCTTCTTCCAAGGTTTGTAATTATTTTTGGGAAAAAAGCATATAATAATAAGATGATAGACTGTTTTTCATGACAAAATAATTTTCGCTTGGTACACCACCGAAAGCTAGTATGATGCAGTTAAATACGAAATAATATAAAATGTAACCCATTTTTACGGTTCTAACAAGTTTCTTCAAAGGTACATCGATCTGGGGCAACATTTTGATCGCCTCACTATTAATAAAAACACTTGTGTCCTAAATATGTACGAAACTACATGCGGAGGATCCTCACACATATGCTGATGGTAAAATGTGTGCTCCAATTAGACAAAAACACAATATGTATTGCGATTACAATGTTTGATCAGCTTTTAACAATGATTGGATAGTGCTCTCGATTTTTCGCTATAAAAACTCGCGTCTTTCGCTACAAAGGCATCATTAACAATTTCGAAATCAATCAAACAAACCAACTTTGTAACAATTCTGAGTGCAAAATGAAGTTAATTTACTGGTTTGTTGGTCTTGTCGTCCTGGTAGCAGCTTTTGAGAGAATCAATGGTGCTACGAAAAGCCGATTAATCGAAACCGATGTGAACTCACTGAGTAACTCGCTGAGTGACTCACTGATTGATTCACCGAGTGATTCATATTTGTCGTCGCCCGAATCACCAGAATCACCCGAATCGCCCGAATCATCAGAACCAACCGAAACAACAGTAATTCCACCACCTGAACTGATCCCTCCAGAACCAAACTTTGATGATCCAGAGTTTGAACCCTAGCTATTTTGCAATAAATCAGTAGCTCGGATAAACCGTTTTACGAACTCAAAATGTTGTACGTAACAAAGCCAAAGTGAAAGAATTTCGTCAAACTATTGTTATTTATTTATATTTGATACGTTGATGTGTAATGTATTTTATTATACTAAAATAAATTATCGTGTATAATTATCATGCACCTAAGATAAGGTTGTTTTAAAAAAAAGTTTTAAAACAAATCAGGCTCAGTCAACGAAGCCAAGAAGAACAAAAATATTGATTTTAATTGACGAATGAAATGAAACATTTTAATCTTTTTCTTTGCAAATTATCCACATTTGATGCAAAATATCTAATGTCGTTTCAATTATTTCGAAGGTACATCTAAAACAAGTGATCCAGCTTAAATTGAATTTAAACTCGACCTGTTTTGCTTACGTAGAGATATTATTGATGGTCATCATCATATAGAAGAATTTTTTGTCCTGCCAGGAGATGGATTCCATAAATAATACAATAATTCGCTTCTGAAAAATCTTTCAACCAATATTGATGAAAGCAACATGGCTATAATTTATGTAGGCACATTGGACCGATTGGATTTTTGAAATATAAAAAGAAAATTAGATTAGAAATTCGATGGAAGTTAGAAACTAGATAGGTGAAATTCAGGGACCAAGTTAAAAGAAATTCAGTAAAATAACTTACCTATTGCCTGTGGCACTAAAACATCAGGATACCAGAATGTTTGACAAATAGGAACATCATGAACACTATCAATTGTTTTTATTTTTTCGACGCCTTCGATTCGTCTTAAATTGAAATCCGATTGTATTTTTTGTATTTTTACAGATGCCAATTCCGATGTAAATGCCGACGACCCACACGGCAATAGCGCAACTGCATTCAGGGAATTCTTCTGGCTCAATTAGGGAGCATAAAGGAGGACTTTATGCTAATAGCCATAGAGCATTTTGGACGCTTTTCCAACTTGTGAAAAGCAAATGTAGTTCATTTAATGGTGCGTCTGAAAGTTTGGCCATCATCCGTACGCTTTGAAAGACAGTTTTATTGTAGTCTGTGCAGCTTCGACTGGATCGCAGTGCTAATTCTTAAAAAAGTGAATCGAACACGTAAATTGAACCAACTCCGCCTTTCACGGGTACAAAGAAGCGCCTTAGTACTTATATATGCATATATAGCCAATAAAAATCATGAATCGATGTTAGGTTCTAAAGGATCCACTTGATTCATTTTCTCTTAATATTTTAGTATAAAATGCATAGCAATGTACAATGCACCCAAGAGAACAGTGTATTGTGACGATCACTTTCGTAGTGTTGGCGGCAACGAAAATCGCTGAGGTGCGCCACGGACGTCGAGAACTGGAAGAAAGCTTACCACAGGTAATCAGAATTTACTCATCGAATGGAGGGGCGTAACCGTCCGTTTGATGCGGTATTTGTGTATTGAGCAGACATTGAATATCGTCCCCCGATTACGATTAGGAAATTAAGCGTCATAGTCGTGATCATCGAAATTAAATCATTCTATAGAAATATCAACAGATTGTTTAGTCGTCTTTTTCTTCTTTTGTCTATTGCCTTCCTTTTTCTTCTGGAGATGCAGAGGTTTGCGTCCCTGATCACTACCGTTTTAGTGCCACTGATGATTTTTTTCGATGTAGCAGCTATTAAATAAAAATTGTCAAAAGTAACACAGATTTGGTTATGTATGCCGACGCGTCCTCGATGGTTCTCCAGCCAAATTGTGATGGTTTATGCCTAATAAGGTTTTAGAGATTGCATCTTATTGAACGCATGTGGAAGAAGGCACCTTATATAAACCTGATTGTCTTGAGCAGGAGATTGTGAAGAGCTAACTGAAAAGCATGTCTGTGAATGCTACTTACAGAAACTTCACAGCAAATTCGTTCCATTTCCAAGCAGTATTCTTCCGAAGACCGATGCCCACGTTTAAACTGGCTTTTTACCCAAAATGTTGCTGACATATTTTTCTGCGGTCCTATCCGATATTTTTATTTCCTCGCGGCTTTTATGTCTACTTTTAAAGCTGTGCTCGTCACTTTGTATGATTTTGAATGAACCTTATACATCATTTTTATGTTTCTGGTAGCTTCAGTTGCTGTTCCTGTATTTTGTATCTGTATTCCCCAGTGACGTCCGAATTATTTTGGTTTTCTCACAATTTCTGATATGAAAATTTAATTTTGACGCTTTTTTAAATGATTTCCAACAATCTAAATTGATTGAAATTTACCTATATCCCTTGTTGATTAGGATTTGAATGCGAGAAATGCACAAAAACTATTGCAAATGTTTTGATTCAAAAAAGTTGGTATGTTTTTGATTGGTCAGATTTTGATCCACCAGTAATCTTTTATACAATTACTGTAATCAAAACTTTGTAGAAAAAAGACTGAAATGTTAATGTTTGCCTGATCTGAATTGGTCTCCTTTTTCTCCTTTTTAGGGACATATAATGCGTTCAGTCATTTTTCCCAGCCCATATCTTGCAGATGATTTGACGGAGAAGGTACATATATGTCTGTCCAATTTTTTTGAAGAAGCGTTGGTGGTAAACCTTTGATTCCACAAGCCTCATTTTGTTTTTGTTGTTGTACAACTGCTTTTAGGATACGTTTTGCAGCCGATTTAATTTTCTCTCGGCATTTCTTTTTCGTGTTGGGAGAATAACATCTTCAAACGATAGCGACCATCGTCTGTTCTTCGGCATGACGGATTTTTATAGACTAAAACTACATCCACCTTTCATGCCTATCTGTTGCTTATATAATGCTTCGCACAGCCTAGACAATAAATGAATATCATCTATAGGATACCATTAATGTGTAGAACTCATGCTTGTAATCACCTCTTTTCGTACAAATCTAATAATAACTCTTTCTGACCAGATACAATATTTTCTGATAAAAAGCGTTCCCATTACAATAAACCGTATTTAATCATCTGTATTTGTTTATTTTTTCGAAATAAACCTTTATTTACTACCAAAGATTGTTACGATAACGATCGATTTAAAAAGATATTATACAAATTAAATTAATAAATTTAAGATTGCAATCAACTATTTTTTCTAAGTCGAAAAATACGCATACAAAAGCTAATACGATAAAACTAATTTTTTTTTTTGCATAACATCATCAACAAACCGACCATCATATCAATCCGAGATACATACATAAATTGGATTCTCATTCGTAGATATGCAGATTAACAATTTGCAGAAATTCCATTTCACTTTCAATTCAACTCGTTTCGATATTAATCCGATGAAAAGAAAAGTCAGAAAGTTAAAAAAATGGTCAAATGGCAATCGATTCTGTTATGCAATCGATTAATAAAAGATACAATTTTATACGTGAAGTTTACATACCATAAATTTCTTTTAATTATTATTTAATTATTCAAATCAGCTTGATGCGATCGAAAGTACATACCTGAAATGAAATGAAAAATAATTTTAGAAGCTTATGTCAATTATGAATCATGCTATACAAATATGTAGACTATTTAATTCCATTCCCAATGAATAAATTGAAACACATTTATTTACAAATTGTTGCTAATTTCACCAGTCGAAACAAATAATACGCCTGTATTAATGCAAAATAATCGATCGCGTATTTCATACTGCCTCAAACTGTTACACAATTTGATAATAAGAATGGAAATTTTCACACATTCACCAAAATGAATGATACCAAAACAATAACATTTGATAAGACAGTTATCGTGAAAAGCTTCGATTGAATTGATGAATAAAAACGAATTTGTTGATAGGGGATGCTAAAAGCAAAAAGCTTTTTCAAATAAAATATTCTTATCAAGGTCCTCTCAATGGAATAATGAAATATTATGCAATGATTAGAATTAAAGCTATTTCTATTTGGTAATTATCTTACGTTGGTTTGTATTAAAAAAAATTAATTTGGTTGCCACACATAAAAGTGTAAAGCACCGCCATTTCTTTAATTTAACCCTCGCAACTCACAATTGGATACAGATACCATAACATCTTTTAGGTGACGTATTTTTTTGGTTGATCAACAAATGGATTGCATCTCATGAATTTGACACCATGACCAAATTTAGGTTGCTAAGCAAATTATAAGGATCTATTTAGACCGTTTCATACTTGGGTTACAGCCTCGTGCACACCCGGCGCACTCCAATGTGTACTTGCATCGTTATTGGCCGGTTCCGGACGCAATGGTGGTTGCGGGAAACCATTCTTGGCTACCACATCTCGCCGGCCATCTTCTCGGCAAAAATTCCGATGGAAATTCTCACATAACGTAGATCCCCGGAAATCGAACGCCGATATATCGATGCCAACAAAACAAAATGTAATGATTTCGATTTGATGATCTTGAACAACTCTGCATCTGAATTGTTGTAAAAAAATACGAAAGAAAAGAGAGAATATCTGGCGTAGCGTTTCATTATCTTTATCACAACGACATTCTGTTCATTAATTTTTCGTATTACGAATATATTCATTTTTTTCAATTGAAAAGATTTCTGTTATTTCGAAGAATAAAACCTTTAGTAAAAATATAGGTTTCCCGATTTTCTAGCATTACTGCGCGTTTTCTTTTGGGTTGATTTACTTCACACGTCTGGCAGGTCCACTTCATTCTTTACATTTCTAGCAAGAGCTCAAACCAATTGGAGAGGATTGCGTTATTGGTAGTCGTTCAAAAAAGTCGTGGTGGATTCATTGGAGTTACTTTGTCTCGTTCATAATTTTAACAGGATCGATTTGATGTCGATCTGAAACATTCTCGATTGTTGAAAATGTAACGAAGTGTATTGATGTGAATTAAAGCGAAAAAATAGGATATTTTGATTGAAAAAGTCTGTGAATAACGAAAAGTGTTGATGAAACGTTCTTGAACGGCGGCCGAAAATTTTGGGTGGCGATTTAATCGTGCATATGCATCAAGGGAATATCCACACAAATGATGTGGAATCGCATGCGGTGGTTCGTGGAAGAGTTGGCCCGGACAACATCTATGCATGGTGAGCTTCACTGACGTCCGTTATCCCGAAATATGTACGTCTACATTTACGTAATTTTTGTAGAATCAATCTTTTTTTTTTGTTCAGGTCCTCAAAATGCGATTTAATGTCTTTGATTGCGATTTTATGTCAATATGCGCGTGTAAAGCGATTTAGAGTGAAGTTGGAGGAATTATTTAGAAAAAGGAATGTAGTTTAAGCTAGATTTTTTTAGATATTCGAGATTTTCTTAATACAGTCATTTATGGCTATTGAATCTCACGTAATACGATATCAAGAGATATCATCTGAAGAAATATCTGAGGGTTCGTCGTCGCCTGCGGCCAAATCTGTTTGATTTAAAATAAACCCGGTGTCAAAAACACCCAGTTCTGCTATTTCAATATGCCCAGTAAACACAGCTTTTTTCAAAACTGAACACAATGTCAACAAATAAAAACAACGAAAACAATTTATTTCATTTTTCGATACCTAATCTATAATTTCAATCATTTTTTTGAGCACTTCCAGTTTTCAAAACAAAATTGTGATGTCATCCTTGGATGCAGTAGAGTTAGAAGAATTTTTTTACGGTAGTAAAAAATGGAAATCATTTTCATGTTAAGGGGATAACTTTGTGATCGAAGTTGAATTGATTGTACGATAAATTTTCTACCTACAATAGCTCGCAAAAAAAACTAATTCATTTTTTCCTGGTATTTTGTTGAAGGCAAAAACCAGGTTTCTATGTATCTAAAAGATGTTCATTTTCCTTTTGATTTTTTCAACCATAATGTTGAATATTTTCCACCGATTGTTATCAATGAAAATTTATTTCAGTTAAATAACTGGCGCGTTTGGTTCATGATGTATGCCATTCCCTTAGACCAATGTCGCAGTGCATCATTGATTGATTTTAGTCGTATTCAACGAATAGCTCCTTATGTATTTTCCTAAATACGTTCAGTGAGCACGTCTTTCGGGAACTACTTAAAGGTTTCTGGCAACCAGTGCCCTTCTTTTACTATCTTTTAAAATATTGGCATAAATGATTTCCCACCTGTAATAAGTTCATTGAACCAGGAAAAACTCAAAACGCTACAGGAAGCTAGAGAGGACTCGTGGTTCTAGAACAACTGGCAAAAGTTGCTAGAAGCTCAGTTCTCGGACTACGTGTGTACCGAACGTGATAAGTACACCAATTGTTTATTGATCGAGACATCGTTAATATTTTCCCATAAAAATTGCCTAAAAAGTGGATGGAGATTCATTTCAGACAAAAATTCTAACCACAATTCTCCATCACTCCATTTGAAGATAATTGTTCATATTTTGCAGCATTGCGTATACTTCAGGCGTGTAATTTTTGACAATGTTGAAATAACATGTACTTCAAAAAGAAACCAACAGGTGGCCAGCCATGTTTCTTCGAATAATAATTTTACAATACTGTAACAAAGCTTTTAAAATAATGCTGATTATAAACCACCGGTTGACAGATTTTATGGGTCCATTTAAAGTCATCGAATTTATTTTGATAGTTTTTGCAAACTCCAATGTGTACTTGCATCGTTATTGGCCGGTTCCGGACGCAATGGTGGTTGCGGGAAACCATTCTTGGCTACCACATCTCGCCGGCCATCTTCTCGGCAAAAATTCCGATGGAAATTCTCACATAACGTAGATCCCCGGAAATCGAACGCCGATATATCGATGCCAACAAAACAAAATGTAATGATTTCGATTTGATGATCTTGAACAACTCTGCATCTGAATTGTTGTAAAAAAATACGAAAGAAAAGAGAGAATATCTGGCGTAGCGTTTCATTATCTTTATCACAACGACATTCTGTTCATTAATTTTTCGTATTACGAATATATTCATTTTTTTCAATTGAAAAGATTTCTGTTATTTCGAAGAATAAAACCTTTAGTAAAAATATAGGTTTCCCGATTTTCTAGCATTACTGCGCGTTTTCTTTTGGGTTGATTTACTTCACACGTCTGGCAGGTCCACTTCATTCTTTACATTTCTAGCAAGAGCTCAAACCAATTGGAGAGGATTGCGTTATTGGTAGTCGTTCAAAAAAGTCGTGGTGGATTCATTGGAGTTACTTTGTCTCGTTCATAATTTTAACAGGATCGATTTGATGTCGATCTGAAACATTCTCGATTGTTGAAAATGTAACGAAGTGTATTGATGTGAATTAAAGCGAAAAAATAGAATATTTTGATTGAAAAAGTCTGTGAATAACGAAAAGTGCTGATGAAACGTTCTTGAACGGCGGGCGAAAATTTAGGGTGGCGATTTAATCGTGCATTTGCATGAGGGGAATTTCCACACAAATGATGTGGAATCGCATGCGGTGGTTCGTGGAAGAGTTGGCCCGGACAACATCTATGCATGGTGAGCTTCACTGACGTCCGTTATCCCGAAATATGTACGTCTACATTTACGTAATTTTTGTAGAATCAATCTTTTTTTTTTGTTCAGGTCCTCAAAATGCGATTTAATGTCTTTGATTGCGATTTTATGTCAATATGCGCGTGTAAAGCGATTTAGAGTGAAGTTGGAGGAATTATTTAGAAAAAGGAATGTAGTTTAAGCTAGATTTTTTTAGATATTCGAGATTTTCTTAATACAGTCATTTATGGCTATTGAATCTCACGTAATACGATATCAAGAGATATCATCTGAAGAAATATCTGAGGGTTCGTCGTCGCCTGCGGCCAAATCTGTTTGATTTAAAATAAACCCGGTGTCAAAAACACCCAGTTCTGCTATTTCAATATGCCCAGTAAACACAGCTTTTTTCAAAACTGAACACAATGTCAACAAATAAAAACAACGAAAACAATTTATTTCATTTTTCGATACCTAATCTATAATTTCAATCATTTTTTTGAGCACTTCCAGTTTTCAAAACAAAATTGTGATGTCATCCTTGGATGCAGTAGAGTTAGAAGAATTTTTTTACGGTAGTAAAAAATGGAAATCATTTTCATGTTAAGGGGATAACTTTGTGATCGAAGTTGAATTGATTGTACGATAAATTTTCTACCTACAATAGCTCGCAAAAAAAACTAATTCATTTTTTCCTGGTATTTTGTTGAAGGCAAAAACCAGGTTTCTATGTATCTAAAAGATGTTCATTTTCCTTTTGATTTTTTCAACCATAATGTTGAATATTTTCCACCGATTGTTATCAATGAAAATTTATTTCAGTTAAATAACTGGCGCGTTTGGTTCATGATGTATGCCATTCCCTTAGACCAATGTCGCAGTGCATCATTGATTGATTTTAGTCGTATTCAACGAATAGCTCCTTATGTATTTTCCTAAATACGTTCAGTGAGCACGTCTTTCGGGAACTACTTAAAGGTTTCTGGCAACCAGTGCCCTTCTTTTACTATCTTTTAAAATATTGGCATAAATGATTTCCCACCTGTAATAAGTTCATTGAACCAGGAAAAACTCAAAACGCTACAGGAAGCTAGAGAGGACTCGTGGTTCTAGAACAACTGGCAAAAGTTGCTAGAAGCTCAGTTCTCGGACTACGTGTGTACCGAACGTGATAAGTACACCAATTGTTTATTGATCGAGACATCGTTAATATTTTCCCATAAAAATTGCCTAAAAAGTGGATGGAGATTCATTTCAGACAAAAATTCTAACCACAATTCTCCATCACTCCATTTGAAGATAATTGTTCATATTTTGCAGCATTGCGTATACTTCAGGCGTGTAATTTTTGACAATGTTGAAATAACATGTACTTCAAAAAGAAACCAACAGGTGGCCAGCCATGTTTCTTCGAATAATAATTTTACAATACTGTAACAAAGCTTTTAAAATAATGCTGATTATAAACCACCGGTTGACAGATTTTATGGGTCCATTTAAAGTCATCGAATTTATTTTGATAGTTTTTGCAAACTTTTTTCACTGCGGCGAAGATATCATTTAGCTGTTCTTCAAAAAAAAATGACAACGTCTCTCTACCGAAATAGCTCTTTTTCGTTGCAATTATTAAAATTTCGCCCCATTTTCGATCGCTTTCACGATCATCAATTTTGCATCTTCAAACATTTTGTCAAAAAAAATCAATCTAAATATAATTTCATAACATCTTTCCATTTCATCTCGTATCGTCTTATGCAACTCGACAACGTGTCGTGTTTATGTCTCTATTGTTTTCGTGTTTCGTTCAGATTTTAATATGATTTGATCTTTCACGCAAATTCCAATTCCAAAAATTAGCATGATAAAATCAATAGACATCCATATAAATATCTTCTGTCTCGATGTTTATCTTTCGCTGAAAACTTTTCCAACTTTTCCTCGGCGTAACAGTCACTGTTCAATAATGATCGACAAAAATCGTGTACACTTTAATTTTATAGCGTCGCTGGTGTAACGAAACTATCACGATTCGATAATTCCCACGATTTTCAATTTGTTTTATATCTTTTTTTCGAGCTCAGATTAACAAAAAGATGATGAAAAATTATTGTAATTGGTGAAATGTGAATAATCAAGCGATTCCGTTTGATTTTCAGAGCAGCTGAAGATATGATCGTGGGATACAATTATGTAAAGAAATTTCAGTAGTTCGAAACTGAAATGTTGAACAAAGTGCAGTTTAAACCATCTTCAAAAACAAAATGGAGTAAAAATTACAGAGCAGCATGCATACTATCTAAAAGCAGCTGTCGAATTGAATTATTTTAATTCTACAGTTGATGTGTTACACGAAGTACCCAAAGGAAAAGAGATACGTCAACTTGTTTAATTGTTTTTTTTCAACGACAAACAAATTTTTAAATAAATACTGTTTAATTTGAACGAAAATTACACAAAAGTAAAAAAAAATACGTTATCATTTCCAATTCTCAAGGAATGTCTCAAGGCGGACGTTTAAGTCCAATCGTTTTAACATCGTCACAAATCAAGATTGCTTGGATTTGGGATGATTTTGTGGCGTATTATGAAAAGCATGGACTGAAAAAAGCTTAGATTGTTGAGATCAAGAATTTTTTTAGTATTTTTCGAACAGAATCGATGATAGTTCGTACTGAGCTGAGCTCCTAGCACAACTATGGTACTGCTTAGAAGAAGAATAGTCCCCCGTTGTTCTGAATAGAAGTTTAAAGGCTCTAGTACATTACCACACAAAAGTGTGTCCATTACCTCACAAAATTGTGTACATTACTACACAAAAGTGATCGTATTACCACAACCTCTTTGTAACTCGATGGTGCATTCCTCAAAGTTAAATTCCGGGCCAGGCGGCGATTTATCCACTACAGCGCCGCCTGACGTTGTTTGACCACCAGAACTAAAATTCTAATTTAAAGTAATTGGTAAAAAAAATTCTAAAGGAATCTGACTCGAAACAGTTAATTTCAGGCAAGAGGTACAAAAAACATTGATATAAGAGTTAAAAAGACATTTATACAGCAACCCGTTTAAGAGAGAGCATACGATCAAGAGTCCTCCGCCCAAAGACGATGTTTTGAAGGAAAATATTGCACAATTCAAGGTCTTAAGCTTAGTTTTCTAACTAATAAAACGGGCTAAGTTCGAAAGACGTAGTGCAAATTTTAAATCGAAATATAAATGTGCAAGTGATTTTTTTCCTAAAGCATGACTAAATATGTCTGGTGGTGGACGAGTAAGAGCCGCAGTGAAAGGTAAAGTGTTTATTTCAATTCCTGTTATCAATCAAGCAGATTTCGTCAGCATTATGAGAAGTTTGGTATCAGATACAGCATATTCAGACAAAAATATAGTGCAGTAAAGTCTTGTAATCAAACCACATCAGCTTCGCAAAAAAAGTTGATCTGATTTCATAAGTAACTCGGTTGGAGGGGTGCAAGGAAACAGTGCCAAGCAATTCAATGTAGACTTTTTATTTTGTATTATTAAAAGTATCCTGCAGCATGCATTTTTATCAATATATTATTTAACCATTTAAGCGTGCCCAGTTCTTGGGCATACATTAATAGTGACAAGAGTTAAAGTTAAATATGTTATCCCTATGAATTCATATTCTTTGGTTTTCATACTTTTATTTTATTCTTTTATGAGTTTCATTTTTATTCATCATTTACGATTATTTCATTATTTTATCATTACTTTTTTATTATAATCAATTTTTGATTAAACTCTCCTCTAAGTCGTGTAAGATTAGAAAACAGAAAGGTTTTTTCCAGGCAGTACACTGTATCATTCCCTGAATGAAGTCCCATTTAATTTAATGTAGTTCCCAATTCCTTTAAGGAACCTGTATCCACGCGCAGAGTCTTGCCGGTAAAACTGCATCATCCCAAAGAGAGCAAGACCAAGGAATCAAATACAAATATCCATGACAAAAGAGTCACAACACGCCGTGGTCGCACCAAAGTTTTCAGTAATACCTTCATAAGGGGGCAGTATGAGTTCATTGTATGAAATTTATTTATCAAAATATTTATTAGAATGTTTTGAAACTTCTATGTAATAGAATGCGGACCTTGAACTATACAAAAAAAAATTGTTATAATTTTTCTTCAACCAGGGCGGTAAAATGGCGGCCTTAATGAGACGAGGCAAGTAAGTCTGAAACAAAAAATTTCAACGGTATTTTGAAAGTGGGTGGCTATGGTCGGAACTAGAACTAAACACTTTCCGTGAAAAAAAAACCAAATGGCAAACTTCAATTTTTTGAACCTTTTTTGCAACTAAAAATGTTTTAAAAAAGGTTTAAAAATTATAAAAAATTCTGATTCTAGTTCGGGCCGAAATCGGTCAAACAGATTTTTTAAAATCGTTTCAAGCAGGTCGAAAACATTGTTTTAAAAACGCAGAGCGCGCTCAGACAAGCTCTATTGTATCGCTGTATATACATTTATATACATATATTAATATTTCTTGGTTTCGCCGATCAAAATGAGAGTTCAATATAGTATGGAAAAAAGATGTTTTTGGAAAATCTATTTTTTGAAAAATCAAACCCAGGCTGCCCTCCCTTAATGCAGAAATCATTCTAAGAAATTATTTTCTAAACATTTATTGTATCATATATTTTTTGGTTTTAAAATTGGTGATCCGATAATTAAGTGCTGCTTAAATAAATTTACTAATGTGAACGACGGTCTGATTTTAGAAGTGCCATTGTACATGCGCCGAAGTTGTGGTTTAATTACACAGACAGCCCGATTAAGTAGTATTCCGACTAGCAGGTTTTCGTCAATACCATAGAAGTGAAGGATGTAAGTGTTCTTATAGAAGTTGCTTCTCTTTATCTGCACTCTTTGAAGACCCTTTTTTATCTGGATCCACCGATCATTAGCTTCAAGCTATTCAAAACTTTTTATCAAATTTGGAAAAGCGTTCTGTTACTACTCCACAATTCTATTTCCATAGTTGAATGCTTAAATTCATATATTGATTTTTCATCTCTATATTGGCTGTATTGTCTAAAGCACCTGAAAAAAGAGGGATGTCAGCCACGATTCTCTAATCCCTTTCTCATCAAATATCATTGAAATTCAGCACTTCAACATGCAAAACATACCCAAGCTTTATTTTTTTCCCAGACAATCTGCCTGCAAAATTTCACTTCAATCATCCCTACAATTATTTGTCACATTTTATAAAATCCCTAAGCAGTTTTTTTCCGGTATGAATTTAAATGATAAAACAATCAACAAAAAATATTCTAAGCACCAGCGCCTGAAACGACCAAACGCTTACCACCCCAAATTCTACATTCTTATTTTCTTGGCCTTCGTTCACATCACTTTTTCTTTTACTTCTACTTTTTCTTCGCCATCTTCTCTGAAGGAATCTATAAAAGTTATATTGTCTTAGTTTGCATATAATCATATGTACCTACAAGCATAGGTACATATATGCATATGCTTAATTGTTTCAAGTCAAGACATTACATGGGCTTCTTCTTCAAGTGGAATCCTATTAAAGTATGCAAGAATGGCAACGGCAAGCAACAATAACTAAAATAATTAACACAAATTTGTGTCTACTCTGCACGTACATATGTACATATCTTATTCTATTTTGTTGCTGATGTACTTGGTGATGAGGTATACGTAATAATGTCAATGACACATCGAAATATTCGTGACCTATCTATTAAAAAATAAAACTGGGTGGGTATGCAATATATAACTCTCAAGCAATATATTCTGCATGAACGAAGAAAGCCAGGAACAGTTGGACGGCCAGGATGGGTCGGGGTTGGTTGAAGGAATGGATTACAAGAACTACTTGATGTGGTGACACGTACAATGTACATTTTTGCAGTGGTGAGTAACGAACAGATTTACAATCTATGTATCAATATTTTTTTGCAAAATCTGAAGAGTATTGGATTCCCATTCTAATGGATTCGTAATCCTTGAAAGGGATCACAAATATGACTGATCCCTTGAAATATCTCTTTAAAAGTTCAAGTTGTTTCATTAAATTTATCAGAAACAAAACTACCTTGGAGTTCACGTCACAAAAAAAATGCTCGGAATCATGAAAATTTGGCCAAATATGCTTCGATTTCATTGAAATTTGTCGCAACTTTTCAGAGACTAATATTTTGCTAGTAGGATGATTTTTTTTATTACATTGAGAAAACAATGTTTCATCTACTAGCTATATTAATTTTCAAATTCAATATGTTTGTTTTCCCACAAGCTATCAAATTAATTTCACGACAACCTGTAAATAATTGAAGAAGAAAAATTCCAGGAAAAACCAGCCTTCTTTGAATTTCAAGTGTCTTGTATTCTTGCTGTACACGCTCTTGTTTCTACTTATCTCCAAAACATATTCTAGTCACGCAACAATTTCACAAACGATATTAACGAAAAGGCTGGGTTTTTTTCGGGTGGAATTTCTTTTACAACTGTAAAATTTTTTTTCTTTTAGAATATTCTGTTGTTAAAAAATACAGTTCATAAGATGTCTTTTTATTTTGATAATACCAAGAAAATTAGAAGAGCAGCGAAAAAAGTGAAAAGATTCATCCACTACAAACAAACAAATATTGGCTTATGCTTAGGTCTTTTTATTTCTGAACGGTGGTGGTAGCATGGTAGAAGTCAAAGAAGAAGAAAAATCAATTTAATTTTTTTTGGGAGGATACCGAATGAAGAAACAAAATGCAGATGAAATGCTAACAGACATTTTTGTCACAATTAATGTTAGAATGTCAACTGTTGTGACAGGATAATATCAAGAGTACATTTTTAGTAGACATTTTTCTGCAAACATCCAGTGAGTGTGTGCGTGTTGGCATGTGATATGATACGGGTCAAAGGACAATGATAATGACAAAGTTTAAACAGAGAGCGTCAAAGGATATTTTATTTGATGAGGACATGATTCGGATTCAGTTGACTGACATGGAAATATCATTTGTTATTAAAGGATTGGTAGTGTTTGTTCGAAATTATTTAAGAAAATTAATTTTATGAAAATGCTTATAAATCATCAGCATTACATATCAATGTTAAAACCAACTTGAATATTTTCCACATGAAATTAATTAGTTTAATTAAAACATGAACAAATCTATTTACCTATTTAAAATACCCCGAAAATATTTAATAATTTATTACGAATGTTGCACAAAAATGGCAGCATTAACTTAACAAGGAAACATCAAAATTTAGCTAACAAATGAGGTTCGAACGAAAACAAATGAGAGTTATTCAGAAGGCTAAATTTGAACAAATGACGACAATATTGATGAAGGTATGAGTTACGAATTTTTTGGAACTGTAATACCCATCAACATCAAAAACAAAAAACAAGTATATTCTCAATATCGCATGCAATCGTAGCCGAAGCCAACGCATCAGGCACACACAAAGAGATCACAGTACACCGCTATTTGCCGCTATGACGCAACATCACTAATCCATGTCAATATGCTACCTATATAAGTATACGAAATTTCAAGCGAGTCAATCATTGACGCTTCGCTAATTGGCATTAATGCCTTCTTGTATGGAACTTAAAAATGACATTCTGTTTATATGAGTAGAAAAAAATTGTAGCAATTTGCCAGAAAATCTTCCCATTTTCCCTACCAAAAACACGATTTTTCGGTAAGGAACACAGAACATTGTTGTGAAAAATATCGACGTCGAACACTAGACGTCTGGAAATTTTCAAACAAAGCCATATTTGTGGAGATTTTTTGCAGTTCAAATAACACAAATTTTTTAATATAAGCTGCAATAAACAGCCTTCCCTGATGGAATATGCTTGTTGTGTTTTCTGCATTCTCTAAGAAAATGTTTCATACATATATAGAAAGAAAATAAAACGAGGAAAATTACTGAACCAAAGATTGAATATCAATAAATATCATAAATCATATCTTTGAATTTTCGTCTCAATGAAAATTATTTCTTATAGTCGATACATACCGCAACTTGCCGAGATTTCGATTTATTGCATCATCATGCCTTCCTAAATCAAAAATAGAATCACTTTTATGTGCACATTGAAACGTGGAAAAATCTATTTTAATTCTACATCCACTTCACAATTCCCAACGCAATTTGTGCACGATTGAAACAGAGTACGTATACAAGAAATTGCAATTTCAGCAAGAATACGGATGCGGAAAATAGCCAAGACAAGGTACATACTACCAAAAATAGTAGCCGATGAGTGCACCACGCCGAAAACGACGGAAGAAATAAATTCCGTGAAAGGTCAATTCCGTTGTACACTTCACCCTTTTTTCAAGAAGGATACGGAATGTGAGGATAGCAGCACCACGAAAAATCACGAGTTCAATGTCTGACCAAGGAACGTGGTTCTCTTTTGGACGATGCCTGGCGGAAGTATCTTTACTTCTGCTTGTTCTTTGCCAATGATAGATGGTTATATGGTAATGCTGATGATATGCTCTTCTTGGCTTGGTCCTGGCTGGTCTGATCTTGGGTGGTAGACTGGTGTCTATTATGAAATCTTGCTTTCAGCTATAATTTCAAGATTTAAAAGATGTCGTCACAGATATTTGGTGGTGGATGCAGTTCAGGCTGCGCAATTCAAGCCTGCAAGCAACTTTTTCATAAAAATATATACGACAAATACTCTTGTAGGCATTTGAATTTGATTGCAATGAAAAAATTGGTTTTCTAGTCGAAGTGGTATCCATGTTTTCCAAGATGATATTACTAACTTATAAGGAAGTTAAAATTGTAGTGTTTGGTAGCATTTTTCGATAAGGACGAAAGGCAAACAGTTTTACGAAGGCCATAGAGTAAATTTATAGTTTAAAATTCAATGAAATTTCGAATAGCTACTATTTTAACCTTGCACTTTCTCATGAACACTAACTTTGGTATCCTTGTACGGCTCTATTTCAAAGATCACAACATCCATCCTCACCTAAAATGCCATATACTCTTGTATTTGTTTCAAAGCTTCGGCCTTTTCACAGCATTGGATCATTCCTAAGCAAAAATTTCATCTACCACAGCTCCTGCATCTTTTATTGAAAAAAACTGCATCTCGACTGAAAAACCAACAAAGCAGTACCTTATGCAATCCAATGAAACCTCCGCAGCTATTTTGTGTGACCTCTTCGGCAAATGTGAAGTGTTTGCTGTTTTCAATTGACGACAATACCGAGGAAAATGTTAAACAAAATGAAAGACACGCTAACATCAACAACGATGGAAGCAACCGACAATAAGGAACAGTTTAAGTTACCTTGAAGATATTTTCGAAGACGAACAAAACAATTTTCCACTTCCACATTCACATTGACATTAAGTTTTGTCTCACGACCACCTCAACTTACATATGTATTTTCATTTGCTATTTTAGTTTTCATTTGGAGTTCTCAACAATGAAGGATCATATACGCTTAAGTTGCATTTGGGAATTATAGTCGATCTATCTATCCAATGTTTATTATTGCAAGGAAAGTGCATTTTTTTGGAGAAGGCAACAGTTTGTCGCGAAAATTGGATTGAATTGGTTTTTATTCAAGCAGAGCTGAAGATGGTTTTTGGATACTAGGAATGGTACTAACTATAGAATATCAACTAGGATGCCAAAACATATTCGAAATATTATAAAACAAGAACTTCCCACATACTGGGAAGTTAACAAGCATAAACCAGACCAGTTGTGATAATCGATCTGCAATTACTCCAGTAGCATTATTCAACTGAAAAACGAGAAAATATTACCCAATTTGTTTGATATTTGTCAGAAATATCGGAAGAATATTTTCTGATCCTTTCGATGAGGTCAACATTGGTTTTGTCAATTTTTAGTACTACTCGTAGATATAGGTGTACCCGTATCACGATAGAAACATGTTGGAAACATTTTTGTTCTTTAGAGATAGCTTTCCAATTCTCTTTGAAATTTTGTTTCCAATGCCACAAATGACTTGGTACACGGATCTTTAACAAACTGATGACAATTTTAGCCACACAATCGTCGCCAGCATTGATTTAGGAAAATTCACAATAATATTAAATTGAAAATGAAATTTACTTATTTTATCTAGATTGAAATTTTAACAATACATATCAGGAAATCATCAAAAAAGAGGCTACTTATCATGAAAGTAACAAAATATCTTTCTACGATCGAAGAAAGCATTCATTAATGGAACATATCAAGTCGTATTAGTTTTACAAACCTCAATAAATTTATGCAAATCGAACCAGGCTTAACATTATTAGTTTGATTGAGACAAAGAGAGTGAAAAAAAGAGACAGAAAGATAAAAATAGATAGAAAGAAAATAGAGAGAAAGAAAGAAAATAGAGAGAAAGAAAGAAAATAGAGATAAAGAAAAGAAAGCAAATAGAGGAAAGGATAAAAGGGAAAATCTAGAAAAAGGAGGGAGAAAAAGAAATGAGAGAAAACGAAAAGAAAGAGAATAAAAGAAAAAAGATAGAGACAAAGAAAAGAGCGAAAAAAAGGGAAAGAGAGACAAAGCCAAGAGGAAAAAAGTAGAAAGAAATAGAAGAGACAGAAAATAGAAGAGCAAAAGAGGAAATAAAAAGAGATACAGAAGAAAAAAATTAGAATAGAAAAAGAAGACAGAAAAAAAAGACCGAAAAAGACCGAAAAAGAAGACAGAGAAAGAAGACAGAAAAAGAAAATAAAAGAAAAAGAAGACAGAAAGAAGACAGAAAAAAAGATAGAAGAAGAACATAGAAAAAGAAGATGAAAAAGAAGACAGAAAAAGAAGGCAGAAAAAAAGACAGAAAAACAAGACAGAAAAAGAAGAGAGAAAAAGAAGACAGCGCAAGAATACAGAAATGGAAGACAAAAAGAAGGGCGAAAAAGAAGGGAGAAAAGAACATAGAAAAAGAAGATGAAAAAGAAGACAGAAAAAGAAGGCAGAAAAAAAGACAGAAAAACAAGACAGAAAAAGAAGAGAGAAAAAGAAGACAGCGCAAGAATACAGAAATGGAAGACAAAAAGAAGGGCGAAAAAGAAGGGAGAAAAGAAGAGAGAAAAAGAAGAGAAAAAGAAGAGAAAAAAGAAGAGAAAAAGAAGAGAAAAAAGAAGAGTGAAAAAGAGAAAACGAAAAATAAGACAGAGGGACATAAAGAGATAACTAAACTTAGAGCGGAAAAAACAGGATTCACTCAAAAAATGTAAACAGCAAACAAGCAATCGCCCTGGTTCATCTAAAGGTCATCATCTCATAGCTTTATAAGGAAATTGAGAGAATGAGTCGTAAAAAAAACTTCTTGTCAGATTTGGGGTAATACAACATTTTTAAATAGCCTGGAGTGCAAACATAAAATCACGAAAATCATTTAACACAATATTGTGATATGATCCAAAATAATATTTGTCCACTGTCGGAAGATGTTAGGTGTTACTTTAGTCCCTTAATTTTCAATATAGATCTAGATTAAATTCGTAAATTAAAGTTGGCTTTTTGAATATGCATCTGGATTTGAACTACTAAACTGGAAAAAACCATTGAAGAGAGAAAAACAAAGTTTAAGTTTCAAACGAATCGAACCATATTTTTAAAAGATGTAGAATTGCGTGGTAGCATCACGCCGGAGAAACCCGGTACTACGGTAGTTTCTGAAGTTCGACAAATATGACTCAATTCGTATGGAATTTGATAAGTGCATTGTCAATTCTTTTTCATTTTCTTTGAATTGAATTTGTGAAGATTTTTATCGCTGTTTGAAAGGTACACTTGTTATGATTTCATTATTTAACTATATTTTTCAGCAATTTGGATTCGTAAAATATCACAGAGATGCTACAAGCACCGAAATACATAAATTAGATAAAGATTTGAAATTTCAAACAGACACAATCAGCATGAAGAATTTCGCAAACAATAATTTAACATGGGATTCTGTTGAACATAGGAAAGAAAATCCTAATCAGAACATCATTTTCATTTCTCTTTCCATCTTAATTTTTATAGCAGCCACAATCCACTATTTTTAGCGATTTCTACAGAATTCACTTTCATCTTATTTTCAGCTCAGCAACATTGGCAATTTGTGAATTTCAGATTCATACAACTTTTCCGTCTACACTGTACAAAGGTGCGTGCAAAAAGTCCACACGACACGGTACCAATATACCTTTCAATGGAAGGGTCATAGGCCTTCCAACAGCACTTTGCGGATGGAGCAAGCCCCATCCTCCGGCCGCGCCATCCACTAGCTTTAATTGTTTTTGTTTACATCGTCTATGGCTGTTCAAATCTTTTCTTTTGCAATTCCAAGAATAGTGCAACATCTCGATTGAAGACATTTTTGCAATGTATCGACATTCTTGTTGTTTGCCATCCGCGTTGTTGCATATGTACTATGTATAGATTAGTTAGCCCCGAGCTGCCAGGAAGGCTCCCATGGATTCTTGTGCAGGACTCGTCGTTTCGATGATGCTGGATGGCATTCGATGCATTCTTCTGATGCTGCAACACCAGAATATATACATAGTACGGAAGTAACCTTTTGAGAGCTATTCTTGTCGCATGGCGGAGTAGCTATTTTTCGTGGTCGATGACGTTGTGTTGTGTTGTGTCTCTTGGATTTAGTTGTGTCATTGAACTTGACGGGCGAACGATGGTCGTTTCGAATTAGAAACATCGAATTGGGCGGTCCATCATTCGGGTTTTGGCCTAGGGATGGTCATGATACCACACGACGGGATGGATGGATTAATGGTCTTCCATGGATGTATGTGGCATATGTGTTGGAAGACGTGACAACAAACCGCAAGATCAAAAGATTATGAAGGTGGAGTGTTAATTTTGGATATTGGACACCGCGAGATGTGGGTGTTGGGTCCAAGCTTAAAATATCACTAGGGAAAGGCATTGATCGGAGGCTCTTTGGAATACCAAAGTGCTTATCTTAGTTAGACAGTGAATTATAAGAAAATTAAATTACACCACACAGAATATGTACTTTTATAGTTCCAACATTCTCAAATTGCTTTTAACATATTACTCACTCAAAAACCCAATAAAAAATCGACCCTATTTTTACAGCTAATCATGCTATAGTATCTACAATTACGCATATTCGAATATTTACAAATGAGCCCAAACGTTTCACATTAACATAACATATCATAATCTATCTTATTTATTAAAAAAAACGTAAGAATAGCAGCTACACTTGCATTATCTCAATTGACACATATTTAACTGGGAAAAGCCCGTGAATACTGATATTACAGTCATGCTAGATTATTTCGTCTGATAATCTGAACGCAAAAAAAGAAAAGAAAAGAAGGACTAGCTCGTATATGAATTTAAATGTAAATGAAACTACAAACTGACAAAGTAGACACTGCTTTAGATTAGTTGAGACGACATAAATTCCAAAAAATATAACAATTATCACAGCTACTTCAAAACGAATGCATCAGTGCTAAGAGCTAAGTAAGTTCTGCGAATCTCAAAAAAATCATGCGAACCGAACTATATTTAATATAACCGATTTGATAAACGAGACAGAAAGAAATGGAGAGCGAGATATATAGCAGTAACAATTTCATTTAATAATCTATGTGTTTTATTCTTTTAAAAGGTGGTTGAGGTACAAGCTCCGTAAATTTGAGTCACTGACTTTGGCTTCAAATAAAGAAGCAAGATCAAAGCTGAAGTTTCTAGTGTCAAAGAATCTATACAGTTTAAGCGTTGTTTATGTTCTAATTTTTTGCCTATAAAGCATAGACCGTTTAGGTTTAGGACCGTAGGTTTATAATCTTTTCAGATAAAGTACTTAAATGCCGCCGACTATGTGTTATGTCGTTTAGAAAAGAAGATGACATCAAAGAATGCAGACGTAGAGTGTCTGGCTTTTGCTCACGAATAAGGCGGTTCAAAACCCTCCGCTATCAATATGCTTATGAATTTCATTTCATAAACGATTTATTGACGAAGGAGACTTGAAGGACGTATGGAGTATATTAGCCAGTGTCACATCGCCGTCTCACAGAAACTAACCATCCACTCGCCAATAATTTATTTAACAAATGTTAATAATACAAAAATAAGAAATTCTTGCAATAAATCTCGGATGAAATGTGTCAGGAAATTGTTATGAAAATATTTCGAGCGTAAGTTTTTTAGGTGAAAATCATTCAATGAATTATTTGAATAAATATTTGGTGCGAATAGATTAACAAATTTTCATAAAATAAATTGTGAATATATTAATTTTACCATAAAAAAAATCACAAAAATGTGTAAAATATTTTTGTACCCATTTTAATTATCGATGATTATATTGTGTTTTCAAATAAATAATTACTAGACACCAAAATCAAAATTGACGCTGAAATAAAAAAATAGCTCTAAAAATTTACAAATCAGAGGACGCGATTGTTGAGTCATAGTAACTTGAGATGGCGATATTACTAAGAAATCATGAATTAATTTAGACTGATGCACTTTAAATATGAGCAAAATTATGAAGGTCTCATGAAAAAGTTATTTTATTGACCTAAATTATATACAAACACAACATCATCGCCCGAAAAAAAACGCGAGAACGATCGAATGGACACATTTTTAAGGGTCTCGTTTTCGTTCTGTTCTTTTGTTCAGAGTCGATCCGCCACAAGAGTGTGGTTCTATCTTTAGTTTATGGCTGCCAAGATTCAAGTCCCATCAATATTTTTTTTTTCGAAAAGATTTTTCTAGGATCTGCGAATGAAACGAATCTAGTTTGAGACCACAAAGGATCGGATTGAAATCTAGAGGTAGGGGTCATTCTGGTTGAAAAAAAACTCTACACTAGTGTTTGATTTAATGTTTAACTAATCAAAAAAGAAAATTGTATGCCCTTGATCTACCAATTATGAAACGTCAAAATCGAGAAGGATTTTATTTTAACAATAATCTTAGTGCTTTTTGTGTGAAAAAAATCAAAACTCTTGGAAAATATCATTGCATCGAGCAATATATATTTCGGTAAAATTTTATATTTGTATAAAATCACTGTCATGGATTTCTTCATCAATATTAATCATAAATGTCACAAATAATTTATTTTCGAATTAAAAAGTAAATGTGAATTAAATAAAAAAAAAGATCCCATTTATAGAAAACTTGGGTTTACGTGCCAAGTTTTATTTGCAAGAAAGATACCCAATAAATTGTTTACTTGTGTATCCTTCATTTTTCGTTTCCTTTATGATGGCAAATTATGGTTTACGAAAAAATCGAAGCTTTTCAATAAAAATTGATTCAATTAAAATGATGTAATTGTATGGGACTCATGGCGAGTGAAAATTGGTCCGTTCAGCAAATAATTTCACGCACAATTGGAAACTTCTTCAAATGCTATCGCAATTATTATAAGTAGGCTTTTTATTACGCAATAATATCATTTTATGGCTATTAACATCAAGAATGTTGCTTTTATTTTCAATTCAAGGATCTTTTACTCTTTTTTATGTAGATAGATTTTATTGCATACTTATTTTTTTCTTCGTGATTTTTTTCTTTTCACGAACTGAACCCTAGATTTTTTTAAATAATATTTACGTTGAAGACATCTGCTTTTGATTTTTGAGTATATTTTAAATATTTACTCACAATTAGAGAAAAATTTTGAGGCTTTGTTTTCGTTGCATGCTGTTTCTGAAGAGTTTGCCTACATATAGTTATAGTTTGCTTTAGCAATAAATAACACTTCGATTTACTTGATTTATTAAGCTATTGGATTTACCAACGGAGAATATTGAAACAGTTTACTTGCTATTGATTTTATTGAATATTCAATATAATAATATTATTCTCTTCTTTGCTTCTAAATTAACTATAAAAATTGTGCGTGCAATCTTTATGTAGTATAAAATTTTGGGGAACATTTTGATTAAATGGAAATTTCCTTATGAAAATTAAGTCTCCTTTTGAGTACGATTAATCAAGCCACTTTTCATAAAGGACAATTTCTTTTATGCAACTGAAACGAAGAACAGCATTGGCTATGCCATTCAAAGGCCTACGGTTCGGATACTAGCAAAAGGGTTGTCGATTTCCAATTTAATTCAAATAATTTTTGGAGCTCGAGGACAGGATTTTCTACATGTTTCACTTGAAAAGTGTATTGTATTATTTGTAGTATTATTTTGAAATTTCTAAAAGATTTTTACCGAAAAGTACGCAAAATTTAAACTGATTCAACGATGTAGTGTAGATATAAATCGAACGATCGCTTTCCTTTAATGTAACCTAACAAATCATCCCTTTTCCATCATTTCTGAAATACCTTTTCCCCACATTTCATCTCAAATGAATGAACAAATCTTTAGTAACAAAAGAGATGGATCTCTTAATTTCACACGCGTAAGGGTGAGACTGAATAATTGCAAACGCCTGAATGGATATTTATCAAGCCGGTTCGAAATGATGTCATCCCCTTGGCCTTACTACCCTCTTTTATGGAATAGCTGCTACAAAGAAAGTTTGATTGATGCAAAGAACTCATTGCAGAAGATTCAACCGAATTGAAGGCAAATATAAATGGAAACCGATTGAAGTTGAAGGGGAGAAGATCAAATGAATTGTAAGTAATTTTTTTCTGGAAAATCAATGTGATAGTTTTTTGGCGGGTAATAGTTATGAGTCTTTGTGGTGCGGTAAACACTCACAACTCTTTTACCATAAGAAAAGTTGGAAGAAATATCAACGAAATCGAGGGAAGCGTTTAAAATTTATAAGTCTTGCGATTCGAATAATCTCCAGATAGTGGTAAGTCATGTCTATGTATTGTTTTAGTCCGTGAAAACTTATGCCCCCGCCTGTACACCGCTGGCTGTAATCGCCTTCTAAGTGCATTCAATGGCTTAAAGGAAGGTGACATAGACTTCGTCCATACCAGGTGTCACTCGTACTACTTACGCCACCGAATTTATTCATTACCTTGTGGGGCCAATTCCACTGGAATAAATTTAAATTAAAAATTTACATTGTGCTTCATCCGTAAATTTCTTTTATATTATATGAAATCAGATGACAATGACAAAAAAAAATTAAAAAACAAATTAAAAAAAATTAAACAAAAAAAATATTTAAAATATTACAAAAACGCAACACACGTGGGCCAATTATCTGAAAATTTATGACGCCTCCATTATTACGGAAATTTTTCAAAATTATTTTCTAACTTTTTGCAATCAACTCAGGCGATTTCGTGCAATTTATTTCTATTTTAAATTTGATGTTCAGAGGTGTTGATTAAAGGGGCAAAAAAGTACAAGTTTTAAAACAGTTCCAGTTTCAGATCAAAATGACAAATTGTCACTGAAATAAAATTTAAAATTCAGGCATAATACGCAGCAGCGCGCGGAAAGAGGCAAATTATCAAAATTTCCAGCGAGAAAATTTCCTTGAGAAGTTTTTTAGAAGATTTTTATCAATTTCAATGAGTTCTGGCATTTCAAATTATATTTTTTTCGAAATACAGAAGTGGAGCATCGAGGGGCAAAATTGAAATAAGCGCGGTGAAAACTGAAATATTTACGATGAATTGAAACATTTGTTTGCAATGCAGACTATTTTTAATCATTTATAGAGTACAGATATACCAGGGCGGATCTGTAAAAAAAACGACTACATTTTGCTCTAAAATGATCCGTTTTAAAGTTAGGAGAGAGAAAAGTCGGAAAAAAACTTTTTTTAACATTTTTAAACATTTCGATGTTTTTGAGAGGGAAGATAAATCAATTGTTATTATACGAGTTATTCCACAACTTTTCCTGTAAAAATCAGTGTGCCCCCCCCTCAACTGTGCCAACTGAAAACAGATCCGCCCTGGTCTAAGAGGTGCAACATGAAAGGGGCCAAATTCAAAAGGTTTTAAAAATGTGTTTTTAATTTAAATATTTTTGGAAATTTTTTAAAAATGTTCAATGTTATCAAACAGAAAGTCAAACAACATCTAATCAAATTGCGTGCATATTTTTATTTTCATACTTTTTTCCGATTCAGATATGAATGTGTTATCAAAATCATATCCTATCTCACAACGTCGCATCCATCAAACAATTTTTTAAAATAAATAGTATTGGCTATGCTATATCCAAAATATTTGATTCTGATGCTCATCGCATACTCATCTTTTCATTGCACTTTGCACAACTCAATCCTAAAATCTGAAAGTGCCTCCCTGATAGATCCTCTCTAAATCCTAAATTTCGGCAGACATTGAGCACAGCTTATAGCGCAGTTTACTCCATCCACAACACTAGAATGCAATTCGATCTTATTGAAGCATCCAATCTCGGCATTTATGGTCCTTTTTATGGGATTTTCTAGCATGCAATACCTACTCCTTTCTGCCGTCAAAATCTCACTTTGTTCTTTTCAATTTTGCGGAAGCGACACGATGCCTGCAAATATTGGACAGTTGAAAAGACTGAACGGATTGAAATCCTGGCGGTGTATGTATTGATGGAGAGTCCTTGCTGGTTGGCCTGATTCATTGATGGTGCAAAGTGTAACTTTTGGTGAAAATCAGAGACAGAGTCCAGATCGATAGAAGCAAAATCCTAAATCAAGGATATTGCATCAAAGTTCGTGTGAGCTTGTGCAGAATATGCCCTAAATTTAGTGGCACTGCATTCATAGTTTAGTGGCAGAAGTGGTGATTGTGGCGTTGAATTGGGCATTGGGGTTGTTTCCAATGCCGCCTCTATTGGATAATAAATCAATTCTATTGTATTCAAAACACTGCGGAACAAAGTTATAAACCTTAAGATAAGTGTTGAAGTATAAAGTGTGATGCATTATGCAAAACCTATTAGAAAATGAATTCGATGTGGCGACATGGAAGAGCAAAAAGTTTGTTTTATGGAAAACTTGATTGAAATCTGCATAGTTAAATCAACTTTAGACACACATTTGATTCGAATTAAAATCGTGTGAAGCAAGAGATATTTTGCTGAGTATATATAAATCTGTCTGACGCAAAATCTATTTGAGTCGTTATTATGTAAAAATTATGTCCACCATCTTTTTATCTTTAATAAAATTACTAATTTCTCTGTAACATTTTCTCCTTGAAGTTTCATCTAAAAAATATAATTTTTTATATCCACAACCCAATTTTTTTTCCTTCGCGTTGACATCAATCTAAAACTAGCGCTCGACACCATCACGGATAGGAATAATCCAAAACTATTATTAAAATCTGGTCACCAGCTACGAAACGCACATAAAATGTGGATATGGTGTATTCTCGGTCAAGTGTGATTATATGAGGTACGTTTCGTAGAGTGCTAGATTTTATGTTGGTGCTGCACCATCATCATCGCCATCATCTCCCACGCACGTGGATAATTCTAATAAAAAGCGTAAAGCCGACATCTTGAAACTCTACTTTTCACATGTGTGTCATATGTGGGTGGGTGGCTGACTGGCGGCTAGTAAGGCTCAATTTTGAATGACGGGTAGAGCACTTCTTTGGGGACCTAAAACGACATTAGGTTTGTGTAAAAAAAATTATATATATAAATGAAAGAGAATCGAGGAACCAGTTGGGCGTGTTGTAAATTTGTTCTGAATCAAATTATATATTGCTGATACGTTGCTTTGTTTGTTTATGGGTTTAAAAAAATCGCTACGGTCATTCAGTCCGGCGGAATATGGTAGAAATCTAAAACATTGCAAGAAGTATGGGAAGAAAAAATTATGGGGAATGGTCCCTGGAGGTTGAAATGTTCTGAACGTAGTATTAGATTCGGTATAGGCATAAATTTCATTTTTCGCTAAAAATCATTGCATCCTAAAGACATATTTACAAAAAACTACTTAAAACCAAAATTTTAAGTGGCAATTGCTTGTGTGATTTTGCTTCAACGATTAGTTGATTTGATTTTGGAATCTTTAAAGGAACTACTTTGCTATGTATGCAGCTGTTCGCCATATTAAGACAACAACCATTATGAGATTTTTTATAAGATTAAAGTCAACGATCCAAATCTTAAAATATATATGAAAAGGTGCAGAATTTTATCGATGAAAGGTGAGAAACGTCAATTTACTGTAGTAAAATAACAAATTTGGTTCGATTTATATAAAACTTTAAGGGTACATCATGCAACTATATCAAAACATTTATAATTTTTAGATGGTCACAAAAGTTCTGTGCACCTTAGTTGTTGCAAGGCAGGTCTTCCAAAATGGGAGTAAAAATATATTTTTCGAATGAAAATTTTTACGTTGGACAGGCAGATCCATAAAACATGCTACCCATGGAAAAATATGCATAATTACCTATGATTGCTTAGCTAACATACATATTAAATGTAATTTGAAAACCGGTATCAACAGACTATTTTAACTTTCGTGAAATTTGATGAGAACCGCTTCAATATTTCTTCAGATTATTATCGAAAAGACAACTTAAAGAAAGTTAAGTTCGCTTGATACCTTTATACATTATCAGAGAATTTCCATCGAAATTTCAGCCGATAAGATAAGCTCATAGGATGCATGCAAGCAACCGACGTGAGGATACAACGAGCGAGCGATAGCTGCGCAACTGACATTGCTGCTGGCAGTGCGGCTGGCAGTGTGGCTGCCAGTGCGGCTCGTATAAAGCGGACTTAACTCAAGTTTAATATTTTTCAAGTAAACGCTGAATTTTTTCCCTTCTTTGGAGGTTCTAAAATTTCATTTGGAACTCTATACGAATGTTCCATTGCAATATTTCAAAAGAATTTCTTTTGCAAATATAATGATTCGTTGCTGAACTTAAAAATTTGGATAGATATTTCTTTTAAAAATAATTTCAAAATATTCACACACTGATTTTTAATATGCATTATTTTATAAAAACAATAAATGTAAACTATTTCCCTTAGAATTGATTTTGAACTATATTGACAATGTAAGCCAGTCTTAAATAAATGTTGAAAAGCAAAAGGGTTTAGGTGCTGCATGCCTAGGAAAATGATAAAAGTAACACAGGAAAGTAATAAAGTTAATATAAACGAGTTAATTCATTCATTCTTTATGGAAAGTTTCTACTCTCTTCTTCACATAAGTAGACTCGCCATCTCTTCAAAACACAAAGGACCTCAATCAGTTTCTTGATTCAAAATTGCATCAGCCAAACAGTCACAAATATGTTTAAGACTATGAATTTATATATAAGATAAAAAACATAATGCAACGATTCCGAAAAATTCTTAAAAACAGTCAATTTTTTCCGACTCTAACCAGCATCAACCTCATAATGAAGGTATTGCTCATTCATATTCATACTAGTATTAGCCTATATGTCGTTATTCGTTTAGGCTATTTTATCAGCTCCTTATATTTGCCGGATCGTAGGATGCATGGGCTGAAAACGTAGAATGTCAGACTGCTATGCTCACTTCGGGCGATTCAAATCCCTATTGTCACTTTATCGTAGCACATATTCGATGTAATGCATTTATTTGAATGTTACCGCGTCTCAATCTTACTTTCGATTACATGGGATGAGTTCAAACTTAATGAATTTGGTAAAATAATAACGATTTGCTTAAAACCAATAAGGTGTGTTTCAGGCTTTAGCCCTGTATTAGAAGAAAGTGGGTTTCAAGAAAAAAAATTATAGGCCAGTTGATTTTATTATTTTGATTTTATAATTCGATACTTGAACATAATTTCAACATATTATTTATCAAGGGAAGAATATTAAATATATTTTCATTCAATACTGATCTCTTGAAAGGTTTCATCTGGTGTCCTGTACCTGTAGTGACTTATTCACGCAAAACATTTATTTGCTTTCAAAACCACACTGAACTCGCACCATTGTCGGTCTGCTTTCATATCCACGGTTACATAAGTTTAGAAAATTTGATTGCATGCCACTCGACGTTAGATGTCGCCGCTGGTACCTCTTTCGTGCTGTGCTTGGTTTCTTTCACACGCGAGATGTAATTATGGAGATAGTTTTTTTTAAGGATTGATGAAAGAGAATTAGACAAACGTATAAAAATTCGAGAAATAATGTTTTTTTTTGTTTTTATTGATTTCCATCATATAATCTCTGTGTTGCTCCTTAATTTAATTCCGCGCAATGCAAAACAATGACCTTGCTTCAGGTTTATTGCAGCATGGAAGGCCTAAAATAATTTTTAATGCAATCATAATTGTAGATATAAGTTATTGAGTATGTATGTATCCAAATTTTTAATTGCATCAAATACATACCCAAAACCCAAAAATACTCATAAATTCCACTTTTTTAACACCCAAACATATTTATTGGCAAATTTCTTCTCCAATTTTATTCCTATAGTATTTTCTTTGCTACAACTTCGACCTTGAGAAGATTTATTCATTTTATTCAAAGAAAGAATCCAATCGATTTTCTCGCATCGAGGTATTATGCATAAATTTAAATATTTTACAACTTTTACTATGATCTCTAGATTTTGCGATTTCCACGTCATTTTATATTTAAAAAAAAATACTATAAAATATCAACACCTTTTCGTCAAATTATAGTCCCGACACCAACACTAATTTCAAGAGGCTTACGTAACTTTACAATCAATTTTGAATAACGTCTCTTAACTTTGATATCCGCTACTATGTAGAAAAATCTAGGTAGGTTTCTAGCTCAAGCTAGAATCATGATTTCATGTATCATCGCCATCATCGTCATCCTACACCCAATCTTAAGAATCAAACACACCTCCAAAGTCCCAAGTCTTGTTTGCTTTTCTCTCCAATAAACAAATCTACATACTACTAAGTGGATTATTTATCTAGAACGTTGAGAATCATTTCATCTTTTGCCGACAGGAAGCTTAATTGAATTCATGATTAAGTGTACAGTGGTACAGTCTGTGCAAAGTGTGTCTCAAGCGATATTCTTTACTAGGAATAATTCATTTTTCTCCACATACTCATTTACATACATACATATCTATGATGATAGATCTTCGCGTAGACTTACCTAACTACCTCCTTGAAGGCAACAATAACAAAAATCGACCAGAAATAGATTTTATTTACAGCATTTTGTCTACAGATGAGAATTGAAGAATACGCCATGGCTTCTAAAGCGTTTTCCGATGTCACATTGCAATCGATATGACTCAGAATGAATGCTTTTCTTTAGAATCGATGAAAGATAAATTGCACGTATCTGAATCTGATGGCGAAAAATATTGCCAAGATACAAACAAGTCAAGCCAAGAGGATTTGTATCAGTCGACGGTATCGTTTGTGTATCCGAGTAACTCTTTTTTCATTAGATAGACGGCGGCACATATGTGCAGATTGTGGTGCTCACTCTCAATTCAAAAGTTATTTTTAGATCTTTAGACGCGTTTATTGTGCGACCGGTTTGCACGGCGGCTTACAACGGAGTGGGGTGATATACATATGTACATAGTTTAAGATACAATTGATTTACTTAAGATTAATTTTTGGCGTTGGCAACGTCATCTAGCGGGAAGCATTGTTGTAGTTGTCGCTGCGGCTACATTACTCCCTTCCGAGTAACTTTGTTACGTCAGGTAGAGATGCTAGATGTTGAAAGTGACATTTTTCGGCTTTCGACTATACGTTCGGGTCGGTTTTGATGTTCCTGGTTCTTCGATGTAATTTTCCACAAACGCAGGTTTTAAACGCTCCGTTGAAACTGTTGTTTCTTTGTCCGCTATTTGTATTTTGAAGACGTGTTGCGAGATCCGTTCCAAGACTTTGTGTGGCCCGCTGTATGGTGGTGTGAGTGGGCGTTTCACGGCGTCCAGACGCAGGAACACGTGAGTGCAATTGTACAGATCCTTGTACACAAATGCACGATCTTGCCTGTGATGTGCTGCTGGAACAGCTCGCAACTGCTGCATGTCGCGGCGAAATTTTTCCACGAACATTTGCGGGTCGCTGTTCATTTCCTCGTCGAGGAAAAACTCTCCGGGTAAACGTAATGTTGTTCCATACAACATTTCTGCAGCTGATGCATTAATGTCTTCTTTCAGCGCCACTCGCAATCCAAGAAGAACTGTCGGTAGGGTTTCAGTCCACCTAGACGATTCATGGCACATGAGCGATGCTTTAAGTGATCTGTGCCATCGTTCTATCATACCATTTGATGATGGATGGTATGCTGTTGTGCGAATGCGAGATGCGCCGATTAACTGACTGAGCGCTCGGAACAAAATCGACTCGAATTGTGATCCTCGGTCAGTCGTAATGTTTTTCGGTGCTCCAAAACGGCAAATCCAGTTTCCGTACACCGCACATATAACTGCATCGGTTGATGCATCGGAGATTGGAATGGCTTCAGGCCATCTTGAGAATCGATCAATGATCGTCACTATGTAGCGTTGACCTTGTGATGGTGGCAACGGTCCTACAATATCCACATGTATGTGATCGAATCTATTGTCGGGTGCCGGAAACTGCAAAAAAGGATTGATTGCATGTCTCTGAACCTTGGCGCGCTGGCATTGCAGGCAAGATTTGGCCCACTGTGTAATATCTTTTGCCATGTATGGCCAAATATATTTCTGCCTAAGAAGTTTGCTGGTAGTTCGACCACTCGGGTGAGATAAGCCGTGGACTGCGTTGAATATTTGTCGACGTAATGATGATGGTATGTAGGGTCGTATTACTCCTGTAGATGTGTCGCAATACATCTGCTTGGTATTAGCAACGTTGAGTTTTTGCAGCGCTAACGATGTGTTTGATGATAACAGCTTATGCAATTCGGCATCCTTCTCCTGTTCATTCGCTATTGTTGCTGGGTCTAAGAGGTCGACCATCGGGTCCTTGGATATTGCATCTAGTCTGGTGAGAGTGTCTGCTACCACGTTTTCATCGCCGGATACATGAATTATGTCGGTAGTAAACTGAGCTATAAATTCCAGTTGTCGTGCCTGACGTGGTGATGCTCGGTCAGATCTGTGACGAAATGCAAAAATAAGCGGTTTTTGATCCGTTCGAACGTGAAAATGGCGGCCTTCCAACATATAACGAAAATATTTCACGCTTTCGTAGATAGCTAACAATTCTCTATCGTATGCGCTGTATTTCGTTTGCGTCGTCGTTAGCTTGCGCGAAAAAAATCCTAGTGGTTGGTAAATTCCATCTTCAACTTGTTCCAAAACGGCTGCAATTGCTGTATTTGAAGCGTCGGTCGTTAAGGCTAATGCTGCGTTTTGTTTGGGATGCGCGAGAAGTGTAGCGTTTTCGAGAAGTTGTTTGCTTTTTTCAAATGCAATCTCAGCTTCTTCGGTCCAAATTATCAGGCGTTTATCGTTTTTTAAACTACCTTTCAAGTATTCGTTAAGTGGTGCGAGAATATGAGCAGCTTTATTTAAGAAACGTCGATAAAAGTTAAGCATACCCAAATATTTCCTTAATTGATTGACCATTTTGGGCTTTTCTATGTTTTTTATTGCCTCAATCCTGTGAGGAAGGGGTCGTGTTCCTTCACTTAAAATCCAGAAGCCAAGAAATTCGATTTTGGAAACATCAAATACGCATTTCGATGGATTGATGCTTAGTCCATAGTTGTTAAGCCTCTCGAAAACTTGACGTGTGTTTTCCTTGTGTTCCTCGGCGTTCGAAGATGCGATCAATATGTCATCGAGGTATGCGAACACAAAGTTTAGTCCTCGTAGTACACTGTCGAGGAATCGCTGGAAACTTTGGGCTGCATTTCGTAATCCAAAAGGCATTACAAGAAATTCAAATAATCCAAAAGGAGTTATTACGGCCGTTTTTTCGATATCTTCCGGTGCGACAGGTATATGGTGGTACGCCCTTGTAATTTCCAGTCGACTAAAAATGGTTTTTCCATATAGCTGCGTTGCGAAGTCTTGGATATTCGTAATCGGATATCGATCTGGGCATGTTACGGCGTTAAGGCGTCGGTAATCACCGCATGCTCTCCATTCACCAGACTTTTTAGGTACAATATGAAGAGGACTTGCCCAAGCGCTTTTGGAGGGCCTACATATACCTTTCGAAACCATGTATTCGAATTCCTTTTTTGCCGCTGCATATTTTTCAGGTGGAAGTCGTCGAGGTTTTTCTGAGACGGGTGGTCCGCTTGTGACGATGTGGTGACGTATCGGATGTATCGCAGATTTCCCGTAATTTCCAGTTGCAGTAAGGCGTGGATATTCCGCTAATAAATGTTGTATATCATTGTTCGCTATTGTAGTAATAGTCGAGACATTTGATTTGGTAGTGAAGGCGGAAACAAATAATTGCGTATTACCGTCCACTAAACGTTTATTTCTAATATCCACGAGCAAATTAAATTCGCGAAGAAAATCGGCACCAAGTATCGGTCGAGATACGTCCGCGATTCTGAAAATCCACTGAAATGGTCGGCGTAGACCAAAGTTTAATGTCTTTAGTTTTGTACCATAACTATTAATGGGGGAACCGTTCGCGGCGTAGAGTTGATAGTCTGAGGGCACTTTAGATTTTTCGTTACGTTCTGGGGGTATCACCGAAATGTCCGCGCCCGTATCCACTAGGAAAAGTACGCCCGAAACTTTATCACGAACTAGTAAGCGGTGCATGTTAGTCCCGTCGTCATTCACCGCACCTATTGAGGACGACTTTTTGAGTTTCCCGAAACAGTATTGAAGGAACATGGCTCGCGACACTTTTGCGCCTTGTCTCCATATCGTTCGTGGTAAAAGCAATACAGCTGCTTCTTATTTTCTTTTCTCGATCGTGATCTTGATCGAGATCTGATATTTCGCGTTAATTGGAGGCTAAGGTTTTCGATGCATTTTTCGAGGCGACTAATGCGATCCTCAAGCGGGTTTGGTTTGCTTGTTTCGTGTTTCTCCACCGTTGATATTTGAGGCCATGTATTAAACTCCGCCATTATTTTGTCGGCCATTTCAGCTAAAATTATTATGTCGACTTCCGAGGAGACTGTGAGAATGGCGCGGGCTTTTGATGGAAGCCGTTTAAGCCAAAGCGTCCGCAGTGCGTCTTGCGTTAACTGGTCGCCAGCTAGAGATTTCATCTCTCTGTAAAGCTGCGACGGCTTTTTGTCGCCTAATTCCATGTCCGTCAACACGCGCGATAGTTTGCTCTCCTTCGAATCGGCAAACCGAGAAATCAAATGATGTTTTAATTCCTCGTAGCGATGATTGTCCTCCGAAGGGCTCTCTACGATATCCGCGACGGAGTCTAAAATATGTGACTCTAGTGACGCGATCACGATATTAAATTTCGCTTCGTCCGAAGTCACCCGATTCACTTTAAATTGGGCCTCAATTTGTTTGAACCAAAGTGTCGGTCGACGCGTCCAAAATGGCGGCAATTTCACATTTTGTATTCCTTCGAGAAAATACTCGCGTTTGGTAGTGGCACTCGCGAAAGGATTCTGGGACGTTTCCAGTCTATTTTCCTCGTCACTTTCACTTTTTTCGACAACCGTTTTGTCTAATTGCGTAGCCATCGTAGGTGAAACACAATTTTCGAATATATTCCGCACTCGGGGTCACCAATTGTGGTGCTCACTCTCAATTCAAAAGTTATTTTTAGATCTTTAGACGCGTTTATTGTGCGACCGGTTTGCACGGCGGCTTACAACGGAGTGGGGTGATATACATATGTACATAGTTTAAGATACAATTGATTTACTTAAGATTAATTTTTGGCGTTGGCAACGTCATCTAGCGGGAAGCATTGTTGTAGTTGTCGCTGCGGCTACAAGATTGCAGCAATAGCACATCGTTTATATCTATTAGATGGATTTCTATCTGATTTGAAAATCCGAAGGTCCTTTTTTACAGACAAACTATTAAAAAAATCCGCATTCTCGTCAAACGAAAAACGTATAGGTTGCTTCATCCCGCATTAAAAAAAATATAAATATGAAAGCAAAAATTTACTATAACCGTTGAGTAATTCAAGTTGATGTGTATCTTTGTCTGGTTGCATTCTTTTATCTGTTGCGATGATATAGTACAACTGCAGACATTAGGTGTGGCTCTCGTCCCATAAATTTTCCTTTCTAAAGATTCTTTTTAGACAGTCAGACGACTAGACAGTCGAAAGGTTGAATGTTTTGGCAGAAGTTCTTCGTCAGGAAAAGTTTGAGCAGTCAATGAGCTGCGTTAGCAACAAAAAATGGTCGGGCAGAGAGTATCGATACATAGAACAACAAAAGTGGCTTGACAATGCAAATTTCATTGTGTTTGAATTAATTCGGAATAATGCTACTACAACGTTTGATTGAGCGATTTGTATTTTTAAGGTGGATGAAATTTACGTGAAGAAAAATAAAGTTCTGAATATTCGAAACACGCATGGAACGACAACACAAAAAAAAATGCAAATCATAAAACAACGCTGATTGAAATTTGTGGAAATTATCTGCGATCAGGCAAATCTGGTTCGATTCGTTTGAAACGCTTAATCTTATGTAAGTACTTAACACTTATGAGTCATCATGATTAATGGCATATCAGCCCAAATACGTCTAATCTCCTGAACACACTTCCTCCAGTTGAGACCAGATAGCCGAGTGGGTTCTCCTCCAACGCACATCAGGATCATATATGTAAATACCATCAAAAACCCACTATGTCAAGTTTCGAAGAAATGAATGAGATGAACGATACCACCAAAAATTCATTCTATTTTTTGCTTCAATCTTGTCTTTTTTTATTTTTTATTTCCATTCCGTAGAGTATGTCCAATGTTTCAACTTATACCTACTAAACCATTCGCTGCACGCACTCAATTTAAAACATGTAAAATGCACCGCAGATTCCGCTACCGGCAACTGTAGCCCGAAAAGCTAAAAGTGGCATTTAGGATATTGATTCATGAAATTTTTCTTTATATTCAGGATTGCACACAAATTTTGATCACAAAATTATGGGGCGTAGTCTCTTTTATTTCTAATGGGGGTAATGGTTGCACATTTGGGCTCCCTCTATACAGAGGGAGCCCAAATGTGTAAAGTAATCCTGATGTGAATCTTCACATCAGGATTACTAGGCGATACAGGGTGGTAAGGTTTTACCTATTTTGATGATTATTTTATTATAATCGTCATCTGGGAGGTATTAAGAAAAAAATAAATAGTCAGTGAATAGATCGCCTAAGAACTGCGCTAATGGAAAAAATCTTTTGAAGGAGACGAAAATGATTTTGAATGGTAACAATACAGCTTGGTGAAACGCAGGATTAAATCTGTATCTTTTGTATCTCACCATTTTGCAATGATAGAAAAATTAGGTTTTTGACTCTCCTTTTCCTTCTCCTTCCTTGAACGAAAGATAGATACATTCTGTTTCAAATAATTTGAGCAGAAGAGAAGCTTCAGCTTGATGTTTGAACACATTTCAGAAAAAAGCTCCACAATAAATAATTAGAAACGAGGCCATCGCTTGTTGCAACCCAATCTACGAACGGTTGTGTCTTTGCAACAGCTATGTCCTCACAATACCGTCAAGAATCTACGATTTCAATTCACTTCCGCATATCGATTTTATTTCAGGCACAATGACAAAAAAAACGAGCTTAACAAAAACATCCCTAGCCAATTGGATGAAATTCTTGGCAAACATTCAGAAACTGATGCTCATCATGAAATTGGTGGTGGCTGATGGTGAATTTGGATAATGACGAAGAAGTTACCGATGTCTGCATGGAGTTAGTAGGCATTAGACAAACAGGACGACGACTTAAAAAAACCATTCGTAAAATTTAGTTCGAATCAGTAAGCAGAAAAATGCCAGACTTTTCATTCACAAAATTTTTTTTGGACATATTATATTTACCTTCGTCTTCGTCATCTTCATCATCACCAACGCCCAAAAATCGATCCAAAATGGTTTCATCTGAAAAAGTGGACATGTTTCCTGCACTTAAATCGAATTTATTTATTTTCGGTTGGCATACAATCAAATTTAGAGATTTCTTAATAGCTGTATTAACGCCGAATACGATGATTTGGTTTGCTCATTTTGTTGGCATCTGCTTCCGTCGCCGCCACCTTCGCACTCAGCAAATGTGGAATTATGGTTAACGATTTGTTCAGGAACTTTGCCAAAATTGATTTGCGTTGCAGGAAAATGGGGTATTCGAGAACAGCGAGCTATTTTGTATTGGTCATAGAAAAATGGGAGATGCGCACAACCAACACCACCATTAAGTTGATTAAATTACATTAACTCGAACGAACTCTTAAAAGCAAGTCCGCAAGGACACTAGGCTCAAAAGAAAGTGAATTTGACCTACCTTTTGTTGCACGCTTTCAATCCTGAAATAGAAAAAGAAAATCTCGTTAGTTCGTTTGACTTCTAAATGTATATGTATCTTTACTTTGTCGTCGTCAATCTTTTCTTTGGACTCAACAAACAGCCAACAGACAACATTCATTCAATTTATGGTGGCACACATTTGTCGTTCGCAACAATAGCATTCACCTAACATTTCAAACAACAATCCAAACAAAATATCAGAGCCTTTGGCAACCATATATAAAACATAATAGACTGTCTTTAATATTATGCCCGCCGCCGTATGGGTTGCACATGATATAATCAAGAGGAGAATTATTCAAGTCTTTTGTTCGGGACGCAACAACGATTGTTTGAAGGCTATTTCGGGGATGTTTGTTGTCAATGGTTTTCTTGGGTTCACGCAATCGGAAAAGACAATTGGTCGCAGCAACAACGAACATAACGACGTCATTATGACTACTTCGTCTTTTTTTTAAAGTGAACAATGATTAAATAAAGAAAATGAAATGTGAAAAGATCATTTCTTCAAGACGCACGATTGAGACATGAAGAAAACAATAATAAACGAATTGACTTTTAAAACTGTTTGCCACTGAGTTTAGAAACGTGAGGCTATAAAAGATATTGCGGTATGGCGGACCAGTTTTTTTTTTCGCGTCTACTTATCGAGAGTTAAGTCTAGACATTGCTAATTAAATAGATAGGCAGGTAGGTACTAAGTAACTGGGGCGTGGAACCTTGTTACAGTTTTCACAGCTCACCGATGTCGCACGTTTGGGTCGGAAAATGAAAGGGAAAGTGGTGAATTTTTGTTGCACATTATGAAATTATCATTAGAAAATGTTGCAACAATCAAATTAAGCAAACATAGTTGAAAGGGCAACACCTGATTTAGATCATGTAACCAATTACCAATACGATTTTTTGAAAATTACGATTTGTTAAAAATTGAATTAATATTTTTGAATTGCGCTTTTTTGCTTAGTTTTTCACATTTGCGAATATATTTTGAATTAAACATTTTTAGAAATCGTTCGTTTTTTTAGCTTAATAAGATTCTTATTTAACTCTTCCTTCCACACTGGGATATTAATCGGACCGCAGTGATTCTACATCAATTCAAACCATTTCAAATTTTTGAAAATGATTTTGCTACTAGACTCTAACGTAAGTTGAACGTTTTCTCCAAAGTCCACATCAAAACTATTTATTTATTTTCACAAATCGAGAATAATTTGGTTTGTGAAGAACTTTTTGATTCAAAAAAAAATACCTTTTAAAATATGTTTATAATGTTTTAATTTTGGTGTATCAGGTGCTACTTTATAATATATATGTACGTAATTTTCGAGATGTGGAGTAGCTATGAATTTATTGGACCTTTATTTCAATATATTAACAGGCTTGTGATCCAAGAGTAGAATCAAGTTGCCGGACCTCCTGCAAGAAGCAACAAAAATGATTTTAAATACAAACAAAAACAATTTCAATAAGCTACGAGATGCGACCTTTAAGGTCCACACGGTCAACTTCCCAGTAATATTTACATAGATAAAAAACAATAAAAACCCAAAAATAATAATGAATTGAATGATTGAATTTGTATTTTTTCACGATTTCACATCAATGAGACTAATAAATCATTCCTTATTTTGCAGTTAGTCTTGAAAAACATTGAATATGCAGGCAATAGTCGGTTAAATTGCATGTAAAAAATAAAAAGTATTACAAAAGATGGTAGAGGAAGTACGAACACTAAAAAACTAAACTACTAAAAACTTCAATTTTTCATTGGATGAAAGCTTGTTAAAGTATATGATTTTGCCAAGTATGAATTACAAAAAATTTACCACTCAAAGCGTTGATTGTTAATTGATGCAAATTTGATTGAATAAAAATTATTATATTTTCGGAATTTAAGCAGTTTTTTCATTAAAATAAAAAAACGTACTGTGAAAACTATTATGCAAATATTAATAAGCTTTGAGTGGCATAGCAACAATGTTTTTAGAATAAGATATATCAGGTAAAATCATTCTCATGGTGACTTTGAAAGATTTTTTATTTTTAATTTAATTTTTTTTTTGTAATCATGAAAACTGTGTTTTTTTCTTCACAAAAACTGTTTAGAGTTTATAAATTTTATAAACATTGATTACTGTGTTGTGCAAATCTACTTAAAAAATTAGGCTTTATGACCTTATAACCCAATTTTTTGCACTTTTGTTTATAAAATTAAAAAATGGCTCCAACAATTTTTATCAAAATTTCATAGAATCATAGAAATATACGCATCGATTTCTATATCCTATATTTGGTTCGCAAGATACGTTGCATAGCAGAAATGACCTTGAAGGCGTCAAAACAAAAAAAAACGCAGAAGTTTGCCAAAAAACTAATCAGCACTTAAATTTGCAAAAGACACCCCAAAAATGTAGATACGACTTTTTTTACGTGAGTTAGCTCATAGAAAAAACTGTCCACGAAAGTACGTACGTATATACACACGCACACACCCATGCTGACTTCTTTCTAAAAACACTTTATATATACTCTATAAGCCTTAAAACGTAAAGAAATGTTGAACATTTCAATTTCAATTTTCGAAGCGATTATAAGAACTTCCCATACACTGGAAAGTTAATAAGAAGAGAGCATTTCATGAGAAAATCATTCGATATAACCTTTAGCAGATGAATTTGTTAGCTAGTGCGCAGCTGCGGATGAATTGGCGGGTGTTTGTGTTATAGCGTCGCGAACAAAGGAGAATTGTTTCTAAGCGCATTTTGCAGTCACATTTTTGTTTAATCTCACGATATCCTTTCATTGGATTTTGGTATTTTTCAAATCCCGCGGGCGAACATTTTAAAAGCCCTTCAGTTAGCCACCGAGCTGTTGCTTTATCAGAAGCGGGGCAGGGGTCAAAAAAAAGTTTATTTGCAAATTTTTCAAAAAAAAAAAGCTTAACATGAAATTGTGTGCTTATCTGCGGTGCATGGGAACAATAAATGTTTCAATGCTTTTGTTGTTAAAAACGCGATAACAAGAAATGGACTTAAATGAAGTTGCAGCAGTTTTATTTTTGGTAGTTTTTAGCTAAAACTTTCCATACGTTATTTGGATTGCTGCGAAATGAGAAGAAAATATGTCGTTTCAAACTGAATTGCACGGTAATTATTTATTTCAAATATTATGCCTAAGGCAGTGCATGGGAGAAAATAAGAATGAACAGTGACATTTGCAATAAATTTAGCTTTTTTTCCAGAATATTTGGGAGAAAAAAATTTAAAAAATAATCAACAACAGATGGTAAAATCAATAGAATTGTTACTATTTTGTTTTTTAGGGCAGGACATATAATCTCGGCCTCCAATTGAGAGGAAATCATTTTTTTTTGAAACCGCAAGCAAGAAAGAGCTGAACGATGTAAAGAATGAATGAAATAAATTCGTGAATAGTTCAACCATAACATATGCTTCAGCAATGACAAATGAACAGATTCCAATGCGATTATCAGTTTTTAAAAAACTTGAAACCATACGAAGCTACGAATATTTAGTTAGTCAATTAGGAAACCTTATTGTGTGCAAAGCTTGAAATTTTGAAGAAATCTTCACAAGATTTTACCTAGCTAAAATTTTCCATCCAAAATTTCCCAAAGATAAGAACATCTCCCAAAAAGTATGACAACAACAAGTATATTCCCTTTCACCATCGACATCTTCATTTTGACGACGCCTGTTAATTAAAACTAAATTGTTTCCCTCAATTTGATGACATTTCGTACAACTTCATTATGATGCATCTGGAAATTCTGGCCGAAATTGAACATACTTAAACTGCAATAAAAAGCACATAAATGTGGATATAAGTATGTGATGGTGCTCTACCTAATTTTTGGATTGCTCTTCAAGTGTTCGCGTGAAAACTGTTAAGCAGGCAAAAGATACGAGCGTAAAGGTTTTAAGGTTTAGCTGAAATCATCAGTTCATTTAGGTGAGATTAGTTAAGGGTCCTTATTTAATGAGGATGTCGAATTAAAAAGCTTTTTGAAAGGATCCATTTTTTCATCTCACTCTCCGTTTCTTTTCGACCGTCAAGGCAGATAGAGAAATGGAACAATTTCAACTGATCCGCGGATACCAGATGTGAGTTGGAAAAGTATCTTTTGAGTCCAAAATCTATCTTTAGTGTTAAAAAATATTAAATGCTGCATGAATTAGCTGGGCAAAATGACCTTTGCGCTGATGAAGAGAGCCTCTATTTCATGGAATCGTCACGATGCCCCCCTTAATTTAGATTACAAATCCGCTAATCACTGAATCGAGGAGGTCTGTGCGTTTTGCTAACCATTACACCGACGTCGCTGACTACAAAATATAAAACTTTAAAACATCTTCGCCGCAATATCGTGGCCATCCATGCTAATGGTGTTTTTGTTGTTGGGCTCCGATTTTGCCTCCACAAAGTGTGCTGTTGATAAAATTTTGTATGAAATCTACAATTTTATTTCCCAACTTGTGTCTTGTGCACACCATGAAATGGATTTTTTTCACGTATTAGCCAGCCATAAACCTTTGTGAATCCACTGTTGCTGCTGCTGTTGCTTCTCTCACTCGTCTTCTTGTCGGGCTTCGCCTGCTTGCTTACCACCCGAGACGCCTCTGGGTATTATCTTAAAGAAACTAGTGAAGCTCGATGATACTAGTTTCGTTGGAGTTTATTTAAGGCGAATTGTTTCGTAGATCTTTCAACTGATGACCTGGATTTTTCATTACCAATTCTTTGTGTGATTTTCTCACAAGCCTATTTATTATTATTATTCTTGGGCTGGCGCAGAATGAATGAGCTTGATTTATTTTTCGTATTTTATTGTTGGGTTTTGTTTTTACAAGAGACGTGTACGTACGAGGGCATTTAATTGTAAGACGTTATTATAAAGGTTACGTAAGGCCCAGGTATGATAGTAAGACGGTGAAAAAAGTTTGGCTCATGTAGATAATTGTGTTTGCAGATATGTTATGTTTCACAGAAGATTCTTTTTGATTCAGATTTTGATACAGGAAACTGAGAATGAATTGGTTTTGGATTGTTCTTTTAATTTGAATTTAACGGAGTTTAAAACTATTATTTTGGTTAACATGAAACCATCCGTATATTCTAGACAAATTTTAAAACCGTAGATGCTGGTCAACTTACCTTAGACCTACATACGTCTTTTAAATTTGTATAGAAATATCAAATCCAGATCGATTTGGATGAAATTTGATCAGCTTTACACATTGTTTTTTTGAATTTTGAAACCATTCATTCCAAATAATCGAAAATTAGTTTCGTGATCATAATTCTACTAATATTTTGGAAAAATCCAGCAAACAAAAATGAATTCTACCTACAACACAGATGAAATAAGGTTTTTTAATTTCATTCAAAAACAATTCCCCGAAAAATTGACAATCGGAAAGACATCATACCAAAAACAATTCGATTTCAGCAAAATGTGTCTTTAGGGGGTTAGTCTGGGTCTTATGGACCAAATTTCAATAATGTTTTTCAAATATAAATATTTATTTAAATAGTATAAAACTTTTGTACATCAAGAAATTTTTTCTTCACTTTTATTTACAAAATGGCGGCATTCGCGGAGGCACCCAAAAAACTGGTTAGCATGATATATCCTCACTGGAGCATCTGAAACAAAAAATCTGAATGGCGTGTTGAAATATAATTGATTGGCTATAGCCCGTAGCAGAATTAAACATTTTGGACGAAAAAATGGCGGATTTTTTTTGCAATTAAATTGTTTAGTAAAATCGTTAAAAATTTATAAAAAAAATCTGAATCTGGTAGGGGCTGAAACTACACATGTGCTGGATACTCAGTAAAAATTTCACCCCAGTCGGTAACAGATTTTTCGAAATCGTGTCAACCAAATCAAAACCTGTAGAGCACACGCTCTATTCTATCGCTGCATACATATATTTCTTGGTTAAGCCAATCAAAATAAAAGTTTGTATGTATATTAATTTTGCATGTATCGATTTTTTTTTTAAAATAGACCCAGACTGCCCCTTTAAATTATACAATGTCCTTTACATATACATACTTCCGCCAAAATTTCAAAGCTTGCCTAGAAAATATTAAATACACACTATGCCAGCAAATGTGAGTCTGCTTTGCTTACCATGAGTACAATTAATATTATTTCGGTAAATATGCATCAATTCATCATCAATATGTTAAACTGCTGAAAGGAGACGTAAACCAAAATCACAAAAATTTTGTAATACTTTAGGCAAATTTTTTTTTATGATGATCATAGATAAGATTTACTAGATATCCTTTGTACCAACACCGGGAGCAACAGCAAACTGTGACAGCTAGGATCAGTCATGTATTTGGTCATGATATCTTGAACGGCGTAACATGACGAAGTAGTCATGGTTAAAAGTGAGAACGTTGACATACTCCTTGAATTTATTGAAGAGACAAAAGCAACTCATTTATATAAGAAGCCATGATTCAGGAGCGCATGCCCTACAAACCTGTATCGCAACAGGCGGACAAGTCGACAAACGTGTCACAGTTGGACACTAGCATAATTGCGGATCACCTGTAGCTTCTGTACTCAAACGTCCACGAGGACGAAACTCGACTGCCTCGAATGTACAGCATCCAGGACAATAGTCAGGCTATCGGGCATTTGCAGAATGATGTCCGCGAACAAGCCATAGTCTGAACCCAAAATATTTACTCGACTTTCGCGAATTCCATCTTCGTCAATTGCTGGTGAATTCAGCGATTGTCATTAACACAGGCATCACGATATACGTTTGAGCTGATTCACGCACAATTTCCGACTTCCTAACGCCAAAACAAGACAAACCTGACAGTTTGGGATGAGTCAAATGACATTGGCAGACAGGGATCGCTGACCTCACCATGAGAAAAATAGTGCGCCTTTGTAGGCGTACTTTTTTCACCACACTCTTGGCGTAGACTACGTTGAAATTCAAATTTTTGTAACGAGCTTTCTCTAGAATCAATTTAAAACGAATTAATTAAAGCTAGCAAAAATCAAAAGAAAAAAGAAAATTGACCTTAAAATTCATCAAGTCAAAATAACTTTTAATATTAGTTTTTGAACTTCGAATCCGTGCCTCCTAATCGTTTTTTTTTATGTATAGGGCGAACAATTTATGTTGTAGAGAAAGAGATATTTATTGGATGCGTGTCAAATTCAATAGTTATTTCAAAAATCCAAGATAAAAATGCTAGATGACCACTTCAAAAATACGTAAACTAGCAACAATTTTATTCTCACGACAGCGTTTATTTCAAAAATGGTGGGTGACGAACTGAAATTAAGTTTAACGTTAGCATGGTTTTTTTCATGAAAAAATAAAACTAGGACCAGGTATGAGCTGCTTATTATCTATATTTAAAAATTAATGGTGAAAGCTTGGGGACACCCTCCCATATGTTTATTATGAAATTCAAATCAATTTTCACGAAATTTTTAACTTCCCAGTATATGGGAAGTTCTTGTAATCGCCTCGAAAATCGAAATTGAAATTTTCAACATTTCTTCACGTTTTGAGGTCTATAGAGTATATATAAAGTGTTTTTAGAAAGGGAGATGTATGTATGTGTGTGTGTGTACGTACGTACGTTCGTGGACACTTTTTTCTACGAGCATAACTCACGTAAACAAAGTCGTATTGACTTCGTTGAGGTGTCAATCGAAGCGTCTTTGCAATCTTAAGAGCTGATTAGTTTTTGGGATACTTCGGTCGGGGGGTTTGCTGTTTTGCCCGTTTGAAGGTCATTTCTGTCATCCGTTATATCTCGCGAACCCAACGTAAGATTTGCATGGTTGAGGTGTCAATCGACGCGTATTGATATTAATGTGATTCCATTAAGTTTCTAAAAAAATTCTTGGAGCCGTTTTTTATTTTTTTTAAAAAAAGTGCAAAAAATTGGTTTTTTTTTAAAAACAATAAATTTTTAACCTTATTTTCAAGTCCAAGTAATCAATGTTTGTAAAATTTATATACTCCAAACAATGTTTGTAAAAACAACATCAAAACTTTTTCTCATGATAATGTAAAAAAATAAATTAAAAATTAAAAATCATTAAAAGTCATCATGATTTTCAAGGTCATTTTTATCATTCACTAGATCTCACGAACCAGATATAATATTTGCATCAATATGGTATCAGCTGACGTATATTAACATCTTTGTGAAGTTTTCAACATTATAAAAATTCGTTTCAGCCATTTTTTTAGTTTAATAGAAGAAAATGCGAAAAATTTTGGTTTTTTTTTCATAAAAAAATATTTTTTTTTCTTGATTTGCACTGCACAGTGATACCAGTTTATAAAATTTATACATTCTTATCAGTTTTTGAAGAGAAAGCAGCAAAAAATTGTTCCATGATTATGAAAAAAATTAAATAAAAAATAAAAAATCATTCATGTAAAGAGGGTTCATACGAATGATATTAGTTTATATCTTTTATTCTAACAAAATTGTTGTAAATTCAATCAAAGTGTTATAATATTCACATAATTTGAGCAAATTTTTAATAGTTTTTATAGTCTTTTAATTAAAAAAACTGCTTAAATTTTGAAAACCAACAAAATTTCAATCAAATTTGCATTTGCGGTATCAACGCTTTGAATGGTAAAATGTTTTGTAGTCAATACTTTGCAAGATCATATGCTTTAAAAAGCTTTCATCGAATAAAAAATTGTAGTTTTTAGTAGATTCATTCTTTAGTAATCGTAAGATTTCAATAACCATCATCATTTGTAATACATTTCACTTTTTACATGCAATTGAACCTATTTTTGACTGCATATACAAAATTTTCAAGACCAAAAAAGCCCCCACCGATTGATCCGCGTGAATATTCAATCTGTCCTCAACGACCAAAAACCTTACGTAATCAATGGACCCTCCCGTAGACGATTTGATTCATATTAACTCATTCCTGTTACTGCTATGAATACCTCGCATTGTTATTACTTAAAGTAGTATTATTTTCAAAATTATTATTGTGTTTAATGTTGTTGATGTTTATGTAGATATTACTGGGAAGTTGACCGTGTGGACCTCAAGGGTCGCACCTCGCGGCTTGTTACTTAAGGGGTTATTCTTCCTTCACGGCGCTAAAAAACCGTAGTCACTTAAAATTGTTGAGAACAAAAATGAACAAAGCAATTGATATGAAATTAACTATGTTTATTTATTGACAGGAAAATTATATATTTTAATTGTAAATTTTTTTTAAAACAATATGGCGGCTGCTATGGTCCGTTAATGCAGCGAGTAAATTCGCTGAACTCAACTTGCGCTCAACGCAGGTCCTCCAAGTGATTTGTAATCAATTTAACAAACCGAAATCGTTAGTTCTACACAAAATTTACTGCAATAGCAAAAAATTAGAGATAAATATCAAGTTTTCGCAATTTGGCAAGCATTGAAACATAAGGTACTTAGTTTTTGGCAGTTTTTGGATTGAAAATCGTGCCCCAAATTGCCAAAATTGGATAAATTATTCTGAATTTAGGCTATTGCAGTCTTAAATTAGTTAATAAATATCTATGCAAAATTTGAAAATATTCGATCGATTAGTTTTTTCTGTGCACTACACCGCGCACCAAAAAAAAGTCATTTTGAGAAAAACGCGTTTAAAGTTTTTACAACGCTCAAAATATAAAAAGACGGCATGGTAGGCAGGCACCGAAATGTGTATGTAGAATCAAAACGAAAAGAGATATTGATCTGAAATTTTAAACACATATTCTTGAATGTTGTATTTATCGAAAAATGTGAACAAAAAAATGGAAACATTTTTTTTTGAGAAGGTAGAATAACCCCTTAAGATCTTCTAGAACTATCAATATTTTTAGGATCTTTGTTAAGTCCCATCTCTCCGTTCAAAAACTGTTATCAAGCGTACTCGTACACTTCATTTGGATAAGGATGGAAAGCTTATATCGACTGGAAATTACTCTTTCGAAAAAAACCGAGATAACATTTTTGCGGTTTCATTGGGGAGCAAGATCTGGGATATCTAATTCAGTTTTATGTTGCTTATTATTTATTGCTTAGCAATTTTGTAAGATGACTTGTACTTGATGCAAGGCCACAATGGTTGAATTTTCAACACAATCTACAAATTTAGGAGTTTCGTGAAGACTAGAAAAAGTACCCTGTCTGCCGTGACAACTAAATTTCGGGTCAAATCAAAATTCCTCGTCCACCATTAATCATGCAAATTATCTTTCGCCCGACATCAATCCATAATACGTGTATCTTTCATTTCAGCGTCAACTAGCTGAATCTGAAATCAATCGAAAAACGATTAGTCAAAGCAACCATCTACTGTGTCACTGATCCTTTTGCGTAAGCAACCACACTACGATCCATGACAAATTAATTTTAATATGCTTGAGCGATTGACTTCGTAAATAAAGTGCCTTTCCAAAAATAAGGCTGGCAAGGAGGGAGACAACATACATACATAAATGGATTCAAAGTCACGGACCCCATACTCAAAAATTTCCTTGAGCACTTTCAATCGTTATGAAAATGTATGAACATTCAAAATGATTGATTCACATTTAAGCATCAGTTTTTCGTGGAGAACGGAAGAGCGAGAATTCAAGACGGAATTTGAAATAATTAACATAAAAAATAATAGCAAACAAAATGTTGATGACTAAATGCGTTAATGTTCAAAGCAAACTTGCACCAATAAATGTTTAAAGGTGACTACGAAAATAAAATGTGCATCTGTTACTCTCGTTTCTATCTTTATCTTAAGATGATGTTGTAGTTGTTGCTGTTGTTGTTGTTGATGGGGATTGTTGTGCTGATGATGAAAATGATGTTTATGTGTAAGAATGCAACTGGTAAAAATAAGATAATCTGCTGGTACGCTTGCTAAGTGATACGACGCCAGGGTGAATTATTAGGGTTACAGTGCACTTTCGAGAGGGGGAAGAATCGCAACATGTTTTTCACCGAAACATGCTTCAATAAATATAAATTTTACTTTCATTTGATTGACGACACACATTACTTCAATTCGTGGAAAAGATAAAAGAGATAATTAACCGACCAGCCCTTCGGAAATTCAAGGATCAAAAGCGTAACTGGCAGTCTAAGATGGATGAAAACCTTTCAACCACACAAACATTATCATCATCAGAATCAACTTCAATCTATTGTTGATATCTATTTTATTCAAATGAGTTTCGAGAAGCAATTATCGACTCTCAATGTCATTCTTCCATTCAATATTTCAATATTTTTTTTGTGCCCCGTAACTACTCTTCAAGATGAATTCAAACTACGGTCACAAAATTGATTTTTTTCTCGATTGACCAGATTTAAGCGTAATATTTTGTGAATTTGCATCCGTTAATAGCATTTTTCGCAGCTAATCAACATCAATCTAGTCGTTCAATCTTTACTTTGCGCAGATACATATCTAAAGCGTTCGAAAAATTCTCCAATAAAACTTTCAAAATTTTCTGAATTTGAATTTCAAAGATTGATTTGATGTTGTCGATGAAATTCCTTTGAATATAGATATGAACAAAACTAGAAGAAGTGAGGGGAACTAATTACGAACTGTTGATGAAAGACGGATACTGAAAATCCAAGGAAATATTCATTTCGTGCAGACTTTACAGAAAAACATCCCAAGCATGATGATGGCGGTGGTGATGGTGCCTCCTTTTTCTAAGGCAAACAAATCCAAATAGAAACGTCGAAGTGAGACGAAAATCTATCATGAAATTCTTTTATAAATAGTTTTTCAGCATTGTGGGGCTCCCAGTGGCAGTTGAGATGATGCGAAACTTAAGATACGACCTTAAGATTACGATGGACTGGGAGTGTGTTATTTGGTTTCTTGTCCACGGTTGAAAGGTTTATATATCTGTCGACAGTGCGTCGAGCATTGAATCGAAAGACAAGAGATGTTCTTCATATTCTTGAGGTATTTTTTTCTGGTAGATTCCAAGAAATTAGATTTATTTCAGACTGGTCCATAAATTCAAAGAGTTGGTCAACAATGCCCTTGAATAGAAGAGCGCAGTTGTATTATTTTTAGGTGGAAGAATTTCATGATCACTCTGTCTTAGCGGAATTATTTCAAACATAGTTCTGAGAATGATTACGTAATCAAAATTACATGCAATGGTTAGTTTCGAGTAAACTGTACGGAATACATGAATAAAAAATGATTCAAATGCATAAAACTTGAAAATAATCAATACGTTACCGACAACCAGCTGCAACTAGTTTCTGAACTACTTTTATATGAACCTTTAGTAATAATGGATGCACTTTCAAAGCTCTTGAAACATTCGTCGGATACCCTCTTGTGTATCCTTATCTGGAATGGAAAATCATTGCAACCGAACTAATGATACCTTTTGAAAATTCATGTGTTATACTAAATGTTTCGATAATTCCACAATGTTAACTTTCACAGCAGCCTTTTACATCACACTATGACATTCATTCTAAAAGGATGAACGACCCAATATCAATCAACTCGATTTTCTCACATATGCACACATATGAATGGTGTGAGCGTTCTGGGTCATTTCTGATAATACCACTTTGCTATTATATCATGTGTACTACATCTATCGTATGTTGTGCAGAAGATTCTGCACATGGTGCAAACTTGTGGAAATGATGAATGACTAAACTACGACAACAACGTCAGCCTGCATCAGTGTACTTGATATTACACACGCTCCATGTACTTTGTCCATATCTTTGGCGTCCCACATTTTTCATGTTTGCAGGTGGCACAGTGCTTTCGCATTTTTAAGTAGGCTTAACTGGCTGTGACTCAAATGCAGATTAGGAGGCAAGAGTTTAAGCCTGACTGTGTCAGCTAAGATTGGTAGTGAAGATCTAAATCGAAAAATGATCAATTTTCAAACGGTTTTAAAAGAGTTTCTCGGTGGATAGCCGAAGCTATTTACATTGCAGAAATCTTTCCTTTACTAGGAACCAAAATAAATACTAGCCCACCATCTGCAACACCAAGAATATCAAATCTATCTGATAAAATTTGAGACTGTTGTTTGTTGCGGTGGAATATATGTTGATTTTTTTGAAAGTGCGTATTATTTCGACATTTTCAAGAGTAACGCACTTGATTTAGTGGCATACAAATAGTGTAACAACTGCTCTGCAAGAAATGAATCCTTCAAGGGGTCTACCCTCTTTTAGCAGCAATATTTTTTAGATAGGTAAATACACTCCCGAAATACACAAAAAAAATTTTTTTTTACTGATTTATGTAAGTTTTTATCAATGAAAATGCTGGTTGAAAAAAAAATCGAAAAAGCGAGGGGTGTGCGCCGTTTATGAAATTTTCGAGATGGTTGGTCTGAAACATAAAAATTAAATAGTTTTAAGCTCAGTATGTTAATAGCTGTAGCGCAAATGGGGCGATTTTTGATTTTTGCAAAATTGCCGAAATTGCGGACATTTTTCGAAAAAGTACGAAAAAAAATGGTTTTTTCCCGTTTGGGTGGGGGGGGGGGAGAGGAAGAAGGGACGTATAATCCGTACAATGCTCAAAATCTGTCCGCTGAATGAAAAAAAACCCATCGAGCTATTCGTGAAACAGGGACACATACAATTGACAATGTACTGCAAAATTGGATTAGGAGAATGCGCTTACTAGCAAGCCAGTCACATCAACTATTTTACTGAAATTATTTTTCTAAATATTTGAAAGATTTGCAAAAAAATAAATAAAGCAACAATAATTTTTTAAACAGTTAAAAGTAGACTCTCAAAGTAGTTTCAAAAAGAAACCAACATATGATCGTTTCTATAAAATTCACATCTAGAGTTTCAAGCAAATCGGACCGTCATTTTCAAAAACAAAAATATTATTGAAGCCATTACAACCGCTTTTAATGTTAGTATCCGAATTTGAATAGGGACATATTCAAAAGAAAATGTGAACTTCACTCTGGAAAGTAGAAGGAAGTTAATAGTCTCAAGGTGAATAAGTTATTCAAAACTACTCTTGAAATGTTTCAAGCACATAGTTTTGGGGTTAATCTAATCAATGAAATCGTAAAGAATTTTCAAGTAACTAACAGAAGAATAGTATGATCAAAAAAAATCAGCTTGTGATCGACAAACTGAACAGTTTAGTCATTTCATTATTCGCATCTTCTAAAATTTGGTTCGAATTGGTAGTCCCGCGCCATTTTTAATTGAGAACAAAAATTTTCGGGACGAAAAATAAAAATAATTTGAAATATTGATCAAATTTTGAAAGAAATCAATTCAATGCTAAAACTGATGGCATTCACTTTAAGACAGATCGACAATTTCTGCCCTATCTAAAGAAGAACTTGACATATTTCGTGATTACTGCTTTCTCATGATGAATTTTCTCCGATGGTGATCATTCAGATGCATACTTGTATTAATCCATATGTTGTTTTTCAGATTACCTAAGCTTTAAATTTTTGTTGGACCGTCAAATGTATGATACCAAAATGGATGAAGTCGTAGAAAGTCAGACTACTGTTCTTACTTTGGGTGGTTCAAATCCTTTTTGTGACATGATCGAAATATATTCAAAAATAGACTTTGATAAGAAAATCGGATCAAACATGATTATCATGAGTGATAACTGTGATATGTCAATCGGGGCGAACACGAACATTCACAATAAAATGGATTATATTATTTATGGGTGCATTTCGACAAGTCATTTTACAAAGAAAATGGTTGATGAACGAACTATCTTGTCACATCCGAGATTTTACTTTAGCAGTTCAAGGGCGGTGCACGGGGCAAATATTCTACGGGTGTCAGAGTGCATTTTTTGTGCTAGTTTTTGAAAAGAGAATGGGTGCATTCCGTTCAGCTCAAATCAGGTATTGATTTACGAGCACAGGAATGAGGCAAGGCGACAAGTTTTGTCCGTAATTTATTGTGGTGTTATGTAGTTATCTAAAAAAGAGTTTAGTTGATCTTATCAACTTTGAGGGGCAAATTTTCGAAATGTTAGACAATTTTTAGATTTGGACTCTTATCCTTATTTTTCTAGTCAAGCGAGGCTCATTTCAAAGAGCGTGCATCAGTTTTACCTCACATAACGTTTGATGCGCATATAGACTTCCGTCACACTGTCTTCAAGCCATCCAAATCAATTTCCATTCGAAATGAATCATTAGAAAATGCGCAGAAAACTGGTTCCGATAGGCAAGCGTGGATTATGTACAATCGAGTCACCGACGTGTTGGAAACTCTACTAGCGCGAATCTAACAAGAAAAACAATAAATGTAAAATGGGGTCTCGGAAAGTCTTACACACTGCATACATTCACCTACAACATGCTTGTTATGTACCAACAAAGTCAGTCATGAAAAGAGGTACATGCATGCCTAGTAAATAGGTCCGTGTTGAAGCTCGTCAGCTCGTTTTACCAAGCTGGCATGCAACACGGGCTAAGGTAGCTTAGTGTGCGACATTGTCCCCAAGAAAATTGCATTATGCTAATGATATGCCTGGCCGTCCATTGCTGTAGTAATGTCGTCGGGAAAATGGAAAAATGGAAATCGAGCAGAGTGGAATGTGCATGGAAACGAGCTCCGTAACTGAAGCTCTTTCTTCGCGTCCGCTTATGCAATCACACACTGTAGATGACATCTCAAGTGTGAATAATTCGCAAAGCTTTTACGTAAAACTGTTTATACATGGCCGTGACTGCAAGACTTGCTAACGAAGATAGATTTATCTAAATCTCGTTCATGCCGTGCTAGATACTTATTACGAACAATTAGGCTTCGGTGGAAATAGTTGCTGCCACCCAATACGGAAAACCACTTTGAAAAGATACTTCCTTGTCAATTACGGGTGGTTATTTTTGCGACAGGTCCATTTTAACGTGGGCTCAATCAGGAAAATTGAATCGAATCGAATATAAGACACTAAACGATTCGGTGCGGAACCGATTTGGAATTCAGTGGCACTGGGATTAAAATCAAACAAGGTATAAAAAAATTATAGGTTTCTCGTTGCGAAAGGTCATACCTCATAGCTAATGGTTCTGCAGTACGACTTGCTTTTAACCAACGCGATATCGATTACGTTATCGCTCTGCAGAACGTAGGCCTGGGCCGGTAGTGGAAAGCAATTAGCTTTTATGTTTGCCGACACACATTCTCCCCACATATGTAACTATAAATGTTGCTTATCACTGCTAGTCGAAATGGAACTCAACTAGAATTGCTCATGTTTGTTATGAAATCGCGTTGAAACAACACAATAATCACATTTTCACAATTTATTTCAAATGTTATGGTTGGAGATGACATTGGAAAGTCTGAAGCACCCCCGTTGGCCGCACGTCCCTGAAATTATCAACAATTTCTATTCGTTTTGCTGTGTATCAGTCAAATATCAACATAAACACAACTCGCATTCCTCTATTATTATATAAAAACACAGCAGCTCATATGCACCTACCTATCTAGCCTATAAATTTCTACAATTTCATTTTCAAACAGAATATCTGCAGAATGGCCTGGACTAGACCGAAGCCAAGCCAAGCCAAACCGGGCCAATAAATGCGCGGGAAATGAGGGGAAAATTAGTGAAAATTTATTGGCAAGCAAATATCGTGGTGTAGCTACGAAACGGTCGCGAGCAATGTGACCTCATTCTTTCAGGTCGGATAGATTCAAAATAAAATTTCAGTTGTAATTAGAGAAAAATTTATGGGAAATGTGCTAAGTATTCGGCGAGTGTGTTTGTGCGTTTTCCATGTAATCATAAGTGTCCGATCTCCGGCAATTACTTTTAATTTATTTGGTAATAACAGCAATTTTCATTCGGCGATTCTGAAGGCAAGAGGAAAGTGATGAGTTGTTGGTCATCGGTTCAAGGAAAAGGCGCAGGAAAATTGAAAAATGATTTTGTAGTTAAGGTTTATTTATTAGTTAAAGTAATGAAGTATTTTTTTGGTTTATTTTGCAGAAATAAATGTCCAATTCCTGAGTAATTGATTTAGTAAATTTATTTCTATTGTGGCCAACAGTACAACATAAATCCATTTAAGATCAACTGAAAAAACAAACAGACACACAGGACGTATGTAAATGCAGATGGGCTGATATTCAGATTAAATAGCAAAATATGTTTAAAAATTAGTCAAAATTATTTATTCGTCATCAAGTAAGGAATTTGTAAAGTAAAAACTCAATTATCAAGACCGAAATATATTTTGAAAATAAAATGGAATCATTATTATAGCCATATTGCAGTCTAAGTGGCATACCGCTCTAACCACGCTGGCCTCTTATGCACAAAGTACCAGGTTCGAGGCTGCTTGGCGACAAGTTATGTGGAATTTGTTGCCAGACTTTTAGTTCACACAGCTATAAATGAAAACCTGATTCAAAGTCAGGATAAAAATCACAGATTAGCGTGTTGCTGACCACTGCATCTATCAGTGTTCCGTTGATCAAGTTGATCAACATTATTTCAAGGTTTTCGCCGAATTTGAGTTGCTGCGTCGTTGATTATTATAGTTTATTATATATCCTTTTTTTAAAAAAATGGCAACTACAGCATTTTTTAAACATTTACCTTCAATCATTACTTCTTGCATAGAACTTATTAATATTCTCAATTTATGTGAAAGATTCCCGTGTGCTGACGAGTAACGATGATTTCGGATGAAACAACAGAGTCAAAGTTTAAAATACACACACACACACACCATACACACACACACACACACACATATATATATATATATATATATATATATATATATATATATATATATATATATATATATCAGAGGCCAGCCATATATTACGTAACGCAATTTTTAGAGTATTTGAACCCCCCTCCCCCCAAGGTAACACTTAACAACATGTTAACCCGCGAATGGTGACGCATATGTCTGTGAGACCGGTTTCGTAGAAAAATATGTGTATGAAAATAACATAATTTTTCAGTGTCGCAGGAGAATTTTATTATTATTAATAGACGTGACGTGATGTAATAATTTTTTGTGTTTTATTATACTTTAACCTTGTATTTTTTAAGTTCAATTTGCTACATTTACAGAAATTGTGTTATTTTGGATAAATAAATTTAAAATTTGACTTTATGATTTAGTGTCATAAAAAAATTATTTGAACTAATTTCAAATTTTCTTACATTACATTTTGCTAGACTTGCTTCCATGTGACACTTAGTAGCATTTTCAAATCCAAACCCTCTTTAACCCCCCTCCCCAACCAAATGTTACATAATATAAGGATGGCCCTTAAACTACTTTGGCTTGATACATTTTACAGATTCAATAGAAAAAGATCAGTGACGTCGATACCCATTCTTTTTGGAAAATCAACATTAGAGAGGGATTTTTCACTAAGACTGTTCTGTCGATAAAGACTTAGTTGATTCTATTCGCAAAATAACAGAATCTATAATGAAATATGATGATCTTTTGAACAAATATTGGTGGCGTCGGAACTTTACTTTAGTCTGAATTGAATTTATTTTATATTTCTTCATATAACTGTAAGTTGTAAAAAATCAATTTATTAAAAGTTTATTGATGAAATCTATGAAGAAAACATTTTTCAATCCTTATCAGAGATAGCGGCGTTGTTACATATTTCAAAATTCAATCATGATATCGATGAATCTTCATAAATTTATTCTTGCAAAAAAAAATTCTATGAAGTTTATTTCTACTGCAAGTCAAGTCAGTTGCGTCGGTACCCACAGTATCTTTGAAAATTCAGTTTTAACATTGATCCATTCACAAAATTTACCAAACTGATTACCTTTTAAATTTTATAAATATATATGAGAAGCCAGTGGCGTTGGAGAAATTTCATAACTTAAAATCGAGTCTTTATTTCAGCGACGAGGAAGTTCCAGATTGATTTAAGCTGTTTTTTTTAAAACAATAGTTTTATGCCAACTCATTGAAGTTGATCGATCTACACTTTACGGAAGTTCTTGGAAAATATTTTTAAATTAAGGGGGTCAGTGGCGTTGGAGAATCTTCATATCTTAAAAATCTAGCAATTTTTCGCTGAATACGAACATTTCTTTATATAGGTTTAGACTTTAGGTGGTAAGTTCATTAAAACTTAGTTGATTGGAATGAAATACAATGAATATTCACTGAAGATTCTTCAAATATCAGTGATCAGTTCCATTTTGCCTCATAGCTGCAAAAAATTAATTATTTCAAGAACTAGAGAATGACGACTAATTGTACAAAAGCTACTGAAGACGTATTTTCAAATTCAAACGCAACCCAGTAGCGTAGTTTTTTCGTAAAAGATGTTCTTCATTATCAATCCTAGATTTTGACATAAGCTTAAAATTGTGGGACGCAAAACGGCCCTTATGGACGCGAATTTGTGAAATTTACTGATTTAATTTTTTTTGATTTTGAAGTCAGGCCAGTTACGTAGATGCTATTTTTGTTGTGAAAATTATCATCTTCGAAATATTTTCAGCTTATAAGCCTGCTGGGAGAAATATTCTAATATCTTGAATTTATGAAAGAATTTTTGACTGATTTGGATGCTGTATACGGATTTTTATAAGACTAACATTAAAAGACATATTTGATAGCGTCGAATTTATAATATTAACATTTTAAACCTCATTTTTTTACATTAGACGTCCCATACTAAATCGCCGTCATCTCATACTGTATATATATCAATATTAATTTCGAATTTTAAATCAATCTATACTTTCAAACCATTCAACAAAACAATAATCTATATCTATTCTGTTGTCGCCGTAAGAGTATTCTACTACATATAAGGACATACCACAAAAGTCATTCTTCAAGATTTCATATGTACAGACTGACATATGTGGTGTACGTACGATAGTATATTTGATATAGAAATAACAATGAAAGAACTTGAATATGTTATTCCAATATGTTATGGTTGAATAGCGTTTGATGGCAGTACCGGCGGCAACCGCAAAAGATGGTACGTTGAACATCATTTCGTCATTTTTATGATGGATATTTACTCACCGTTCTGCATTGTAGCAGTGCAAGGAAAGCGTGTGTATCTACGCTGTTCATATCTTCCAAAGAAACTGAAGATGTTTTCATGTGAAAAAGTGACGAATTCATTCATTGAATATGATTGATTCGTATTTACTTGAATTGCGATAAGTGCAAATAAAATATGTATAACATTTACTACGTGTAGTGGAGAATTTGTTACATTCGATAGCTAAAATTGGATTTCAGAAGAAGTTTATTATTGTTGAAAATAATTGTGGAATATTTTGTACACTGATTCATAAAAAGTCATCTTCAAAATGAAGTGGAATCCGATAATAAAGAAACTTTATTCTAGGTTTTTTGTTAAGACACAAAGGTGGTAGAAAACGTTGATGGAAACTTTTAAAACATTATCAATGACATTTTTTAAACAATTTAGAGTCTAAGAAATTTAGACTTGAATTTCTTCTTGATTTATGTTTTTTTCACTAGGGTTACCACTTTGATTTCTGGTGAAGCATCCAAAACAGATTTATCATCAGGCAAACGACAAAGCTTCTAGACTTACGTTTTTTCATCCTCAAAACCAACCCTTGAAGAGGCAGATATAATTGCTAATAGAGCCATCTTTGGAAAGCAGCATTTCGAACCTCTAAATAAACATGCAACATTCAGCTAATTGAAGTTTGCAATTTGATCTGCATCCAAACTTCAGATCCAACGTTATATGTGCGGATTAATTGGTGGTAGCCAAAATAATTGCATACAAAAGACAAACGACAGGCTTTATTTACTTTTCAAAACTCTCCGGGAAGCACTATACAATATTTGAACAATAAATCGTCACATTTTGAGGTCAAATTATCATAGACATTAAAATAATCACTGACTAATTTACTTCTGTAACCGCTTATTCACATTATATATAATAGCTACTCGCAGCTTACGATTGCGGTATTCCACTGCCAAATTAACAGCCACCTATTATTTATTACAAGGATTTTTATTATCGTCCTTTCTATATCTTTCGGATGACATACTCGCCTTATATTCCAAATTCCGCACGAAATAGCTCCAGTATCCAGTATGCATGGATACAACTCTCGAGCGACACTACCCAACAATGTTTCAATGTTTGCCATCGTACCATTTTGCATTAATAAACTTTATAGTATTCTCGCAGGTCCCTCAATGACACTCAAAACAATTAAATTGACACACAACAAGTTTCATGCCAGTCACATACATTTCAGCCATAATATTAGCGAAGCCGTAAAACATTTTATCCAAGTTCGATTCGAAATGTCCTTTTCTATCTTCATCCGAAACAAAATTGACATCTGCTTCACAATATCGATATACAACAACGACTTTGAGGATATGCGTCAGAGAGGACGAGGATATTCTTAGAATAGCATTTTCACATTGATATAGGAGGGTGTGTTGTTGTCTTCATTTTAGGCCGCTATAACGATCCCATCCTGCGTGTGTGGTTTTATTATCAAAATAGGATAGGTTCGTTCGAATTGCGAATGTCACTGTTAGCCACAACTTTCGGAACATTATTTTTGCAGATCAACCTAAAATATGAGTCAGTCGGCGAGGATACTAAGGAGATTGGGTCCTGTTTTTGGTGTGCAAGTGTGATGTGTCTCGAATGCGGGTGGATTGCTTATTTAAAGAAGGTACTGCTGACAGAAGAATAAATAAAATTGGCTATAGTATTTCGGAATAAGGAGTCTTATATGATGGCATTGTTGTTTGATCAGCATAGCACGTGATATCCATTGTCCGGAAATAATGGGTTAAATTGCAAGCTCCACTTCTGTATATGTTTTGTTAAAATGAAATCCTGACCTCATTTAAAGTTGAACTGAAATACAATTGGGTTTGGGATTTGTTAAAATTTGTCTTCAAATCCGCCCAACCAGCATCAATAGTCGAATATGTTGAAGTCATATTACAAAAAAAGTGCTGGAGTTTAACGATTTATACCTTCCTTCAAAACAGAATCCCACTCACCTCAAGCGAAAGATAGTTTGTACGTGCTTATGATATTTACGACGAAAATTCGTTTATTCTACCTTCAACATAAACTATGAGAGTTAGCTTTGCATGAGTGATTTTTCAAACAAGCATCAATGCACCTGACATTTTGCGTACATAGTATGTTGGTTTTTGCAGTTATTTCGTATGGTGGAAAAATATTATATGAAATTTTCTAAGCGAGAACAATAAATCATAAAGCAACTAATGCTTTTCGAAAAGCATTATAAATGGTAATTGACAGTCAATTGGAACGAAAATCAAAAAATGACATGAAAAAAACCAATGCATCCTCAATTAAGGCTGTTCACAGCATACCAGCCTCAATCGCGAATTGAGCTCATGACGACATTATCTTCAGCTTCCTTAGACTAACGACCACAGCCTCCAGATTGCGAATCGCTATCTGCTTCTAACTTTACCTGGTTTTCTGCTAGATTTTTCATGATAATCCTGACAGTTCTGTCATCATGCAGCCATTCGAGCTGGTCTATTAAAGCAATGCGCAGTTTCACCAGGATTGAGAGCTGGTTCGTCGAAAAATACATGCGACTGGTTACAGCAAATTGGCCAGTCCTATCCTTCTTTTATCGGATGACACTTAAAAATACCAATTGTTTTTACGTCTGCGTCAGTTTTTAGCAAGCAAATATTTTTCAAACTTGTTCCAAATAATACCGAACAGATAGTAAATATTTGATTAGTTTTCAATAATTATAAAACTATTTTCAAAAAGTTACTAAATATCGTAGCAATTCCATCATTCTGCTTGCCATTAGCCACTATCAAAGCAACCGAGTGACCCAGCGATACAACCAAATCAGGCTCGACTTTTGATTCCTTCATATGATAACCGATTCGGAGCAAAAACTTAAGGATACGCTTAAGTGTCTATCTTTGAAAGCAATATAGTCCCTCCCCATATTGGTTCGATATTGTCAACGATTTAAAGAGCAATTCGGTTTTTATCTAGCACAACAAACCGGAAAGATAGTCTTTTCCAAAAACACTTCTTGATTCTAATTTTACACGGAGAGTCGGTTTAAAATATTTTACAAAACTCACAAATATTAGTTATTCGAACAGTTTAGGTGCCACATTGCCCATGCTAATTTCAGAATTTTGGAACGCAATATGCTTCATTTTGGATTAATCCAACTATTTTCTGAACAAGCAATAATGAAAGCTGCCCTAATTTTAAAATTTCATTGAGTCAAAACACTATCAAGCATGTTCAATCCATCAACAAATTCTATGTGCCCCAAAATAGTTTCTAAGTGTCCTAGTTTTACTGACAAATAACGAATAGTGAAACTGTTGATATTTGATCAGGTTTGAAACAGGTCCCTAAATTAGCTCTAAAAACTACAGGGTTTTAAACCACCAGAAAATAACGAATAGTGAAACTATTGATGTTTGATCAGCTTGTATACTGTGCTCTAAATTGGCACTATAAAAACCGCAGAGTCTCAAACCGACGGCAGTTCGCAAAGCAACCTAGCACCTCGGAAGCATCACAATTTCAGGATGAAGCTCGTTTTCTTGTTCGTTGGTCTCACCATCTTCGCTGCGATGCTTGAGTCTAGTAACGGTTCTCTCGTGAAAGCATTACAAGCCGATGACATTGTTGACGCGATGAGCGACTCTGACTCTGGCGCGGCTCCAGGAGCAGGAGCAGGGGCAGTAACACCAGCCGAGCTAGCAGCAGCCGTTGCATCAATCACAGCAGCAATCAATGCAGCCTTAGTTGCTATCCTAGCCGCCATAGCCGCCATACCACCGCCAGCAACAGGATGAGGCTGATAAGACTTTGAAAGAAATCAACCGAAGATACGCCAGAATGAAATCGATCCGAAGACGACAAAGAATGTTTATGTATATATATTAATGTCTATTTATTTATTCAAAGGAATTTCAAAATAAATTCAATTCAGCTGAATTTAGGCCTGTTTAAATTTTTAAGCTATTTGGAAGTGATGCTGACGTCCCCTGAAAATTAATCTCATATCTCATTTAAAAACGCTCTTGTTAAATATTTATAACGCAATTTTCTCCACAAAACTATTCTATACACCTGGACAATCACACAGAACCAGGAGAGTCAATTAGTTTTTGTTTTTTTTTCTGAAGATTTCAAGGATGTAGTGATGTTTATAACATTAATTCTTTCAATTTTACAAGTCGATGAAATAACCGAGAGAGCTTTAGTTCCCCTATACCGTGCTTCTATTTTCATGATAAAATTGCCTTTAATTTTTGACGTGGTACTTTAAGGGGACATGGCACCTGCAATTTTCGAATTTTTAATTTTTGGAAAATGGATTTTTTACAACAAAAACAAAAACATATCTTAAATAAACTTTGCACATATATTTTGTTAGTATTGCACCAAACCAAAAAAAATTTCAATGTTTTATGGCCACCAATCGTCTGCTACAATTTTTTGAAGAAAAAAACATCAAATAGTCGCGATGTGCACGTTTACTGCTCACAGAAAAGTATCCGAAAAAAACAAAAAACCTGGGTTCAATCAGCATCAAGGTCGCTATAGAATGAACTATAAAAAAATGAATGAAAAACAACAAAATGGCGGTGTTTCTCACAAATCGCCGTTTTTTCCCGCGAAAAATTTCTGCTCCCTACCAGCAGTTCTGGTTTCTTTAGACGCCTCAGTACTGCGTTTTTCCGCTTGCTTGATTCAACATCTCCCCTCTTGCTTGTTCCATTGCACTTTAACTTAAAGTTATTCATTATTTACAGTAGAGTTATGAAACCTTCATTGAATACACATGCAGAAGTATTGGCAGCAATTCTGATAATATTTTTACCAACAAACGTATGCTTAGGGACCATATTCCAAACGCAAGAATTGAAGCTTTCATTTTTGTTTTCAGTGAAATTGTCTACGCAGCGCTTCAATAAATCTTCCGATGTTAAGTCTTCATGGATTGGTTTTAAAATTTGTTGCACTTCATCATCCAAAGGTGGAGGATGCTTGAAATTTTTCAAAGCACTTTTACCTTCTGCTTCAGCCCTGCGCCAGTTACACCAAGGCTTTTATTCAATTGGTCATTTAGAGTGTAGATGATTGTTATCAGTAGAAATTTTGTGGTAGTATCCTGCCCAAATTTCCTTTTGGATCTTTTTAACCGAATCAGGATTTCGTTGCTTTCCTAGGCAATAGTAAGTTGACAAAGTTTTCATTAGTTTAAAAGTTAGCTGAAGTTTCTTCGGACCTTTCAGGGGATGATTTTGTTATCATTTTTTAGACAATTTTTTAACTTCCCAGTTCCCTATGGGAAGTTATGTATGAAGTAATGGGGTCGATTTTGCGAATCCCAAATTTTCACATATCTCCACGTTTTAAGGTCTCCAGAATCCAAATCCATCGTTTTTAGAGAGATGTCTGTGCGTGTGTATGTACGGATGTGCTTATGTGTGTATGTGCGTATGTACGTATGTGCGTTCGGAATAATTTTTTGTCTCGATTATCTCAAGAACCAAAGATCGGATTGACGTGGGACCGGTTTCATTTGACGCGTAATCACGTAACTTAAAACTGAATGACTTTTCAGCAAAATCGGTTGGGCCGTTTTTTATTTAGGATGAAAAAACTGAAAAAACGACTACAAATTGCTCAGTTTTAAACTGTTGATACGCACTATTAATTCGTGCAGATACCAAATACCTTCATGGTAATGTTATTATTGTGCGTTTTAGCAAAATTGTGATCAAATTTGTAAAAACTGTTATTTCAAAAAAAATAAAGATTTATAAAATTCCAAACTTATATTATCAGGTTTGGGTGATTTCTGGATACTTGGATATTGTTATAAATAATTTAATATTGTTAATAACAATCAAATAATATTAGTTATACTTTGATATTGTATATATAAAGTCAATTATAAATATTCAGTAACGGTCAAACATTCTAAATAACGAATGATTATTGTAAACAATAATTAAATACCCTCAATAATAGTTGTGGATTCCGAGGCCGAGATGGAGAACGAGGTTGAGGACGAAGTGGAAGACAAGAAGGATGACGAGGACGAAGTGGACAAGGCATTGGTAGAGGATGACCAGGTGGTGGAGACGTCTTCCTCTACCAAAGCTTTTATGGTTAGATAAAAAATTGATAAAAACAATAAAAGTAATTATATTAATTTAGAATAATAATGATTAATAATAGTAATTATTAATAATAGTAATTATTAATAAAAGCAAATTATAGCTTTTTATTCACTCCACTGGGAAGTTAGTTGTGTGGGCCTCAACGGTCGCACTTAGACCACATTTTTTTGGCTTTCTTTGGCTATGGTTAACTGTTTTTTTTTTGATTTTTGGCTCTACTAAACATTTTTTTTTTGAAATCAGAACCGACAGGCTACATGTGTTGAATCCATCGAAAAAAAGATCTTGACGCGCCTTACTATATAAGCACACTATGTTTATACTTAATGAATTTTACTTTCGTATTATTAAAATCATGTTTTTAAAGGTTTATTCTAACAAAATCTATCAAAATTTTTTTCTTCGATTTTTCCAAAATTTGAAGGTGGTATGTCCCCTGCGTGCAGCCTATTAGGCCGGTCTATTGAAGCAATGCACAGTTTCGCTAGGATTGAAGGATGGTTCATCGAAAAATGCATGCGACTGGTTACAGCAAATTGGCCAGTCCTATCCTTCTTTTATCGGACGACACTTAAAAATACCAATTGTTTTTACGTCTGCGTTAAGATCCGCTTTTTACATCTGTACAATAATATTAGCTAGTCTATTGAGTTTTTTTGCAAGCAAATATTTTTCAAACTTGTTCCAATTGAAACCGAACAGAAACAAATATCATTCAACTTGCTCCAAATAATACCGAACAGATAGTAAATATTTGATTAGTTTTCGATAACTATAAAACTATTTCCAAAAAGTTACTAAATATCGTAACAATTGCATCGTTCTGTTTGCCATTAGCCACTATCAAAGCAACCTAGTGACCCATCGATACTACCAAATCAAGCTCGACTTTTAATTCCTTCATATGATAACCGATTCGGAGCAAAAAGTTAAGGATACGCTTAAGTGTCTATCTTTGAAAGCAATATGACCCATATTGATTCGATATTGTCAACGATTTAAAGAGCAATTCGGTTTTTTATCTAGCACAACAAACCGGAAAGATAGTCTTTTCCAAAAACACTTCTTGATTCTAATTTTACACGGAGAGTCGGTTTAAAATATTTTACAAAACTCACAAATATTAGTTATTCGAACAGTTTAGGTGCCACATTGCCCATGCTAATTTCAGAACTTTGGAACGCAAAATGCTTCATTATGGATTAATCCAACTATTTTCTGAACAAGCAATAGTGAAAGCTGCCCTAATTTCAAAATTTCATTGAGTCAAAACACTATCAAGCATGTTCAATCCATCAACAAATTCTATGTGTCCCAAAATAGCTTCTAAGTGTCCTAGTTTTACTGACAAATAACGAATAGTGAAACTGTTGATATTTGATCAGGTTTTAAACAGGTCCCTGAATTGGCTTCAAAGAACTACAAGGTTTTAACTACCAGAAAAGATCGAATGGTGAAACTATTGATGTTTGATCAGCTTTTAAACTGTCCCCTGAATTGGCACTATAAAAACCCCATAGTGTTAAACCCAGGGCATCAGTAACCAGTTCACCAATCAACCCAGCAAACTAATTTCGGAAGCAATACACTATCAGGATGAAGCTCGTTTTCCTGTTCCTTGGTCTCACCATCTTCGCTGCGATCCTTGAGTCTAGCAACGGTTCTCTCGTGAAAGCACTACAGGCCGATGATCTTATTGACGCGATGAGTGACTCTGACTCTGACGCTGCTCCAGGAGCAGGAGCAGGAGCAGTAACACCAGCCGAGCTAGCAGCAGCCGTTGCATCAATCACAGCAGCAATCAATGCCGCCTTAGTTGCTATCCTAGCCGCCATAGCCGCCATACCACCGCCAGGAACAGGATGAGGCTGATAAGACTTTGAAAGAAATCAACCGAAGATACGCCAGAATGAAATCGATCCGAAGACGACAAAGAATGTTTATGTATATATATTAATGTCTATTTATTTATTCAAAGGAATTTCAAAATAAATTCAATTCAGCTGAATTTAGGCCTGTTTAAATTTTTAAGCTATTTGGAAGTGATGCTGACGTCCCCTGAAAATTAATCTCATATCTCATTTAAAAACGCTCTTGTTAAATATTTATAACGCAATTTTCTCCACAAAACTATTCTATACACCTGGACAATCACACAGAACAAGAAGAGTCAATGAGTTTTTGTTTTTTTCTGAAGATTTCAAGGATGTAGTGATGTTTATAACATTAATTCTTTCAATTTTACAAGTCGATGAAATAACCGAGAGAGTTTTAGTTCCCCTATACCGTGCTTCTATTTTCATGATAAAATTGCCTTTAATTTTTGACGTGGTACTTTAAGGGGACATGGCACCTGCAATTTTCGAATTTTTAATTTTTGGAAAATGGATTTTTTACAACAAAAACAAAAACATATCTTAAATAAACTTTGCACATATATTTTGTTAGTATTGCACCAAACCAAAAAAAATTTCAATGTTTTATGGCCACCAATCGTCTGCTACAATTTTTTGAAGAAAAAAACATCAAATAGTCGCGATGTGCACGTTTACTGCTCACAGAAAAGTATCCGAAAAAAACAAAAAACCTGGGTTCAATCAGCATCAAGGTCGCTATAGAATGAACTATAAAAAAATGAATGAAAAACAACAAAATGGCGGTGTTTCTCACAAATCGCCGTTTTTTCCCGCGAAAAATTTCTGCTCCCTACCAGCAGTTCTGGTTTCTTTAGACGCCTCAGTACTGCGTTTTTCCGCTTGCTTGATTCAACATCTCCCCTCTTGCTTGTTCCATTGCACTTTAACTTAAAGTTATTCATTATTTACAGTAGAGTTATGAAACCTTCATTGAATACACATGCAGAAGTATTGGCAGCAATTCTGATAATATTTTTACCAACAAACGTATGCTTAGGGACCATATTCCAAACGCAAGAATTGAAGCTTTCATTTTTGTTTTCAGTGAAATTGTCTACGCAGCGCTTCAATAAATCTTCCGATGTTAAGTCTTCATGGATTGGTTTTAAAATTTGTTGCACTTCATCATCCAAAGGTGGAGGATGCTTGAAATTTTTCAAAGCACTTTTACCTTCTGCTTCAGCCCTGCGCCAGTTACACCAAGGCTTTTATTCAATTGGTCATTTAGAGTGTAGATGATTGTTATCAGTAGAAATTTTGTGGTAGTATCCTGCCCAAATTTCCTTTTGGATCTTTTTAACCGAATCAGGATTTCGTTGCTTTCCTAGGCAATAGTAAGTTGACAAAGTTTTCATTAGTTTAAAAGTTAGCTGAAGTTTCTTCGGACCTTTCAGGGGATGATTTTGTTATCATTTTTTAGACAATTTTTTAACTTCCCAGTTCCCTATGGGAAGTTATGTATGAAGTAATGGGGTCGATTTTGCGAATCCCAAATTTTCACATATCTCCACGTTTTAAGGTCTCCAGAATCCAAATCCATCGTTTTTAGAGAGATGTCTGTGCGTGTGTATGTACGGATGTGCTTATGTGTGTATGTGCGTATGTACGTATGTGCGTTCGGAATAATTTTTTGTCTCGATTATCTCAAGAACCAAAGATCGGATTGACGTGGGACCGGTTTCATTTGACGCGTAATCACGTAACTTAAAACTGAATGACTTTTCAGCAAAATCGGTTGGGCCGTTTTTTATTTAGGATGAAAAAACTGAAAAAACGACTACAAATTGCTCAGTTTTAAACTGTTGATACGCACTATTAATTCGTGCAGATACCAAATACCTTCATGGTAATGTTATTATTGTGCGTTTTAGCAAAATTGTGATCAAATTTGTAAAAACTGTTATTTCAAAAAAAATAAAGATTTATAAAATTCCAAACTTATATTATCAGGTTTGGGTGATTTCTGGATACTTGGATATTGTTATAAATAATTTAATATTGTTAATAACAATCAAATAATATTAGTTATACTTTGATATTGTATATATAAAGTCAATTATAAATATTCAGTAACGGTCAAACATTCTAAATAACGAATGATTATTGTAAACAATAATTAAATACCCTCAATAATAGTTGTGGATTCCGAGGCCGAGATGGAGAACGAGGTTGAGGACGAAGTGGAAGACAAGAAGGATGACGAGGACGAAGTGGACAAGGCATTGGTAGAGGATGACCAGGTGGTGGAGACGTCTTCCTCTACCAAAGCTTTTATGGTTAGATAAAAAATTGATAAAAACAATAAAAGTAATTATATTAATTTAGAATAATAATGATTAATAATAGTAATTATTAATAATAGTAATTATTAATAAAAGCAAATTATAGCTTTTTATTCACTCCACTGGGAAGTTAGTTGTGTGGGCCTCAACGGTCGCACTTAGACCACATTTTTTTGGCTTTCTTTGGCTATGGTTAACTGTTTTTTTTTTGATTTTTGGCTCTACTAAACATTTTTTTTTTGAAATCAGAACCGACAGGCTACATGTGTTGAATCCATCGAAAAAAAGATCTTGACGCGCCTTACTATATAAGCACACTATGTTTATACTTAATGAATTTTACTTTCGTATTATTAAAATCATGTTTTTAAAGGTTTATTCTAACAAAATCTATCAAAATTTTTTTCTTCGATTTTTCCAAAATTTGAAGGTGGTATGTCCCCTGCGTGCAGCCTATTAGGCCGGTCTATTGAAGCAATGCACAGTTTCGCTAGGATTGAAGGATGGTTCATCGAAAAATGCATGCGACTGGTTACAGCAAATTGGCCAGTCCTATCCTTCTTTTATCGGACGACACTTAAAAATACCAATTGTTTTTACGTCTGCGTTAAGATCCGCTTTTTACATCTGTACAATAATATTAGCTAGTCTATTGAGTTTTTTTGCAAGCAAATATTTTTCAAACTTGTTCCAATTGAAACCGAACAGAAACAAATATCATTCAACTTGCTCCAAATAATACCGAACAGATAGTAAATATTTGATTAGTTTTCGATAACTATAAAACTATTTCCAAAAAGTTACTAAATATCGTAACAATTGCATCGTTCTGTTTGCCATTAGCCACTATCAAAGCAACCTAGTGACCCATCGATACTACCAAATCAAGCTCGACTTTTAATTCCTTCATATGATAACCGATTCGGAGCAAAAAGTTAAGGATACGCTTAAGTGTCTATCTTTGAAAGCAATATGACCCATATTGATTCGATATTGTCAACGATTTAAAGAGCAATTCGGTTTTTTATCTAGCACAACAAACCGGAAAGATAGTCTTTTCCAAAAACACTTCTTGATTCTAATTTTACACGGAGAGTCGGTTTAAAATATTTTACAAAACTCACAAATATTAGTTATTCGAACAGTTTAGGTGCCACATTGCCCATGCTAATTTCAGAACTTTGGAACGCAAAATGCTTCATTATGGATTAATCCAACTATTTTCTGAACAAGCAATAGTGAAAGCTGCCCTAATTTCAAAATTTCATTGAGTCAAAACACTATCAAGCATGTTCAATCCATCAACAAATTCTATGTGTCCCAAAATAGCTTCTAAGTGTCCTAGTTTTACTGACAAATAACGAATAGTGAAACTGTTGATATTTGATCAGGTTTTAAACAGGTCCCTGAATTGGCTTCAAAGAACTACAAGGTTTTAACTACCAGAAAAGATCGAATGGTGAAACTATTGATGTTTGATCAGCTTTTAAACTGTCCCCTGAATTGGCACTATAAAAACCCCATAGTGTTAAACCCAGGGCATCAGTAACCAGTTCACCAATCAACCCAGCAAACTAATTTCGGAAGCAATACACTATCAGGATGAAGCTCGTTTTCCTGTTCCTTGGTCTCACCATCTTCGCTGCGATCCTTGAGTCTAGCAACGGTTCTCTCGTGAAAGCACTACAGGCCGATGATCTTATTGACGCGATGAGTGACTCTGACTCTGACGCTGCTCCAGGAGCAGGAGCAGTAACACCAGCCGAGCTAGCAGCAGCCGTTGCATCAATCACAGCAGCAATCAATGCCGCCTTAGTTGCTATCCTAGCCGCCATAGCCGCCATACCACCGCCAGGAACAGGATGAGGCTGATAAGACTTTGAAAGAAATCAACCGAAGATACGCCAGAATGAAATCGATCCGAAGACGACAAAGAATGTTTATGTATATATATTAATGTCTATTTATTTATTCAAAGGAATTTCAAAATAAATTCAATTCAGCTGAATTTAGGCCTGTTTAAATTTTTAAGCTATTTGGAAGTGATGCTGACGTCCCCTGAAAATTAATCTCATATCTCATTTAAAAACGCTCTTGTTAAATATTTATAACGCAATTTTCTCCACAAAACTATTCTATACACCTGGACAATCACACAGAACAAGAAGAGTCAATGAGTTTTTGTTTTTTTCTGAAGATTTCAAGGATGTAGTGATGTTTATAACATTAATTCTTTCAATTTTACAAGTCGATGAAATAACCGAGAGAGTTTTAGTTCCCCTATACCGTGCTTCTATTTTCATGATAAAATTGCCTTTAATTTTTGACGTGGTACTTTAAGGGGACATGGCACCTGCAATTTTCGAATTTTTAATTTTTGGAAAATGGATTTTTTACAACAAAAACAAAAACATATCTTAAATAAACTTTGCACATATATTTTGTTAGTATTGCACCAAACCAAAAAAAATTTCAATGTTTTATGGCCACCAATCGTCTGCTACAATTTTTTGAAGAAAAAAACATCAAATAGTCGCGATGTGCACGTTTACTGCTCACAGAAAAGTATCCGAAAAAAACAAAAAACCTGGGTTCAATCAGCATCAAGGTCGCTATAGAATGAACTATAAAAAAATGAATGAAAAACAACAAAATGGCGGTGTTTCTCACAAATCGCCGTTTTTTCCCGCGAAAAATTTCTGCTCCCTACCAGCAGTTCTGGTTTCTTTAGACGCCTCAGTACTGCGTTTTTCCGCTTGCTTGATTCAACATCTCCCCTCTTGCTTGTTCCATTGCACTTTAACTTAAAGTTATTCATTATTTACAGTAGAGTTATGAAACCTTCATTGAATACACATGCAGAAGTATTGGCAGCAATTCTGATAATATTTTTACCAACAAACGTATGCTTAGGGACCATATTCCAAACGCAAGAATTGAAGCTTTCATTTTTGTTTTCAGTGAAATTGTCTACGCAGCGCTTCAATAAATCTTCCGATGTTAAGTCTTCATGGATTGGTTTTAAAATTTGTTGCACTTCATCATCCAAAGGTGGAGGATGCTTGAAATTTTTCAAAGCACTTTTACCTTCTGCTTCAGCCCTGCGCCAGTTACACCAAGACTTTTCTCCAATTGGTCATTTAGAGTGTAGATGGTTGTTATCAGTAGAAATTTTGTGGTAGTATCCTGCCCAAATTTCCTTCTGGATGTTTTCAACCCAATCAGAATTTCGTTGCATTGCTAGGCCATAGTTAGTTAGCTGAACTTTTTTGGAGATGAAGCCCTTTTCTATCAGCATTTTTTAGACATTTTTGTTTTAATAATAAAAGTCGTGACTTTTTCTTTTACCAAATTTTATTTTATTTTCAAATATATATTTCGGCTACTACTTGTAGCCTTCTTCAGTGATATGTTCACGAAGTGATATGTTCACGACGAGTAGTAGCCGAAATATATATTTGAAAAGAAAATAAAATTTGGTAAAAGAAAAAGTCACGACTTTTATTATTAAACCAATTTACCAAAAAGCTCGAACAGACAACCAATTTTTGTTTTGCTTTTTTTGCTATGGTCAACCGTTTATTTTTGGATTTTTGGCTCTACTAAACAATTTTTTTTTCACGTGCAAGTCACACTCTTTTTTCGATTATGAAATCAGGACCGTAAGGCTGCATGTGTTGAATCCATCGAAAAAAGATCTTGACGGGCCTTACTATATAAGCTCACTATGTTTATACTTAATGAATTTTACTTTCATATTATTAAAATCATGTTTTTAAAGGTTTATTCTAACAAAATCTATGAAAATTGTTTTCTTCGATTTTTTCAAAAATTTGAAGGTGCTATGTCCTCTGCATGCAGCCTACTAGGCCGGTCTATTAAAGCAATGCACAGTTTCGCTAGAATTGAACGATGGTTCATCGAAAAATGCATGCGACTGGTTACAGCAAATTGGCCAGTCCGATCCTTCTTTAATCGGGCGGCACTTAAAAATAACAATTGTTTTTACGTCTGCGTTAAGATCCGCTTTTCACATCTGTACAATAATATTAGCTGGTCTATTGAGTTTTTTTTTGTAAGCAAATATTTTTCAAACTTGTTCAAATTAAAACCGAACAGAAACAAATATCATTCAAACTTGCTCCAAATAATACCGAACAGATAGTAAATATTTGATTAGTTTTCGATAATAATAAAACTATTTTCGAAAAATTACTAAATATCGTAGCAATTCCATCATTCTGCCTGCCATTAGCCACTATCAAAGCAACCGAGTGACCCAGCGATACTACCAAATCAGGCTCGAGCAATTAGCTCGTTTTCTTGTTGTTTGGTTTCGCCATCTTCGTTGCGATCCTTGAGTCTAGCAACGGTTCTGTCGTGAAAGCACTACAGGCCGATGATCTTATTGACGCGATGAGTGACTCTGACTCTGACTCAGACTCTGACGCTGCTCCAGGAGGAATTACACCAGCCGATCTAGCTACAGCCGTTGCAACAATCGTAGGAGCAATCAGATTCATCACTCTCGTTATCTTAGCCGCCATAGCCGACATACCACCGGGACCAGGCTAACAAGAATTTGAAAGAAATCAACTGAAGATACGCTAGAATGAACTCGATCCGAAGACGACGAACAACGTTTATGTATATAAGAGGATATTAATGTCTATTTATTTATCTATTTTATTTGAAAATAAAATTAATTCAGCGCAATTTGAGCCTGTTTAAAATTTTAAGCTATAGTTGGAAGTGATGCTGACGTCCTCTCAAAATTAATCTCATTTCTTATTAAACAAGCCGCGAGGTGCGACCCTTGAGGTCCACACGGTCAACTTCCCAGTAATATTTACATGAATATTAAAAATACTAAACAAAATAATAATTATGAAAATAATACTACTTTAAATAATAAAAATGTACCTTTCATAATAGTAATTGGAATGGCTTAATATTAATCGTACCATCTACGGGAGCGTCCATTGATTACGTAGGTAAGGGAGATGATTGCATATTCACGCAGATTAATCGGGAGGGAAGGCGGGAGGTTACAAAGCCTTTCCTACATTATTTGTTATTTTCATTTCAATTCTTGAAGGACAAAAGAGCGCTAGCAAAAATTAATGCAGTTTTTGTTATTACGCCCACTGAAGAGATTTTGTCGCGTGGTAATGGTTGAATGTGAAGTCAATAATCGGTTTAATTGCATATTAAAACTAAATAGCCCCACGAATGATGATGGAGGCAGTAATTAAAATCTTACGAACACTTAAGACCAAAACTACTAAAAATTACATTTTTTTCATTTGATGAAAGCTTTTTAAAGCATATGATCCAGCAAAGTATTGACTACAAAACATTTTACCATTCAAAGCGTTCATTACCACAAATTCACATTTGATTAATTATTTTGCTTTTCAAAATTTAAGCAGTTTTTATATTACAATTAAAACATGGTACTCTAAAAACTTCAAAATCTGTTTCAAGTATGCAAATATTAATAAACTTCGATTGGCTTAACAACATTAAAAATAAAAGATATAAGGTAATATCATTCATATGAAGACTTTTTACATGGCAACTTTGAATGATTTTTTTATTTTTTATTTAATTTTTTTTGTAATCATGAGAGTTTTGCATGTTTTTTTACAAAAACTGTTTGGAGTGTATAAATTTTATAAAGATTGATTACTGTGTTTCCTAAATTAGGTTAAAAATTTATTTTTTATGGAAAATATCTTAATTTTTTGCACTTTTTTCCTTAAATTAAAAAAAACGGCTGCAACATTTTTTTCAAAATTTTGATAGAATCATACAAATGTTAATACGCGTCGATTGACACCTTAGCAAAGCATATCTTACGTTTGGTTCGTGAGATAAAGTGCATGACACAAATGACCTTACAAATTATGATGAATTTCAATGATTTTTTTTAAAATTTTTTTTTCTTGTAATCATGAGAAAAAGTTTTGCTAGTTTTTTTTATACAAAAACCGTTTGGAGTGTATAAATTTTATAAACATTGAGTACTGTGTTTCGTAAATCAGGTTAAAAATTTATTGTTTATGAAAAAAAACCTAATTTTTTCCACTTTTTTCCTTAAATTAAAAAACCGCTCCACCGATTTTTTTCAAAATTTGACAGATTCACAAAATCGTTAATACGCGTCGATTAACACCTTAATTATGCAAATCGTATGTTTGGTTCGCGAGATATAACGCATGACAGAAATGACCTTCAAACGGGCAAAACAACAAACCTCCCCGACCGAAGTATGCCAAAAACTAATCAGCTCTTAAGATTGCAAAGACAATTCGATTGACACCTCAACGAAGTCGATACTACTTTGTTTACGTGAGTTACGTTCTTTGAAAAAACTGTCCAAGAACGCACATACGTACGTACGGGCGTACGTACGTACATACATACACACACATACATACTTCTTTCTAAAAACACTTAAAATATACTCTAAAGACCTCAAAACGTAAAAATATGTTCAAAATTTCAATTTCGATTTTCGAGGCGATTACAAGAACTTCCCATATACTGGGAAGTTAAAAACAACGTTTTGGTTGAACATTCACATCGCAATTTCCTGCACTAAGATATCCTTTGCATCTGGAAATTCACACAGAACATAAATTGTTTTTCGATGATCTTTTGGTTTTTCTCTGAAGATTTCAAGGATGTGGTGATGTTCAAAATATTAATTCTTTCAATTTTACACAAGTTAATTAGTTTATGAGGTACGTCGATGAAATAGCCGAGAGAATTACAATCCTCCTATATCATGCCTCCATTTTCATGATAAAATTGCCTTACAATTTTGACATGATACTTCAAAGAATAAATGTCTTTTAAAAACACCGTTATGTATCTTACATCCTTCTTTCATGTGATTTATGCTGGCAGAAAAAATTGTAATCCGATGTAAAACAAGACGTCTAGGGAAGTGTGAAGTGTTTTCCACTTTGGATCTTATTTTTCGGTCAAATGAAACTATGACTTCACAAAACTGATACAGTATACAATATTTGGCAGTAAGTTCCGCCCGGCGATACTTTTTTTAATTTCATCATCGAGTGAGAACGATTCACTAGCTTACAGGGAATTAGAACATTTTTAGGATAGTTTGGTCAGTGTCAAAGTCAGTGTCATACAACTTTTATTAAAATAAGTTCAGGATAATTTCAGGAACCGTCTATGTTTAACATAGATAAAACAGGCATATCAGCAGAGCTCCAAGGTCCCATTATCGACTTCCTGCAAAGGATAAACGCGCTGTTTATAAATTATTTAACACAGAAAGATGCATAAATGTAAGTGCTAATGGAGAGTCTATTACAGACCATTTTATTCCTTTTCGTTCAATATTTCGAAGACGAAGAATAAAGGCCGAACTTTTTGACGGTTGAACCAGATGGACTATCAGAAGCGTTTGGAATTAAGTATTATTTTCATAGATTGGCAGTCTGATTACAAATGTCCTACCAAGCGTACTAAAGATCAGCCAACTTTTTTTATATAAGACGTTTCTGGATTGTATGCGCGTTTTTGGATCGCATGCGCCTTTTTGTATTTTATGCAGCTTCACATTCGCTAGCATACGCCTCGGGAATGAGAATGTTTTCAGGGAAGTTGCCTTTTTAATCAGCTTTGGTACTTGAAGCAAAATGTAAGAGGCTCTATAACGGCCCAATAATTTCAAAACCGCTTGCTGTGCAAGAACAAACTTCGTCTTTAGAAGCTAGGGCCCAGCATGTGCTCAGGATGCTCTGCCCAAAATACGGAAATATATCTAATGCAGGCTATCACGAAGCGTGCTTTTTAAAATATCAGAAAAATCTATGCATTCTCTGACAGTCTGCTCTCCATCTAGAACAAATACGAAAATGTTCGAGAGTCCAAGAACTTTTTCGTAAGAAATTCCGGAATCCAAATGAGTCTACAATCAAAATCAAGAGGAATCATTCAGTGCCTCTAACAAAAACCATAAAAAATTGATTGCAATAAACAACTAACCATGCAAAGCTATCTTTGAAAGCGGGAACATACAAAAGTGTAGACTGAAAACTGAATCAAAAGTTCATGAATCTAAAAAAAATTGTACAAACCCAAGAAACAAAAAGAAGATATGCAAATGTAGAGAATGTGATGAATTCTTTATGAAACCTACGTCAGATGACTGGATCTAATGGCACATGTATCGATAGTTATATATATTAATGTTTTATATATATTCTTTTTGGCTCTTTTAAATGTGGTTTGCGTAAATAATCTCAGGGTACAATTTTACACACTGGGATGTACAAAATTGCGCATTTGCCATCCTGTAATATTCAACGATTTACTCAAAATCTGCACTATGTGATCATAGAGTTTAATAACTCCACTTTGGATTACTAAAGATTTATATTGAACAAATTATTTGTGAATAACATACGAAATAGTAGATTTCTAGTGATTACCAGAAAAGTGCGTAAGATTACGCCAGCCTGGTATACGCGTTAAAGTCCCAGGATTGAAATCACTACATCCTTTACACGAAGACTAGCTCAGCTTTGCCAACAACAGCTGAACATGAAAGAAAGAAATGGTTCCAAACGAAATAATTTGAGGTGGAGCCAAAGTGCCTTGAGTGTTGCAAAATTATTGACATTTTTGGAGACTGTTGCTTCAATTGTGGTAAGCACAAATTTTTTGTCCTTAGAGCAGACAAACTTCATTGAATGATGATCATACGCATCCACATCCGCGTTGGTGCTTTTAGTGTTTTGAAATAATACGAACATAATATAATTTAAAAAGTTTTGACTGGCTGGCTGTCCACATTTACCCATGCGGAAGGTGCAGCGAAAATATTGATGCCAGTTTAATTTAGCCTTAGCCTCCTGAAAATATTGCCTCCAGTTTTGTTGGTCGGTGGACAGCAGGCTCCAGTGGGAGAACTTTTCTCATTATTGGGCCAGAATTCTCAGACTAGTTAGACTAAAAACTTCTAGCAAATCGCGGCCAATTTCGTCTAGTAGTAGACTCGGTCTAGATAGCTGAGCTACTCTCTTCGGTTTGCCGAATCCTACTATCGAGCAGCCAAAACTAGAGTTAGATCCAAAATGGCTTACATTCGGATTGTATTTTTTCCATCCAAAAAATCTATGCTAAATTTCTTACACATAATTCTTTTGTCCCAAAATGATTTAAAACTAAACGTCACTTAGCTCTTTTAAAGGTGTCATTAAACTTGGTTTTATCAGCTATTTTTCTTTCGTCTAAAACATTCAAATTGAACAATTTTTCGAAGTATGTAGTATACAAATTTTACGCTACAACACAAATTTTTTCCAACATTCCTTTGAATGAAAATATTGTTCAAACATTCTTAATCTGCGTGTTCTAAAAACATTTCTAGGTGATAATACATCATAACCAAGTTACACCTGAAAAAAATCGAAAGTTTTTAAAATAGTTATTTTCGAGCAACCAATGCCTACGTATAATTTCAAACTGAATGTTCTGAAAACAGACAACTCTTTTCTTTGCACAGCTGTCCTTATTTGAATATTTCTTGGTGTCAAAACACTATCAAGCGGTTAAAATCCTTCAACAAACTTGTTTATGTGACTCCTTCAGGAATGAAGAAATTCTAGATAACAACTGGACGATCTACAGGAATGATAGAGATTACCATGTCACCGGCCAATCCCGGGGTGGTGGATTATTAATTGCGATATGCAACCCTGTATCTAGCGAAAACGTTGATACTCCTTGCTATAAGACATTTGAGCACAAAGTGGTATGTATACGATTAGGCAAATATTTTCTATACATTGGGGTAGTTTATATTCCACCCAACTCTAAAGAAGAAGTCTACACCAACTTTTTTGAAATCTTATTCACGATTATTGCCTCTCTTTCAGAAGACGACAAAATAATAATACTAGGGGATTTTAACCGTCCGAACTTGTTATTTACTTCTGATGAACACGATAATCAGCTTCTTCCTGGAAACCTGTCTGACACGAAAGCACATTTTATGGCAATGATCTACATCAAATATCGTCGAATCCCAACCAAAACGGTAAATGGTTAGACTTAATTTCAACAAATGCTTATGACGAAGTTGTGGTTAGTCCAACTAAAGATTCCGACAACCTTTTCTCTAATTCCATCCATCACTCGGCCTCTACAGTCGAACTATCCACGACCGACCACTGCTTTACCAGATCTTACAATAATATCATTGTATTTGACTTCCTTAATGCTGACTATTACAGCATAATTACCTATCTTGATCAGGTTGACTGGGATTCTATTTCAACGCTAAATATAGACGATTTGGTGTCGACTTTTTATGAAATAATTTTTGACGCCATTGATAAATATGTCCCCAAAATAAGAAAAAAAGACAAGCGCTCAGAGCCATGGCTTGACAATGATCTTAGGCGACTAAGAAATCATAGAAATAAGTTATATAAAATAATCAATAACAATGACAGTGTTAGTGCGGATGTTAGAACTGAATACGACGCATTAGCATTAGAATTTAAAGCCAAATCCCGTGAAGCCTACGAGCTTTACCTCAAATTAATGGGCGAAAACATAATTAATAATCCCAAAAAATTTTACGACTTCGTAAACACTAGGCGGAAAACAACTGGATATCCAACCCACATGTCAAAAAATGGTCACAGTTCATGTTGTCCGAAAATAATCTGCAATTATTTTGCAGATCATTTTTAAGGGATTTTCGGCCCACCCGCAACGTCACCCGTAAGGTTACTTACAACTAATACTTCCCCGGTGCCACTTGACCAAGACTCGTACATAACTAAGGATGATATCGCTAAAGCTATTAAACAACTTGATCCCAACAAATCCCCGGGCCCAAAATTGCTTCCTCCTAAATTTTCGATGCAGTGCTCGGAGCAACTTATACAGCCGCTTTACGTAACCTTCAACAAATCCCTAACGCAAGGTATTTTCCCATCCATTTGGAAGACCTTCCACCTAACGCCAATTTTCGAAAATGGTGATAAACGTTCAATCGAGAATTATAGCGTTGACACATTGTACCATCATCAGGACGAAAACCGTCATCAGCACGAAACTGCAAATGACGGGGTGACACACACGTTTTCGTCATTGGTGCTGTCATTATCATTCGGTCGTTGGTGGCGTTTCGATTTCAAACGGCAATTGTCCGCGATGGCACGTCAGATTTGGTTCGAAGCTGATATAAATAATGTCAAATTTCATACACGGCAGATGGTTTCTCATTATTCTACCCAAACATAGATGGCAGTTTTTCGTACTTATCGAGATAAGTATGGTCTTTTTTCGTGCTTATCTCACCGTCATTATGATGGGTTTTTTTGTGCTAATGATGGTTTTCGTACTGATGATGGGTCAGTGTGTCAACGCTATTATAGAGGCATCGCAATTTTGTCCGCCATTCCTAAACTGTTTGAAAAAATTATATCAGATAAACTAGTCCCTCTAGTTGAACCCCGGCTAAATGAGCAGCAACATGGATTTCGAAAAGGCCGCTCAACCACTACCAACTTGATGATCTTCACGTCGGATGTTCTCTGTGAAATGGAGAAAGGGCACCAAACTGACGTAGTCTACACTGACTTTAGCAAAGCCTTTGACCGGGTTGACCATAATATTCTGATTTCAAAACTTGCCAATTTCGGCATTTCATGCTCCATGGTCAGCTGGCTTACATCCTATCTTCGGAATAGAATTCAGTTTGTGAAATTTCAGGGTTTCCTCTCAAAAAAGATTTTTGCCTCTTCTGGCGTACCGCAAGGTAGTCATCTTGGTCCACTTCTCTTCAACATTTTTATATCTGATCTAAACTTGAATCATTGGAGCAATGGTGCAACCAGAACAAGCTTATTCTTAACGCTGAGAAATGCCAGGTTATGAGCTTACACCGTAAACATACTATTAACAACTGTACTTATCATCTAAACAGCGTCCAGCTTAAACAAGTTAAGAACGTTAATGACTTGGGTGATATCCTAGACAGTAAGCTACGTTTTAACTTACATTACGATAACATTCTGGCCAGAGCCTACAAGCAACTCGGTTTCATAAAAAGACGTGCAAAGGAATTCAAGAATATACGGGTCACTAAAACCCTTTATACTGCTTTCGTTCGTCCTTTACTTGAGTACGCCTGCGTCATCTGGAACACATTATTCAACATTCACAGTACCCGTTTCGAATCTATTCAGAAACAGTTTCTACTTTTTGTATTACGAGATTTATTCAATCCCAGCGATTTCAACATTCTTCCCTCGTACGAATATCGACTTAATCTTATAAACCTATCAGCCCTTTCGTCTAGAAGAATTATGTTATCTTCTTGTTTCGTTTTTGACATCTTCAGGGGTGTGACTAATGTTAATTTATTATCGAGTAAGATTACACTCAACAATACAGTAAGACAAACTAGACACACTCGCCTACTTACTGAAAACCTACACCAAACGAACTATGCTACCAATGAACCCTTCAACAGTTGTTGCAAAATTTTTAAAAGCGTCAGCAAACATTACTCTCCATCCATTTCCAAATACACTTTCAAAAACAACCTGTCCAATGCGCTAAAGTTAAAAAAATATATATTTTTTTTCTTTTTCTCTTACAAAATAAATAAATAAGTTTAATAATGTATATTGTATTGTATTTGTAACTGCCTTGTTTGGCAAAATAATAAATAAATTGTACGCGTTCCAAAATAGTTTCTAAGTGTCCTAGTTTAACTGGCACATAACGAATGTGAAACTATTGATATTTGATCAGGTTTTAAACTGTCCCCTGAATTGGCACTATAAAAACCCCAGAGGCTCAAACCCAAAGCATCAGTAACCAGTTCGCAAATCAACCTAGAAAACTTATTTCGGAAGCAATACACCCTCAAGATGAAGCTCGTTTTCTTGCTCCTTGGTCTCACCATCTTCGTTGCGATGCTTGAGTCTAGCAACGGTTCTTTCGTGAAAGCACTACAGGCCGATGATATTATTAACGCAATGAGTGACTCTGACTCTGACGATGCTCCAGGAGCAGGAGCAGGAGCAGTAACACCAGCCGATCTAGCAGCAGCCGTTGCAACAATCCAACAAGCAATCACAGCCGCCTTAGTTGCTATCCTAGCCGCCATAGCCGACATTCCAACGCTATAAGAATTTGAAAGAAATCAACCGAAGATACGCTAGAATGAATTCGATCCGAAGACGACGAAGAACGTTTATGTATATAAGAGTATATGAATGTGTATTTATTTATTTTATTTGAAAATAAAATTAATTCAGCTGAATTTAAGCCTGTTTAAATTTTTACGCTATAGTTGGAAGTGATGTTGACGTCCTTTGAAAATTCATCTCATTTCTCATATTAAAAAACTCTCTTGTTGAACATTAATAGCGCAATTTTCTCCTTAAAGACCGGATGTAGTGATGTTTATAACATTAATTCTTTCAATTGGACAAGTCGATGAAATAACCGAAAGAGCTTTAATTTCCATACACCATACCTTTATTTTCATGCTAAAATTGCTTTTCATTTTTGACGTGGTACTTTCAATGTTCGAATTTTTAATTTTTCGAAAATGGATTTTTTACAGTAAAAATAAAACCATATCTTAAATAAACTTTGCACACATATTTTGTTAGCATTGAACTATACCAAAAAAAATTCAACGTTTTATGGCCATCCATCGTCTGCTACAATTTTTTGAAGACAAAAAAAACACCAAAAAATCGCGATGTGCACGTTTACTGCTCACAGAAAAGTATCCGAAAAATAACCAAAAAACGGGGGTTTAATCAGCATCAAGGTCGCTATAAGATGAACTATAAAAAATGGATGAAAACAAAATGGCGGTGTTTCTTAAAAATCGCCGTTTTTTTCTTCGAAAAATTTCTGCTCCCTACCAGCAGTTCTGGCCTCTTTAGACACCTTAGTACTGCGTATTTCCGCTTGCTTGATTCTTGCAGCATCTCGCTTCATTGCACTTTGACCTAAAGTTACTCTTCAGTAAAGTTATGAATCCTTCATTGAATACACATGCAGAAGTATTGGCAGCAATTCTGATAATATTTTTGCCAACAAACGCATGCTTAAGGGTCATATTCCAAACGCAAGAACTTAAGCTTCCATTTTTGTTTTCAGTGAAATTGTCTACGCAGCGCTTCAATAAATCTTCCGATGTTAAGTCTTCATAGATTGGTTTTAAAATTTGTTGCACTTCATCATCCAAAGGTGGAGGATGCTTGAAATTTTTCAAAGCACTTTTACAGCTGCCTTAGCCCTGCGCCAGTTACACCAAAACTTTTCTCCAATTGATCATTTAGAGTGCCGAGGATTGTTATCAGTAGAAATTTTGTGGTAGTATCCTGTCCAAATTTCCTTCCGGATGTTTTCAATCGAATCAGGATTTCGTGTCATTGCTAGGCCATAGTAAGTTGACAAAGTTTTCATTAGTTTAACAGTTAGCTGAACTTTCTTCGGACCTTTTTTGAAAATGAAGCCTTTTTCTATCAGCATTTTTTAGACATTTTTGTTTTGTTTTTTGCTATGGCCTTTTTTTTTGGATTTTTGGCTCTACTAAACAATCTTTTTTTCACGTACAAGTCACACTCTTTTTTTCGATCATGAAATCAGAACCGTAAGACTGCATATCTAATTTGAATTCATCTAAAAAAAGGTCTTGCCGCACCTTGATCTATAAGCTCACTATGTTTCTACTTAATGAATTTTACTTTCATATTATTAAAATCATGTTTTTAAAGGTTTATTCTAACAAAATCTATCAAAATTGTTTTCTTCGATTTTTCCAAAAATTTGAAGGTGCTATGTCCTCTGCATGCAGCCTACTAGGCCGGTTTATTGAAGCAATGGGCAGTTTTGCCAGGATTGAAGGATGATTCGTCGAAAAATGTATGCGACTGATTACAGCAAATTTGCCAGTCGGATCCTTCTTTTATCGGGCGGCACTTAAAAATACCAATTGTTTTTACGTCTGCGTTAGGATCCGCTTTTCAGATCTGTACAATAATATTAGCTAGTCTATTGAGGTTTTAGCAAGCAAATATCTTTCAAACTTGTTTCAATTAATACCGAACAGATGGTAAATATTTGATAAGTACAGGATACGCTTAAGTGTACATATTTGAAAGCAATATGGTCAATATCGGTTCGATATTATCAACGATTTAAAGAGCTTTTCAAATGATTCAGATATATCGGAGAACCTAGAAGAATATGGTACAATCTCATTATCTCTGCTAACGGATTTAGATAGGAAAAAACGATTTAGTTTTTTATCTTACACAAAAAACCGGAAAGATAAAGTCCTTTCAGAAAAAATTCTTGATTCTACTTTTACATGGAGAGTCAGTTTAAAATACGTTGCAAATCCCACAAACATTAATTTTTCAAACAGTTTAAGTGTCACATTGGTCATGCTAACTTCAGAATTTCGGAACACATTATTCTTTATTTCTGATCGATCCAACTATTTTCTGAACAAACAATAGAGAAAGCTAACCTAATTTCAAAATTTAATTGAGTCGAAACACTATCAAGCGTTTCCAATCCATCAGCAAATTCTACGTGCTCCAAAATAAGTTCTAAGTGTCCTTGTTTTACTGGCACATAACGAATAGTGAAACTGTTGATATTTGATTAGGTTTTAAACAGTTCCCTAAATTGGCTTCAAAGAAGTACAAGGTTTTAAACCACCAGACAAGAACGAATAGTGAAACTATTGGTGTTTGATCAGCTTTTAAACTATCCCCTGATTGGTACTATAAAAACCCCAGAGGCTCATACCTAAGGCATCAGTAGCCAGTTCGCAAATCTACCTAGCAAACTAATTTCGGAAGCAATATAATTTCAAGATGAAGCTCGTTTTCTTGCTCCTTGGTCTCACCATCTTCGTTGCGATCCTTGAGTCTAGCAACGGTTCTCTCGTGAAAGCACTACAAGCCGATGACATTGTTGACGCGATGAGTGACTCTGACTCTGACGCTGCTCCAGGAGCAGGAGCAATAACACCAGCCGAGCTAGCAGCAGCCGTTGCATCAATCACAGCAGCAATCAATGCCGCCTTAGTTGCTATCCTAGCCGCCATAGCCGCCATACCACCACCACCAACAGCAGGCTAACAAGAATTTGCAAGAAATCAACCGAAGATACGCCAGAATGAAATCGATCCGAAGACGACAAAGAATGTTTATGTATATATATTAATGTCTATTTATTTATTCAAAGGAATTTCAAAATAAATTCAATTCAGCTGAGTTTAAGACTGTTTATGTTTTAAGCTATAGTTGAAGTGATCCTGACGTTCCCTGAAAATTAATCTCATATCTCATTTTAAAAAACTCTCTTGTTAAATATTTACAACGCAATTTTCTCCACAAAACTTTTCTATGCACTTGGACAATCGCACAGAACAAAAATAGTCAATGAGTTTTTGTTTTTTTCTGAAGATTTCAAGGATTTAGTGATATTTAAAATATTTTTTTTTTCAATTAGTATGTGACGTAAGTCGATGAAATAACGGAGAGAATTTTAATTTCCCTATACCATTTGCATTTCATTTTTGACATGGTACTTTAAAGAATAAATGTCGTTTAGAAACCCCGTTATGTGTCTTACATCCTCATTTCAAGGGTTTAAAATATGCTCGAACCATGTATAATCGGGAAATTGAAGAGCTTGCACTGTCTACAACCTGGAAGAGATGTCCAGTAGCTCAGCTCCAATCTGTTGTATGGAAAGTTGCCTCTTCATTTCATTCCTTTCCCATATGTCCTAATTGCGATCAGATCATTTTTCGCCGCCAGACTACCGAATAGTATATAGATTCCTTTTCTCTGATATATTCTTTGATAGAAATATCTGCATCGTATGTTTGCGTTTGTTGAAAACTTGACCATCAATTTGGATTTATCGAGTTGAAGATTTTTCACTCCTACGCAAGAACCTGCTTTCATCTTGGATCCATCATTAAAATCAAACTGGAGATCCTACTTTAAGGGGGGAAGTACCTTTAGACACTTTTTAAAAACGATTTTTTTTAAAGAGTTTTAATCGATAAATATATCGCCTAAGAATATCATGTCAAAGATTCAAAAGCCTATTCTCGAAATTGTGGAAGATATGCATCCCGGAAGTGCCTGGCGCCGAGTTCTTTTTCTCTTGACCACAAACTTTAAACGGCCTTTTCTCGAAACCATGTTTTTTAACATTGCGTAAGTGATAATAAAAACACTAGTGAATCGATTTTCATGATCTAGCATTCATTTTAAAGAGCATAAAAAACTGTTCTATATAGACTAAAGATTAAAGAAACAAATTATTTTGGGGCTATTTTTGGCTGGAAGTACAACGAAATTTTTCGTCAAAATCGTAATTTGTTTTTTTCGAGCCTGTTTTGAAGGGTTAATTTTCGAATTTCGCAAATATTTTAGTCTATCTACTAAAAAAACCCTCTCGAGTAAGAAAATGTTTGGTTTGTTGATTTCAGATGAAAATTGCAGCCAGCATCGCTTACGCAATTTACGACGTCAGCGACGACATGGCTTTCAAGATCCTTGAAAAATTTGTTAATTTTCAACTTTCACTTTTGTAGAATATGTTTTTTTCAACCTCAAACATCGCCTAAAATAAATATTATACTGATTTAATAAGAACTGTCTTCATTTCCCCACAAATCAGTTGCAAAAAAGACCTTTTTTCGGCCTCTAAAGGTACTTCCCCCCTTAAGCTCAGTGTGTAATGTTGACCATGCATTGCGATACATGCTTTCAATTTTGAAATGCCGCATAAAGTTGAATGATTCCGGCTTTTGGTCCGAATGCGTACTTCAAATCTCTTCAATTTTGAGAATCGCAGAGTTTCCAGATAGGCAAGAGTGGTGTAAGATTGCACGGGCAAAAATATTGCACACATGTCATAACAGAACAATCAAATGAAGCTGTTTTCTACTTGCAGCTGTAGTTTGTTAGTCTTCAAAGGTGATTTATGCTCACAGAAAAAATTATGTAATCCGATCGAATACAAGACGTCTGGGGAAGTGTTAAGTGTTTTCCCCTTTGGATCCTATTCTTCGGTGAAATGAAGCTATGACTCTTCACAAAACTGATACAGTATACAGTATTTGGCAGTAAGTTCCGACCGGCGACACATTCTAATTTCATCATCGAATGAGAAAGATTCATTATTTTATGAGGAATTAGAATATTTTCAGGATATTTTCATCAGTGTCGATGTGTGCTAGGTTGCGCGTGCAGTGTTATACGTTTATTAGCACAGATTCCGGATGGTTTTAGGAGTTATTACTGGCTCAAGTTTCCGTCTATGTTTAACATGGATAAAACAGGCTTACCAAAAGAGCTCAAAAGGCCACATTATCGACTTCCTGCAAAGGATAAACGCGCTGTTTATAAAATATTTAGCACAGAAAGATGCATAAATGTAAGTGTCAATGGAGAGTCTATCACTGATCATTTTATTCCTTTTCCTTCAGTATTTCGAAGAAGGATAAAGACAGAGCTGTTTGATGGTTAACTATATGCACCTATCAGAAGGGTTTGGACTTAAGTATTATTTTCATAGATTGGCCTGATTACAAATGGCCTTCCAAGCGTACTAAAGGTCAGCCAACTTTTCTGATATTATATGTTCCTGGATTGTATGCGCGATTTTGGATCGCACACGCCTTTTTGAATTTTATGCATGATTTTGGAGCTTCCCGTTCATTGGTATACGTCCCTGGACAACCAACCATGCAATGGTACCTTGAAAAACGGGACCATACAAAAGAGTAAACTGAATCTAAAGTTCATGAACCAAAAAAAAATTGTAAAAACCCAAGAAACAAAAGGAGATATAGAAATGTAGAGAATGTGAAGAATTCTTTATGAAACGTACTCAAGGTGACTGGATCAAATGGCTCGTGTATCGGTAGTTATATATATTATTGTTTGATATATATAACTTTTGGACCTTTTAAATGTGGTCTGAGTAAATAACCTTAATGCACAGTTTACACACTCGGACATATAAGATTGAACATTTGTCATCGTGTATTTTTCCGCGATTTACTCAAAATTTAAATACATTATGATCATAGAGTTTAGTAACTTTTTCCTACATTATGAGGAGAGTTATTTGTGAATAAAATACGAAGTTTCCAGTGATTAACATAAAAGTGCGTAACCTTACGCCAGCCTTTTCTACGCCTTAAAGTCCCAGGATTGAAATCACTACATCCTTTACATAACAACTAGTTCAGGTGTGTCAACAACAGCTGAAGATGATTCAGAAAGAAATGATTCAAAACGAAGTTATTTGCGGCGGATTTAAAGTGCCTTGCACTATTTTTGAAATTTTGGGGAAATTTTGCTTCCATTGTGGCAAGCACAAGTTTTTATCCGTTGAGCAGACAAACTTCTATGAATAATGATCGCATCCACATCCGCCTTGGTGCTTTTAGTGTTTTGAAATAATGTGAACATAATATAATTTAACAAGTTTTGACAAAGACTGTCCAGATTTACCCATTCGGAACGTGTAGCGAAAATATTGATGCCAGTTTAATTTAGCCTTAGCCTCCTGAAAATATTGCCTCCAGTTTTGTTGGTCTGTGGACAGCAGGCTCCAGTGGTAGGCGTACATTCGGATTGTATTTTTTCCATCCAGAAAATCTATGCTAAATTTCTTTCACATAATTCTTTTGACCCAAAATGATTTGCAACTAAACGTCACTTAGGTCTTTTCAAGGTTTCATCAAACTTGGTTTTATCAGCTATTTTTGTTTCGTCTAAAACATTCAAATTGAACAATTTTTTGAAGTATGTAGTATACAAATTTTACGCTACAGCACAAATTTTTTCCAACATTCCTTTGAGTGAAAACATTGTACAAACATTCTTAATCTGTGTGTTCTAGAAACATTTCTAGGTGATAACACAACCTGAAAAAAATTCGAAAGTTTTTAAAATGGTTATTTTCGAGCAACCAAAATCTACGTATAACTTTAAACTGAATGTTTTGAAAACAAACAACTTTTTCTTTGCACACAATTTGGATAGCTACCCTTATTTTAATATTTCTTCGAGTCAAAACAAAATCCATCAACCAATTGTACGTGTCATAAAATTATTTCTAAGTGTCCTAGTTATACTAGCACATGACGAATAGTGAAACTATTGATATTTGATTAGGTTTTAAACAGTTCCCTAAATTGGCTAAAAAAAACATTAAGGTTTTTACTACCAGACAAGAACGAATAGTGAAACTATTGGTGTTTGATCAGCTTTTAAACTGTCTCCTGAATTGGCACTATAAAAACCGCAGAGGCTCAAACCTAGGGCATCAGTAACCAGTTCGCAAATCACCCCAGCAAACTAGCTTCCGAGGCAAAACAATTTCAGCACGAAGCTCGTTTTCTTATTCCTTGGTCTCACCATCTTTGCTGCGATCCTTGAGTCTACAAACGGTGCTGCAAAGTTAGGATTTCAGCCTAATGATATTGTCGACGAGCTGAGTGATAGCAATTTAATATGTCCAGTAAATTTAATTTCGGACAGTTCGTATGAAAATATGGCATGAATATGACAAGGATTCGGAAGGAAACAACCAAAGGTACGGCAGAATCAACGTGATCCGAAGTCCCAGTTAAATGTTCAGGTAAGCAAGTACTAATTCCTGTTTATTATTCAAAAAGAATTCAATAAACATTTAACTTAGTTCAACTAAGTTAGTTTTAAACTATGAACCGAGAGTAAGGCTGATATCCTCAGACATTTGATTCGGTTCTCATTATTATCACCCACAATAAAAATATATGACGCAACTTTCTACACAATGATGCTGTATACGACTGTAAATTTGCGCAGAATAAGGATCTTTTATGAATGAACTTTGTGTTTTCTGGGGATTTCAAGCTGGCGCGATGTTTAAAATATTAATATCTTTTCAATTTACACATTTCAATTAACTTTGAGGTAAGCTGATGAAATAACCGACAGATGTATAAACACTCGAAATTACCTTGCATTTCAAAAATAATCACGTTTGTAAAATACTTTGAGCAAATTATATGCCCTTTTCTGGCAAACAATGTCACAATTTTACCAGTAAATCATGCAGTAAATCAGAAATAAATGGAATAGGTATTCTCAAAAGAATCAAATAAGTTAACTTTCTATGGCCAACTCGTTACTTAAAACTCAGTCCTTTGAAAACAAACGAGTCCAAACCTTTTTTGAAAACCATTACAGTTTTTTGTCGTCTTAAAACATTTGACAATATTTCAACACTTCCTGAAGGTACCTTTCCACTGAGTTCGGTTACTAAAGCGTTTGCGCTTTTCTGAAATAAATAATTAAAACGGAAAAACATTGTATAAAAAAATGGCTTAATATTTTTGTAGGCTAGAATGCTGCAAAAATTTCGACATTTTTCGAGACTGCTGCTTCAAATGGCATAAGTTTTTGTCCGTTAAAATGAATAAATATGAATCACGATCATAATTACCCATACATATCTGGCTAGGTGCTTCTACTCTTTAGTGGTACACCTTAAGCTCATTGCCGTCCAGGGGAACAATTTACGAGGATATGCATTTGGCAGAAGACATTCAAAACAGGTACAGTTTTCATATAAAATACTATAAGTTAAATCACACAACAAAAGCGCTTCTAAAAGTAATATACCCTAGCATTCGTCACAGAATCGAGAAATTCCAATGCAAAAGCAAATTTTTGGCACAAATGTGGAGCCAAATTGTCCGTTCTATTTTTACCATTTTGGAAAACTTCATGCTACATTTCGGATAGACCCAAATTTTTGCGCGACAGACAATAGATATAGCTACTCTTATTTTTATATTCCCTTGGGTTATCAAGCGTTTCCAATCCAACAAAGAATGCTGCGTGTTCTAAAACCATTTCTAGGCGATAACACAGGTGTGTCCTAGTTTCACTGGCACAGAACTATCAATGGAACTATTGATGTTTGATCAGCTTTTGAATTGTAGCCTAAATTAGCACTATAAAAGCTGCCGAGTTTCAAACCTAAGGCATCAGTGCTCAGTTCGCAAATCAACTTAGCAAACTTATTTCGAAAGCAATACAATTTCAGGATGAAGCTCGTTTTCTTGCTCTTTGGTCTCGCCATCTTCGTTGCGATCCTTGAGTCTACCAACGGTTCTGTCGTGAAAGAACTGCAGACCGAGGAGGTCGATTACGATGTGCCATTACTGCGACTTACCTCGGCTGAGAAAAAAGAAGCGAGGCAAGATGTCAGAGAAGTGTTTAGAGACTTGAGAGCTGCTATTAGAGATGTAATTAGAGCCCTAAGAGGGTAATAAACATCACAAGAATTTGAAAGGAATCAACCGAAGACACGCTAAAATGAACTCGATCCGAAGTCGACGAAGAATGTTTATCTATTTATATTAATGTCAATTTATTTATTCAAAGGGATTTCAAAATAAAATTAATTCAGCTGTATTTAAGTCAATTTAATTTTCTATGCTATGATTGGAAGTGACCCTGACAGCCTCTGAAAGTCGATCTCATTCTTCATTTAAAAAAAACTCACTGGCTGCAAATTTATGGCGCAAATTTTTTCACAATGCCAATAAATTTACGACAGTTTACATCCCAACCAAGACTTGGGCTTCTCCAAAATATCAGTCACATGGCTGAAATGTAGATCGTCCTCCTACCTCGTTTGATTATTAACCGATTCATTATTGTTTTTTAGTAGCTTTAACAATAAGGTGTTTGCAACAATTAATTTCTTTGTGTACTTTACAATGACAGTTGAAGTATTAGTTGCTTCGTCAATTTTTTATGTTGATTGAAACGTTTTTTAAGGGACAGCAACTAATTTCTTCTACTGAATGACGAATCCTGCTCAACATTTCAGTAAGTTTTTGATTGTAACTATTATTTTTTTTTGCGTCGGTATATGAGCTTTTCTTTTGAACAAAGAGCCGTCTGTAAGTGTAAGTTGAACCTTAGGTATTGAAAATAATAGTACAAGGAAACTATTTATATTGCTAACTATTCGTTCGGTATCGTTCGATTGATGGTAGTTCAGGATCCAGTGAAATTCATTATCTTCGGTAGCACGGCGATGCTGCTCGTCGTTTTATATTTAGGGCTAACACCGCTATCTCTTTGGCAATATAAAATTATTACCAAGGAGTTTGCCCGAAATTGGCTTTGCGATAGGTTTCGTTGTCTAGAATTATGTAATAAATTGAGATGGATATCGATTAACCGATTAATGGGAAAAATCGATGTTTTGTTTGAATAATCGATGTTTTTTTATGTCTTGAGTTGAACGCAGATGGCGCCACGGCAGATCTAATTTAATTCACTCAGCTCCCTCACGCGATCGACTCACTGACACTGTATCATTCCAAATCCAAATACAGAAATTTCACACATTAAACAAGTTTTGGTGTTAATTAAAACCCTATCTTGTTTTATGGTTGATGATGATGTGCTTAATGTGATGTAATGATGATTAATAAGTACATTTTATGAATTTATAACATTCTTTTAATTAAAATTCTCCTGTTTTTTGATGAGGTTTTTTTCATTGGGCATTTTCATATCACTAATAAATTTAATCATTTAATGTTGTTCCTTGGTTTTCCTAATCGTCTCACTCAATCGTCTATCTGTGGGGTCTTGTTCCTGTTTAACTCCGACGATATAGAAAATAAAAACAGTTTTTCATACTTGGATAAGGTCCGCTGGTCAGTTGAAACGTGTTGACGTTATTCATGACTTTCGGGTGCCTACAATTTGGATTTCCGATTTTTGAAAATAATCAAACCACATAATTGTGCTTCTTTCGAGGACATCGTGTTTGAAGGAAATCTGACACGAATTATTTACACAATTTCCTTCTCCGATTTTTTTGGGAAAAAAGCGTTTTGCAGCTGCACTGCGCTAGTGCCTGCTTTCAACTTGCATCCTTCAAAGTCAGAATGTAGTTTTTTCCATCCATTCTGATGTATGTTTTCAACTGTGCAATGCTTCATAAAGTTGAAAAAAAATTATCTGACCGAGCATTCAAAATCTCTTCGATTCAAGGATCACATGTAACTTTCAGGCGTCCCTTGTAGTCCCAGAAATTGTATTTTACTGTCCAATGTGATCAGATAGCGCCACTGGTCGATTAAAAGCCCTATATAATTCATTACAGCGACTAGTTTAGGTTTGTAAAACAGGTGAACATGATTCAAAAAGAAATGGTTGAATTCGAAGTAATTTGAGGTGAATTTAAAGTGCGTTGAATGTTCCAGGATTTTGGTGATATGGAAAAGTGTTTATCAGTTGAGCAGACAAACTATCATATCGATCAGAAGCAATTTTTGTGGTACACTTAAAGCTCATTCATGTCCAACGAACCAATTTATAAAGGTATGAGTTTTAAAGAAGACATTCAAAACCAAACAAGTTTTCCATAAAAAAAACTCTCAAAGTTTACGTTAAATCACCCAAAAACAATACTATTCCAACATTTTTTTCAGGATCGAACCTTTTCAATGGAAAAGCAAACTTTTGGTTTTCATTTTACACAGAAATCAAGTTGAAAATGCTTTACAAGTATGGGCATATCAATTTTGGAACAACTTTGGAGCCAAGTTATCCTTCCTATTTTCATAATTTCGGATCGTATTATGCTTCACTTTGAATTGACCCAACTCTTTGCTCGACACACAATGGATACAGCTACCGTTATGTCAATATTTTTTGGAGTCAAAACATTACCAAGCTTTTTCAATAAAGCAAATAATGCTGTGTGTCCTAAAACATTTCTAAGCGACAACACAGCTGTGTCCTAGTTTCATTGACACAGACAGAACTATTAGTGAAACTATTGATGTTTGATCAGCTTTTCAATTTAGGCCTAAATTAGCACTATAAAAACTGCAGAATTTCAAACATAAGGCATCAGTAACCAGTTCGCAAATCAACCTAGCAAACTTATTTCGGAAGCAATACAACCTCAGGATGAAGCTCGTTTTCTTGCTCCTTGGTCTCACCATCTTTGTTGCGATTTTTGAGTCTGCAAATGGTGCTGCATTAAAAGGACTACAGGATGATATTATTGACGCGCTGAGTGACTCTGGGTCCAATTCGGGACAAGTACCCGTACCCGTACCCCAAATACCTGCAGCCGCCATAACAGCAGCCCTTCAAGCCTTGTTGGCAGCAGTGGCAACCGCTCTTCAGAGTATTATAGCAATTATAAATGCCTTGCCTTAGGGCGGAAAATAATTTGGAAGAAATCAACCAAAGATACGCTAAAATGAACTCGAGCCGAAGTCGACGAAAAATGTTTATGTATATATTACTATCTATTTATTTATTCAAAAAAAAATCAAAATAAAATTATTACAGCTGAATTTGTGTCAATTGAAACTTTTAAGTCATGATTGGAACAGCCTCTGAAAATCAATATCAATCTTTATAAAAAAATACTTCCTGCTTGAAAATTTGTGTCGCACCTTTTTCCACAATGCCTTTGAAAATGGAAATTTATCCAAAGCAAGGATCTGAATGGCTTAATTGTTAGTGCGTTTGCTTCCTATGCACTGACTATTAGGTTCGAGACTTCTTGACAAGTAGTTTTCGAAAATGGGGTTTATTGCCCATTAACAAAAGCATCAAAAAATAATGGGGGGCGTTATTTCAGGTGGTCTGAAAACAAAAAAAGCCAACTTAATCCTTGTTTAAGTGCCTATAGCAGGTGCCGGAATAACTTTTTACATTAAAAAAAATGGCGGCTTTTTTTAAAAAAAAAACTATTTTTGAGGGTGGAAAATTGAGCGAAAATCGGAAAATTTGATACCGATCATAATGATTCCGCTACCGGTTTTAGCCATATATGTGTACAACAACATATTAAAACATCAGGGTGAGTAGTTTTTCTAAAATTGTGTCCGCCAGCTTGAAAAACATGAATTCAAGAAAATTTCGTTTATGTTTTTTTTTTACGAATTACGAAGCACCTTTCTAATAAATCATTCGAAGTTAAATCATGGTATATTGCCTTCAAAATTTTCTAAGCTTCTTGATTAAGAGGTTGACCATGCTTATACTTTCGTAATTTAGGACAAGGAAATCGAGAATACAGTGGAGCGTCAAAAATGCTGTCTCACGGCATCTCGCTATACACGCTTGAAAATACTTTAAAAATTAAAATATCATTATAAATCTCTTGTAAATCGTATTCTTGATGAAATTTACTAAAGAAATCTGTAAAAACAAATTTTTTGATTTTTTGAAAAATTTTAACCTAAAAGACCTCTTAAATCAATATTAATGTCGAATTTTAAGTCAACAATATATGTACATATGTCTACTCTGTCTCTCTGTCTCGCCATAAGAGTATTCTGCTGTAAGGATATACCACAAAAGTCATTCCTCAAGATTTCATATGTACAGACTGACATATGTGGTATATGACGATAGGATGTTTGATATAGAAATAACAATGAAAGAACTTGAAGATTCCAATATGTTATGGTTGAATAGCGTTTCATATGTATGATATAAAATGATGGCAGTACCGGCGGCAACCGCAAAAGATGCTACGTTGAGCATGGCGTCATTTTTATGATGGATATTCACTCACCGTTCTGCATTGTAGCAGTGCAAGGAAGACGTGTGTATCTACGATGTTCATATCTTCGAAAGAAACTGAAGATGTTTTCTCGTAAAGGAGTGAGGAATTCATTTATTGAATATGATTGATTCGTGTCCACTTCAATTGCGATAAGTGCAAATAAAATATGTATAACATTCACTACGTGTAGTGGATAATTTGTTACATTCGATAGCTAAAATTGGATTTCAGAAGAAGTTTATTATTGTTAAAAATAATTGCGGAATATTTTATACACTGATTCATAAAAAAATCATATTAATGAAGCAGAATTCAAAGAATAATCGTTTTAAAAATGATTCAATGAAAAACCGCAGCATTTTGATCTCACTTTCGTTACACGAGACAAAAAACAATATTTGGTTTAGATAAAATATGTAAAATATAGTTTGACTCACATCAGCTTCACATTCGAGATAAATCTTGTAATCCAAATGGGCGTTTCTTTACTATCGTACCTAGAAAAATAGAAGAAAAAAGACATTGAAATCAATTCATCAACTATTGTTTGAATAATAAATACATATATAACGGATGGTAGCAGAAGATTTAACAATTCTGTAAAATCTTTGATACTACCATTATTTTAATCAATCACATCAAATCTTTGCATATTTGGACAGTATATGTATTTAGTCATCAAAAAGCGTTGAAAAAGTCACCCCAAATCGTAAATGTACGAAAAATAGATAGAATTTAATCTTAAAACTTGAATGGCATTGTGAAGATTAGGTTTGAGTTGGAATGAAGCCATAAATTCATTCTGCTTTGGGTAATCAACCAAATCAATGGAAAATATGCAGCAGAAATCAAAATTCAGGACGAACTTCTCAACACACGCTACTGTCGAAAGTAAATCTCTAGCCGCTGGACAGATTTATATCTATGATAATCTCAATCAGGAACAAGGTAAGAGATCTTCATAATTTAAAAAGTCTATGCCCTTCATTTAAATACATTTTTTACAAGGCTGAACTTTTGATGGATGCCTAAATCTGGATTTTGAGCGAATTTCTTTCGTTTTAATAAGGATTTTTAGACATCCCTTTCTACACTTCGAATCAATTTCGATAGCATTTATATGAGTTTGCTGAATTTCTTATATGGAGGTTTCTGACATTTAACTGAAACGACAAACACTATTTACAAATTTTAAATCCGCCGTTCCTGGAAGTGAAAATTGGCCCAAAACAAAATACATTTTTAAGGTAACGGTATCTGTTAGAACTAATAATAGACTGATTTGTAAAGATTTATTTATTTTAGATTTTTCACAAAAATTATATCAGGTAGCGTCCATTAATTACTTAAGGCTAACAAGGAGAAGAAACGGCATCGTCCTTTCAGATCTGGATGAAATTTGGCACATAAGTAAAAAACGTCAAGGATATTCGACCACTAAAATATTATACTGCAATACACCCCCCCCCGTTATTGAGAAAAACGCTTCTAAAGTTTTTAGCGTCACTTATGGATTAGTAAGTTTTTGCATCTGACTTTAGCGGTGCAGTGTAGGAAGCAACATTTTGCCGAGTTGGCTTTGAGACACGAAGAAAAGGCAGGATTGATTCTAGGAACAAAGGGTTCTGCTTCGATTACAACAGTTTTTAATAATAAATCTGTTCAACAATGAGTTTTTAGTATAATTTACGTATCTAAAAATGATCAAATAATTTTCTGATTTCTAAAAATAAATATATTTGTAGTTAAACATTGCTGATTCACCGTAAGCTAATTACATCCACATTTATTCAAAAAAAAACAATATCGAACGCGGATCGAACCCACGACGACGACAATTATTCAAAAAAAAACAATACCGACCGAGGATCGAACACACGACCTCATGATCGCGAGCTAGTGGCGCTGCTTCCTACACTGCACCGCTTCTGTCCGATGCAAAAACCTACTAATCCATAAGCGACGTTAAAAACTTTAGATGTGTTTTCCTCAAAAACGGGGAGGGGGTGTTGCGGTCTAATATTTAAGGATCAAATATCCTTGTTGTTTTATGTTTATATTCTTAGTCAGTTTTAAAACAAAATGGCGAATTTAATTTTTGATAATTTTAATTCAATTTTTCACTGTTTTGATTCAATTTTTCAGAAATTCAAATCGGATTTTGACAGTTTTTATTCAATTATTTTCAGCAAATTTCTTGGATAGTGATGATGAAGCGGATTACGGATGAATCCAATTTTCGGCAGCATGCACATAATTTTTACGGGTTTTAGTAACAATTTTGAAAATGTTGTTTCTATTTTTGACTGTTATAATTCAATTAATTTGGCACTCGACAAATCAATATTTCAAATCGAAAATTAAAAACTGAATTTCATGTGTGTATTATTTGTTCATTCCAATAAATACTTTCAAAGTTTTGCAAAAATTTGGCAGATTACTTATTTTTGAAATTTCCAATTGTGCATTTTTTTGACAATATGTACAAAGTAGTCTTTTTTTTTCTAGAAAAAAATCCCGAAATTCTTATCGACGAAATATTTCATAGAGAACAAAAATATATTTAAAACAATTTACAAGAAACTAATATTTTTGAAGTTACGTCAATGGCTCAGCACGACAACTTGTTAACATTTCAAAATACTATTTGAACATTTTAATTTTGAAGCCATAATCTTTTGTGTTGTTTTGCTAATTTAAAAAGTTAATAATTCGCAGAAAAATGTGAAAATTCATTCGCCGCCTCCCACTTAAAACAAACAAAAATAAACCATATTTTCGTGGCGTTCAGCTACACCAAGGTAAATCTTAAAATAACTTAGATACAGAATATCAGAATACATTTTTCTGTTGTTGATTTCATGGCCGCCGGGAGCAATAGCATCATAAAAATCATTTTCAATCGTTAAAAAACGAATTCTTTTCGTTGCATTCGTATCTTAGTCCATGTCTCCTAGTTGTTTCAGTCGGAAATACATCAACGTTTTCAAGCAAATCAATATCAATTTATAGTGGAGTCAAAAAACACACACACACACAATTCTGCCTAAATTTGACCATATGGCCAGAATCTTTTTGGAGATGTGTAGTTGAAGAAAAAATAGATATTTGACAACATTTTGTTGTTTCGTCAGACGAACTGAATAGGTTTCATCACAGATCAGTTTGCTGGCTAGTTGGACCAAAAAATTCAAGCAGGGCAGACATCTTACTAAACACTAAACAATAATTTACCCCACATCTCGATATGGGTCTGGTTTGCTCTAATTCCTCCAGCATTCATTCGAATAAGAAATCAAATTGGTTTGATTTAAATACCACTGGAGTTTTGTTTAGAGTTTCGGTTCCTACTTAATTATCTACCGTATGTCTGGGTTTTTGTGGTAAAAGAGTGGATTGAGCTTTTGAATTTTTTAGGATAGCATGATGAAGAATTTTTAAAAATTTAACTAAATTTCGGGTATTGTGTTTACACTTTACTGATCGCAATATTTTGCTATATGATGAATATAAACCTGACTATAAAATCCTTGTCACATTCCCCCGAAACTATTATCTACCCCATCTGATTTTCAGAAAAATCCACTGATAATTTTCTGATAAACTTGGATGGGTGAGACCAAGAGCATGTGCTTAAGCCATTAAAGTTGAACAGTTCAAACAAAAATACAAACAGCCCCGGTGAATTCAAGACGGAAACGAATGAATGAATTTGTTGTTGATTGTGCACATGTTTTCCAAACTATGACCAAACATTTTATCCATTTATTTTTACGACAAATGTTTGGCTTTTCTTTCTTGCTTTTCATCTCGATATAAATTATCCTTGTACGTAAGTCTACTGAAGGTCTGAGTTACTGGAGCGAAAATTCAGAAGGGGAATATCTCTTTTAGTTTTTTTTTGAATAGGGTTGCTAACAGACCATAACCATTTTAAGCCCTTTCGGTTGTTATTCATTAAAAGATGTTTGTTATTTTGGTTTTATTGCGTATTTTAATCACTGGAAAAATGAAAATTTGATCAAAAAGAAATGCATTTCTGAGTATTAAACCAGAAATTATTATTTGCGAAAACGCAAGTATCTTCTCTATAAATTAAGCGTTACTTTACTGGAAAAATTATGCGCAAATAAGGGATGTCATCTGATAGCCTTTCATACAATGAAACTTTAGAATTGCAGAAAGATATTGAAAGAAAAAATCGCATTCGCCATAAATTTTATCAATATGAATGAATAGGCGTCTTCACCGTTGATTCTATACATTTAAAATCTCTCAACAATTTTTATGCAAACCAATAAGATTTGATTTTTGAAATTGGAAAAATAAATACTCTATTATTTTTTCAAAAAATACATTTTCATTTCGTTACAAATCATTCGCATTATAATTGAAAAGCTTCAAAAAAATCTTCTTGATGTATATGTACATCTTTCAGACTAAACAGCCAGAACAAGGTTTAAATTGCGACTCAGTACGACTTCTATGTCGAAGCTTGTCTAAACGGCCTAATAATGTTCACCCAATATGTGCGGAATATTTTATTTTCTGATCTGCTTCAAACTCAACTGAAACTGTCGACATTTCTTATTTTTTTATACAAAAATAGTATCAAAATGTGAAATATGTAGGTAACAACCTATCAAGTTTTATGTAAATCGAGCGAGGCGAACGAAAACAAAAGATTTCGTTAACATTAATATCATATGGAAACATAATGCTTGACATTTAAATTAAAATAAACGAGAAAATATATTGAAGTGATACACCAACAGGAAGGAATTTGTATAGCATGTGAGTATGAAGCTGATTTAGGTTTACAGTAAAATTAAATTTATAAAAAAATTAAAAATCAAAAATTAAATTAATAATACGAAACACAAAAAATTCAACAAAAATAAAAGCAAAAAATAACATTACATTTTCTTTAGAAAACCTTGACACTTGAAAATTCTTCTATTGACACCGACAAATCGGCAAACTACGCAAAAATATGTACACAAAAAAAGAAATATCTGCGTAAAATATGGGCAAAAATACGTCTCGAAATATGGACAAAATTGAGAGTTTAAAAGGTGTAAATTTGCCAAAGATATGCTTAAAAATAGATAAAATAATCACCGGAAATAAGACGAAATTATGCATACAAAAAATTTACACAAAAATATGCAAAAAGATTCAAAACGATAAATATTGTGGGTAAAAAACGGTTGAAACGTTAATCAGAAATTAAAAACAAAATTGGGTTCTGAGCATGTTCCATGTCTTTTTTTCTACAGTCAAACAAAATAAAAACAATATTAAAAATTTATATCATTCGTCGGGCAAATACTAAAACGTGCTTAACATTCGCAATTAAGGAGTCTTTTAGGTTACGATTTTGAAAGAAAAAAATTTTTAACCTTTTTTTCAATAGAAAAAAAGAAAACCTATTTTTGAGAGTGGATAATTGAGTGAAAATCGGAAAATTTGATACCAATCATGATGATTCCGCTACCGACTAAAGCCATTTATGTGTAAAACAACATAATTAAAAATTAGAATGATCGATTGAGTATTTTTTTTCAATTGTGCCGAATTCAAGAAAATCGCGTTTATTTTTTTTTACGATTTTTTTTAAACGCTATATAGGCCCTAGGCCATACAAAATACCTTTCTTTTTTCATACAGCTCCTGACTAGTTAGTTTTGCATCTTTGCGAACTGTTCTGATTTTTTTGAAAAATTGTAACCTAAAAGACCCCTTAAGTCTAAGATTCCAAAAATGTTAGCATGTTAAAATTTATTTCATTCAGTAGTCCTCATTTTTCTGAAAAAAGTATTAACTGCTTTTTATTTAAATCTCTAAGGACAATTATGAACAAATACATCATATTCTTTTTTCGTACTTCGTTTGTTAGCTGGAGAACATGGAAGCAACGTAAGCGCTACTTGCAAATCATTCATGTTTAGAAAATTTCCACTAGTAAAGAAGCATATTATTCTTTTCCAGCTGTTCGTTGATTGTAGAAAATGGAAGTAATAGCATGGGTTTGTATGAAACGTTTCTATGTATAAGATACCGAGGAAGTAATGCCATGTTGGCTTTGCTTGCTCTAAACTTACAACATTACTAATATAAGTTAGGTACACTGCTGGGGAAGCAGTGTTTGGGGGCTGAATTATCTTGCTTTGAGGTCCACGTTGTGATCCTCGGATATATAATAAATGGATTGGACTGGACTGGACACTTTACGGTTATTGTGCATGGTCAGACCAAAGTAATTTAAGCAGATACAGGTTCAGTTTTCCTGGAGAAACAAGTATGTTGTTTTAGAGGGTCATCAGGTTGTCATTCCTTCATGTTTTTGGAGTGCGGATCCTTCCAAACTCAAAATTAATTTTGAATGATTTCAGGTGTCTAGCTGTTTTCATTACAATATTTCAGAAGATCAACTTGAGAAAGGTCGGTGTGATTACACTTGCCTAATTTACACCTAAAATTTGAAAAATTGATTCTCAAATAATAAGCAGAAAATTTGGTAGTTACGGATTTCGTTTGTATGATGTTATCCTCCAACGAAAACTTAAATTTAAAGCTTGTCGAGGAAAATTTTTCCAAAGCAATCTCCGTTTAAATCAATAAAGTTTCGACGAGTTATACTAAACCGTGTTTCTATAATAAATAACAAACACTACTCCTTATACACGATTTCCAATTTTTCCGTTTATTATTCGCCGAGAGAAATCTTTTATTCTACAGGATTTTGCCCTTCTCTGATAGTTTTTTTTTAAATTTAAACCAGGATCATTCTCATTGTGTAAGAGATAAGTGAAGTTTGGCAGTCAATTTGTCAAAGCGGATTCTACGGTGATTTCAGGGATATTCATCTTATTTGTCTTTACAGCCGGCTTTAAAGTAGATATCACCGTCAAATGTTTTAAGTCAAGCAGTGCAAGCTACTTCCGGAGTTCTTATAAGAACCGTTAAAAAGATTTTGGCTTAATTTTCGTTGTACAACCCAACTAAACAAGCAAGATATTTCCAAGGTTTTGTTTCAGTTTTCCTAACTATTTCCAACTGAATTTTCAAAAAAATCTTTATTGGACAACAAATGTAGGTGATTTTTACATAAAAATTCACAAGCAACAAAAAACGTCAATGTGACATTTATTTGTCTCTATCACTGGCTAATTTACTTCTGTGACCACTTATTCATATTATATATAAAACCTACTCGCAGCTTACGATCAGAACATTTCACTCCCAAATTAACAACCACCTACTATTTGTTACAAGGATTTTTATAATCGTTCTTTCCATATCTTTCGGATGACATGCTTGACTTACATTCCAAATTTCGCACGAAATAGCTCCAGTATCCTTGCATAGATACAATTCTCGAGCGGCACTGTCCAACAACGTTTTAATGCTTGCCACCATACCATTTTGTATTAATAAACTTTATAGTATTCCCCTGAAGATGAGTCTCAGAAGAAGTTTACTATTGTTGAAAATAATTGTGGAATATTTTGTATACTCAGAAAAAAATCATCTTCAAAATGAAGTAGAATCCGATAAAGAAGCTGATTATGTTGAGAACGATAACGAACCCCCCCCCCCCCTCGGCCATACATTACATATGGCTGCTTCAATCTGCTTCTTTTTATTTTACCAAAGGAATTGTCGAGCGTGAGAAATGATCAGTCAGTGAATATATATAAAATTTTAAATGGTAATTATTTAAACATATTTTGAGTGTCGTTGTGTGTTGATGGACTTTTTTGTGAATGTCGTGAGAATGAGATGAATATAAACCGGCTTAAATGATTTGATTGTGCGAATAGTTGAAGATGTGTAAGGTAGTAGGTTAGCATGAAACTCAAATTTGCCACAACTTTATTCCAGGTTAGAAGATAGAAAACGTTGCTGGAAACTTTCAAACATTATCAAGGACATTTCTTAAACAATTTTGAGTCAAGAAATTTAGACTTGAATTCTTACTTGATTTATGTCTTCTTTCACTGGGGTTTTCACTTTGAATTTCTGTTGAAGCATCCAAACAGGTTTATCCTCAGACAAACGACTAAACTTCTGGGCTTAAGAAATTGCTCTTTTTCGTCCTTTAAACCAACCCTTGAAGAGGCAGATATAGTTGTGTAATAGAGCCAATTTCGGATAGCAGCATTCTGAATCTCTCATCAGAACTGCAACTTTGAGCCCATTGAAACTTGCACCTTGATCTGCATCCAAACCTCAGATCCAACTTTATATGTGCGAATTAATTGGTGGTAGCCAAAATAATTGCATACAAAAAACCAACGACAAGCTTTATTCACTTTTCAAAAGTCTCCGGGCAGCACTATAAAATATTCGAACCACATTTTGAGGTCAAATTATCATAGACATTAAAATAATCACTGCCTAATTTACTTCTGTGACCGCTTACTCATATTATAGATAGTAGCTACTTGCAGCTTACGATCAGGACATTTCACTTCCAAATTAACAACCACCTATTATTCTTTACAAGATTTTTTTAATCGTCCTTTTCATATCTTTCGTACGAAATGCTTGACTTACATTCCAAATTCCGCACGATATAGCTCCAGCAGGATCCTTGCATAGATACAATTCTCGAGCGACACTTCCCAACAATGTTTCAATGTTTTCTATCATACCATTTTGCATTAATAAACTTTCTAGTATTCCCGCAGGTCCTTGCATGACACTCAACACAATTAAATTGACACACAACAAGTTTCATGCCGGTCACATACATTTCAGCCATAATATTATCGAAGCCGTAAAACATTTTATTCAAGTTCGATTCGAAATGTCCTTTTCTATCTTCATCCCAAACAAAATTGACATCTGCTTCACTATTTCGATATACGACAACGACATCGTGGATATGCGTCAGAGACAACGACGATATTCTTAGAATAGCATTTTCACATAGATGTTGGAGGGTGTGTTGTTGTCTCCATATAAGGCCGCTATAACGATCCCATCCTGCGTGAGCGGTTTCACTGTCAAAATAGGATAGGTTCGTTCTGAAATGCGAATGTCACTGTTAGCCACAACTTTCGAAACATTATTTTTTGCAGATCAACCTATAAATATGAGTCAGTCGGCGAGGGTACTAAGGAGATTGGGTCCTGTTTTTGGTGTGCGAGTGTGATGTGTCTTGAATGCGGGTGGATTGCTTATATGAAGAAGGTACTGCTGACAGAAGAATGGGCAATAAATTGACTGTAGTATTTCGGGATAAGGAGTCTTACATAATGGCATTGTTGTTTGGTCAGCATAGCACGTGATATTCATTGTCCTCAAATTATGGGTTAGTTTGCAGGTTTCACATCTGTGTATGTTTTGTTAAAATGAAATTATTCGAAATAAGACCAAAAGGGTTATGGAGAACATCATTTTGGGTTTCGGCTTCGATGATGTAAAATCCTGACCTCATTTAAAGTTGAACTGAAATACAATTGGGTTTGGGATTGGTTATAATTTGTCTTCAAATCCGCCCAACCAGCATCAATAGTCGAATATGTTGAAGTCATATTACAAAAAAGTGCTAGAGTTGACCGATTCATACCTTCCTTCAAAACGGATTCTCATTCGCCTCAAGCTTATGATATTTACGACGAAAATTCGATTATTGTAAAATACAAATTCTGAGATTTAGCATGTATGAGTGATTTTGTCAAACAAGAATCGATTTACCTGAAATTCTGCGTACATGGTATGCTGGTTTTTGTAGTTCTTTCGTATAGTAAAAAAATATATGCTTTCTATGCTATTTTTTAAGCGAGAACAATAAGATGAGCCATGCTTTTTCGAACAGCATCATTAATGATTCATTGGCAGTCAATTGGAACAAAAGTTAAAAAAGAAAAGAAATGAAAAACACTTCTGCATCCTTAATTAAGGTTGCACAAAGCTATCATCAATTGCGTACCAGCCTAAATTGTAAATTGAGCTCATGACAACATTGCCTCCAGCTTCCTTAGTCAAACGACCGCATCCTTCAGTTTGCGAATCGCAGTCATGATTTGCTATCTGGTTCTAACTTTACATGGTTTTCGCTAGGGTGCCAGGATTAAGAGGACTGGTTCGTCGAAAAATGAAGGCGACTGCTTACAGGAAATTTGCCAGTCCGTTCCTTCTTTTAACGAGCGGCGCTTAAAAATAGCAATTGTTTTTTACGCTTACGTTAGGATCTGCTTTTCACATCTGTACAATAATATTAGCTAGTCTATTGAGTTTTCAGCAATCAAATATTTTTCAAACATGTTCCAATTAATACCGAACAGATAGTAAATATTTGATTAGTTTTCGATAATTAAAAAACTATTTCCCAAAAGTTACTAAACATAGCAACCATTCCATCATTTTGTTTGCCATTAGCCACTATAAAAGCAACCTAGTGACCCAGCGATACTACCAAATCAGGCTCGACTTTTGATTGATTCATATGATCACCTTATTAAAATGCTTCGGCTGAAAATGTGAAGGATATTCTCAAGTGTCCATATTTGAAAGTAATATGGTCAATATTGATTTTATATTGTCAACGATTTGAAGAGCTTCTCAAATGATTCAGATATATCGGAGGAACTAGAATGATATGGAACAATCTCATTACCTCTGCTAACGGATTTGGATAGAAAAGACGATTTGGTTTTTTATCTAGCACAAAAAACCGGAAAGTTAAAGTCCTATCCAAAAGCACTTCTTGATTCTAATTTTACACGGCGATTCGGTTTAAAATACTTTACAAAACTCACAAATATAAGTTTTTCGAACAGTTAAGGTGCTACATTGTTCATGCTAATTTCAGAACTTCGGAACGCAATATGCTTCATTTTGGATTGATCGAACGATTTTGTGAACAACAGAACAGAACAGAAAGTTACCCTTATTTCAATATTTAATTAAATTCTTTGTATCATGAAATCATTTAAGTGTCCTAGTTTAACTAGCACATAAAGAATGGTGAAACTGTTGATATTTAATTAGGTTTTGAACAGTCCCCGAAATTGGCTCTAAATAATAACAAGGTTTTAAACCATCAGAAAAGATTAATTGATGAAACTATTGATGTTTGATCAGCTTTTAAACTGTCCCCTGAATTGGCACTATAAAACCCCAGAGTCTTAAATCCAAGGCATCAGTAACCAGTTCGAAAATCAACCCGACAAACTAATTTCGTAAGCAATACAATTTCAGGATGAAGCTCGTTTTCTTGCTCCTTGGTCTCGCCATCTTCGTTGCGAACCCTGAGTCTAGCAACGGTTCTGTCGTGAAAGCACTACAGGCCGATGATATTATTGACGCGATGAGTGTCTCTGACTCTGGCGCTGCTCCAGGAGCAGGAGCAGTAACACCAGCCGATCTAGCAGCATCCGTTGCAACAATCCAACAAGCAATCACAGCCGCCTTAGTTGCTATCCTAGCCGCCATAGCCGACATACCACCGGGAGCAGGCTAACAAGAATTCGAAAGAAATCAACTGAAGATACGTTAGAATGAACTCGATCCGAAGTCCACGAAGAATATTAATGTATAAATTAATGTTTATTTATTTAGTCAATAGGATTTAAAAATAAATTTAATTCAGGTAAATTTGTCAATATAGATTTTTAAGCTATCCTTGGAAGTGATCCTGAAATCGTTGAATGTTCTGCTTGAACTTTTAGGTGGTAACTTTCTTCACGATGCTATTGTTAACATCTGAATAACCATATCCTTTTAATGACATTTTGTTTTCTTCCAAAAATTTCAAGGATGTGTTGATATTTAATATATTAACGTATTTTTTAATGTCACATATTTTAATTGGTTTTGATTGTAAGCTGACGAAATAACCACGAGGAGTGTAAGTTTCGCTGAGTGCTGTTTTATTGGCGAAATCGCGTTTCATTTTTTTGACGTGTTACTTTAATTTCAATTTCAAAAAATAGATTTTTTTATTGCATTTTTGGAAAGTATACATGTATATACAGAAATATCATATTAAAATTTTATAATGATCGGAGCTGTCTAACTGTATTTTTGCGCAACTTTCACTTTGTCACCCGAGCGCGATTCTTCATTAAAAAAAACTTTAATCGCGTTTTTCTCGAAACAACGTTTTTCGACGCCGCGTTGATGAAATCTCGGGAACTACTAAACCGATTTTCACCAAATTTTTACCAGACATTCTTTATGACTACAGCTATAGCGCGGATGGGGGATTTTTCGAAATTTTGTTTTAAAATATTTTTTTGGCCAAAAACGGTGAAAAACCATGTTTTTTCGTAATTTTTCGAAAAATGTCATGTCATTTTGTCAATTTTACAAAAATCAAAAATCGCCACATTCGCGCTATAGCTATTAACATACTGAACCTAAAACTATTTGATTTTTTGGTTTCAGACCAACCATCTCGAAAATTTCATCAACAGCGCACACCCCTCTCGTTTTTTCGACATTTTTTCAACCAGCATTTTCATTGATAAAAACTCACATAAATGAATAAAAAAAAGTTTTTTTTGTGTATTTCGGGAGTGTGTTTATTGAGTGTAACCCCTTCCGTATCAATATTTATAATTTAAACCTATCTAAAAAATTATTACAAATAACCCAATTTTACACTGCTAAAAGAGGGTAGACCCCTTAAATTTAAACACAGTCGAGGATTTTTTTTTGCATTTCCATCTTCTATTATTTTTCGCCGAGAGAAATCTTTGATTCTACAGGATTTTGGCCTTCTCTGAAACAGTTCTTTTTTTCAATTCAATCATTCTCTTTGGGTAAGAGATTAGTAATTCCACATTTTGGCAGTCAATTTGTCAGAGCGGATTCTATGGTGATTTAAAAGTTATTCGTCTTATTTTTTATACAGTCAGCTTTAGAATAGAGTTCACCATCAAACGTATTGAGTCAAGCAATGCAAGCTTCCCCGCGAATTCTTACATGAACTCTTAAAAAGATTTTAGCTTAAATTTTGTTGCACAACCCAACTGCATCAATCAAGAGGTTTGTTTCAATTTTCCTAGCTATTTCCAACTGAATTTTTTCTTTATCCAATCTTTATTTGACAACAAATGTATGTGATTCTTACCAAATTTTACATAAAAATTCACATACTACAAAAAATTTCAATGTGAAATTTATTTTTCTACTAACTTACTTTAAAGGTAGCAAATATACAATAATTTTTGACAAAAGCCACTGAAATATACATTTTTTGATTTGAAAGAAGTTGAAATTTATCTAACTAGGAGAGGCTTAGGTTATGGAATCACAGATTTGGACGAAATTTGGCACATAACTAGAAGACGTCAAGGATATTCGATCCTTAAAATATTAGAGCGCAACACTCCTCCGTTTTTGAGAAAAACGTCCTTAAACATTACTCACCCCGGTAATCGAACACACGACGAAGACAATAATTTAAAAAGAAAATCAATACCCCGACCGGGGATCGAACACACGACCCCTTGATCGCGTGCTAGTGCCTCTGCTACCTACACTGCACCGCTTCTGTCAGTTGTGAAAACTTAATAATACATTAGCAACGCCAAAAACTTTAAGGACGTTTTTCTCAAAAACGGAGGAGTGTTGCGCTCTAATATTTTAAGGATCGAATATCCTTGACGTCTTCTACTTATGTGCCAAATTTCGTCCAAATCTGTGATTCCATAACCTGAGCCTCTCCTAGTAAGTAAAAATTCCCAAATAAAATTGTCGACAGAAAATAAATAAGTTTGAATTTTATAAGCTTATTTTCAAATTAAAATAAGGTAATTTTTTACTAACAAAAGAAACATAATCATCAATGGCGTGACAGCACACTAAGCTTTTTCTTTAATCATTTGATTTTTGGAAGTTGCGCAGTTTGAAAATAGTACCAACCACAACGTTCGGACTTATAACGAGATTTACTTAAAGTGCCAGGAGTTTTCTTTCATTTGTTTTAGGTCTCCTTAGAGGTCGTTTGCATTTGATTCAATCTTTCAAAAAAAAATTTGCCATCCTCTGGTTGTCTATTATTTTGAAGTGGATTTTTCAGTTTAGAAGCTTTATTATATTATAGATTCGACTGATTTTTTTTTGTGTCGAATGCGCTTTTGCTAAGAGTGTTAATCAATGATCTGTTAACCATTATTTATAAATCCAGTTTGTGCATAAACACAGTCTTTATTTTTGATTGGAAATAATATAGTAAAAAAATTATAACTAAACAAAACGCGACACGAGACACGACTGACAACTAAAAGGAATTCATCTCTTCGCCAAAGGACATTTGATATGACCCACATACAAATTGAATTTTATTGGCGCAAACATCAAATCCCGCTCAAGGTGCACTTTCAAGTGAAATGTTGGCATTTGAAATACGAATTTTGTTTTAAGTTTCAGAATTTTTTGCTTTCAAATTTCAAATTTTTTACGGCATTCAAATTTTAAATTTGTTTGTACATGAAAACATCTTTTGGTGATGAATTTGAAACTTAAGGGGAGATATTTTTTGCCTAGTGCGAACGAGCAAACATTTGAAAAGACAATTGATAGATTCCAAAAAACATATATGTGTCAACTAAAAATTAAGATGAATATTTGACCAGAACAGGTCATGTTCAAAAAACAATTTTTTGCAATTTTATTTCGCATATTATGTGTCATAACATTTTCCCATTTATTATATGCCGTAATTGGCAATGTGAGATGCTATGAGGGTATGTAATGGAGATGATGAAGATGTTGAGAACGATAACAATACCCCGCCATACACTTAATATGTAATGCTCGTTACAACTTCTCTTCATTTTTCCAAACAAATCGTCGAGCGTGAGAAATGATCAGACACTGAATATTTATAAAATTTAAAATGGTAATTATTTAAACATATTTAGAGGGTTGTTTGTGTGTTGATGGACCTTTTTTATGATTGGTGTGACATGAGATGAATGTTAACCGGTTTAACTAATTTGGAATAAATTGTGCAAATAGTTGAAGATGTGAAAGGTAGACGGTTAGCACGAGACACAAATTTGCCTCGAATTTAGCCCAGGTTTTTTTTGGGCGAAACTAAGTTTGCAATGCAAATTTTGTCTTTTTTCTTGCAAAACGAAATCATGAGAAAATACAATAGTATTGTCTAAACTATTTTTGCGCATGGTATTTTCGAGACAGTTAAGACACAGAGGGGGTGGAAAACGTTATTATTAAGGACATTTTCTAAAGCATTTTAAATCTAAGAGATTAAGACTTGAATTTCATTGTGATTGATGTCTTCTTTCACTGGGGTTACCACTTTAAATTTCTGTTGAAGCATCCAAACAGGTTTTTGGTCAGACAAACGACGAAACTTCCAGGCTTAAGAAATTGTTGTTTTGTCGTCCTTTCAAGCAACCCTTGAAGAGTCAGATATAGTTGTGTAATAGAGCCAATTTCGGATAGCAGCATTCTGAATCTCTCATCAAAACTGCAACTTCGAGCCCATTGAAGCTGCATCCAAACCTCAGATCCAACGTTATATGTGCGGATTAATTGGTGGTAGCCAAAATAATTGCATACAAAAGACAGGCTTTATTCACTTTTCTAAAGTCTCCGGGAAGCACTATAAAATATTCCAACAATTAATCGTCACACTTTGAGGCCATATTATCATAGACATTGAAATAATCACTGGCTCATTTATTTCTGTGACCGCTCATTCATATTATATATAATAGCTACTTGCAGCTTACGAACAGGATATTCCACTCCCAAATCAACAACCACCTATTATTTATTACGGGGATTTTTATAATCCTCCTTTCTTTATCTTTTGAACGACACACTAGCCTTGCATTCCAAATTTCGCACGAAAATGCTCCATTATCCTTTCATAGATACAACTCTCGAGCGATACTACCCAATAATGTTTCAATGTTTGCCATCGTACCATTTTGCATTAATAAACTTTATAGTATTCCCGCAAGTCCTTGCATGACACTCAACACAATCAAATTGACATACAACAAGTTTTATGCCAGTCACATACATTCCAGCCATAATATTAGCGAAGCCGTAAAACATTTTATTCAAGTTCGATTCGAAATGTCCTTTTCTATCTTCATCCGAAACAAAATTGACATCTGCTTCACTATTTCGATATACGATAACAACATCGAGGATATGCGTCAGAGACGACGAGGATATTCTTAGAATAGTATTTTCACATAGATGTTGGAGGGTGTGTTGTTGTCTTCATATAAGGCCGGTATAACGATTCCATCCTGCGTGTGCGGTTTCATTATGAAAATAGGATAGGTTCGTTCTGAATTGCGAATGTCACTGTTGGCCAAAACTTTCGTAACTTTTTCATTTCGGAAAGTTATTTTTTGCAGATCAATCTATAAATATGAGTCAATTGGCGAGGGTACTAAGGAAATTGGGTCCTGTTTTTGGTGTGCGAGTGTGGATGTGTATCAAATGCAGGTGGATTGCATTGTTCATTGTGAAGGTACCTGATGAATGTTTACATGTAATCCACGAATCAAAAATTGTAAGAATTTTTTAATTTTTTTTATGTATTATTTTTGGTGAATCTCGTCCTACTGTACTGAAGAGGGAAAACCACAGTAGGATTTTCAAGAAATCAAAATTTTTTTTGTTGCTCTAAAGTATATCTTATCATCATAGAAATCATATAGCAAAGTTTCATATAGTGGAAAAATCTGTAAGTGTTCGAAATTTTAAATTAGCGCGGCGCCTTTCACCTTTCACTTTCGGAGCGCAATCCACGCGTATCCCCGCGCGCTGTTGGTATTGAAATTTAGAACAATTTTAAATAAAAATTGCTCAAAACTGTACACGTGCTCTGTTAGTCGCACGTTAGCAGAGAACGCAGAAGTACGTATTTTGCAGACTAGAGGTATATCAAATTTATTAATGATTTTTCAATAACTTAAACTTTAAACGCGTTTATCTCAGAAAAACGTTTTTCAAGCTGGCCGGACTCTTTTCTCAAACAATTTTTGTTCGATTTACTTGAAATTTTCACAATATATTCAAAACTAGTGTCTGCATGGAAGTACGAAGGATTTTTTTTATGTTGCACATTTCAGTTGTCGTTAACAATTTTCAAGCGTTTTTTTTACATTTTTTCAAAATGACGCCATTTTGTCAAAAATCAATTTAAAAAAAAAGTCCTACGTATTTCTCTGGCTGTTATTATGCTTTATCGGCAATTATTTGTTTGATAATCATAACCTTAACATTTTAGGAGAAAACGCGAAGTCATGAAAAAATAAGGCGTTTCTGGAGAAATGCTAGAGAGCCGCCATTTTGTTTTTTAAAGTTCTGAAAAAATTCAAAGGGGATGTCATACTTGTACAATATAGTTTTTTTCGATAAGTTGTTTGGGTTTTGAAAAACAAATTCCCAAAACATGACTTTTTTAACGTCTACAGTGGTGTTCCCCTTTAAGGGGTTACATAGGTCTTGTATTTTCAAAAAATCTATGAATTTTTCCACATGAAAGTATAGTACTTCAAGAATATGCACACCAAATTTGAAGTAAACTCGAGCAATATTACCGGAATTATAGAGATTTGAATACCGCGTGGTCGGTACGTGCGCTCATCCTTACCTAGCGTATTATACGCATGCAGCGCGGTTCTACCGCGTAAAATCAGCTCCTTTCTTTTTTATCGAACATCACAACATCAAAAGGATGCTCTGAACATCGCGAATGAGACGAACGAATTACTGTATGAACGTGGAATTGACGACTCGATGTAAGTCGCTAAAAAGTAATTTTAATTCATTAATTCGCGATAAAAAAAAGTAAATGCGTTTTTCTTGAAACTTTGTTTTTCCGTGCGCTAGGCACGATTTCTCGAGAACGAATCGACCGATTTTGCTAAAACTTTACACAGTTCCTCTTTATAGTAATGACTTGAACGAAGGGATTTTCATTCGGTCGACTCGTTTTTGTTTTATACGAAAAAAATATTATAAAAACGATGAGAATCGGAAAAATGCTAAAAAAATATTAGATGAAAATTCATTCAAATCCATTTCAAAACTTTAAATTTCATTTTTTTTTCAATTCCTTCGATCAAGCACGAGAAAAGTGCATAAACTGTAAGAATTTTTTTGAATTTTTGATTTGAAATGAACCTGCACCGAAATATTCTGCCTACCGCAAAATAAGGTTAGGCGAGGAAAACTTCAGGAAAATTGACAATTTTCAATGTTTTTAACTTAAAATGTTTTTACTACTTCTTGAAATGCTAAACTTTAATGTGTGTAAATTTTAAATAAAATAGATCTTTGGTTTTTGAAATACAATTTTTTGAAAAAGTTGTTATTGTTTTTCCTTCAAGACCTACAGTATTGGACAAAACTAAAGCACCCCTATGCGATATATCAGTTATCCTCTAATATTATCAGGAAAACTTGATGAAAAAAATTTGTTCTTAGTTTTTATTATTTATTTACATGTGTATTATAAAAAAACCTAACAATGACAATTCAGTCTTTTCAACAAAAAATAAAACAAAAATATTTCTCAGTACTCAAAATTTGCCTGGACAAAACTAAAGCACCCCTCGTCTACTCACTTTTTTCGTACCGCTACTGCCGAACAGTTAGCAGGAAATAGTTATTGCAGCAGAAATACATTTGTCTGATATGAATCATTAAAATTTCATCATTACTTCAGCACTTGTGCAAAATTTCTGTCGTGAATAGTAGTGCGCATTCTGTTCTCTGTGTTAAGACATATAGAGACTAAAAATGGCAAGAAACACGTACTGTAGTGAAATTAAACATAAAATTATATTTGATTATAAAAGTGAATTATCTCGACATAATATTAGTAAAAGATATTCGATAAATCGGTCAATTATATCGCGACTAATCAAAAAAAATATGAGCTGACGATCTCCTGTACATTCTGGTAGAAGGCCTCGAAAAACAACACGAAGAGATGATTCTTTGATAAAAAAAAGGATTGTAGTTCTAATCAAATTAAAATTGATTTGAAGTTACCAGTATGTGCAAGGACAATTAGGAGAAGAGCCGAAGAAGCTGTTTTGCCATCTTACCGGCCTGCAAAAAAGCCTTTCATCTCAGAAAAGAACAGGAGGGCCAGGTTAAAGTTTGCCAAGGACCATTTAGACTGGACTATTCAAAAGTGGAGAACAGTATTATTTTCCGACGAATCGAAATTTAATTTAAAATATTCTGATGGAATAATACATGTACGACCAAAAGGTCAAAGATTCAACCCTAAGTACTGCATCCCAACAACCAAACATGGAGGAGGTAATGTCCTAGTCTAGTAGGTATTGGACCAATTCATCGAATTGATGGTATTATGGATCGTTTCGTATACGTTGACATTTTACGAAACATAATGCTGCCGCACGCTAAAGAGGAGATGCCACTAAAATGGAGATTTCAGCAGAACAATGATCCTAAGCATCCCTCTAAGCTGTGCAAGACTTGGCTACAAACGAATAAGATAGAGGTTTTGGATTGGCCTGCGCAATCGCCTGATCTCAACCCGATTGAGAACTTGTAGGAAATTGCCAAAAGGAGGATCAACAGGGAAAACTGCAGGAGGAAACCGTTATTTTTCGAAGCTATTAAAACAGCGTGGAAAAATGTTCATGAAGAGTTCATTGATTATATAATATCTTCTATGCCAAAAAGATGTGCTGCTGTTATTACAAATAAAGGACTGGCGACGAAATACTAAAACTACCCAACATTTGGTATAAATTTTGATCGTCAGCTAGAGGGTGCTTTAGTTTTGTCCAGGCAAATTTTGAGTACTGAGAACTATTTTTTTTGTTGTTGTTGAAAAGGCTGAATTGTCATTGTTATGTTTTTTTATAATACACATGTAAATAAATAATAAAAACTAAGAACAAATTTTTTTCATCAAGTTTTCCTGATAATATCAGAGGATAACTGATATTTCGCATAGGGGTGCTATAGTTTTGTCCAATACTGTATATAACCCCGTAAACCACGACCAGATATTTTAAAGACGGGATCGAATATGCGTTGGTTAATGATTTAATCATTTTATAGAGCTATTCTACACCCGGACAAACTGAAATCGTCGACCTCTCGAACGCAGTGGCCAGCATCAAAGATAAATCCACAAAAAGGTGAACTACCAGCATTTCGTCCGAGCATCTTCGGAATCTCGGTCATCTCTTCCAAGCGCAATTCACTATGTTCAATATGCAAATTCCCATACGTAATCTGTTCGCGGCACCAGCTTGCAAAATAAAACTTTCATTATTAGATCATCCCAGGCGATCATCGCGTTAACGAATTACGAAATGCCATACACATTGTGAACTTTATACAAATGTAGATGGAATATCCTCGTTATCAATGCACTTTCAGTACTTCTACACACCAAGCACCATTTGTATTAGCATATCAACATATTTCCGATTGAATTTAGCTCAATTATAATTTTGATTATCATGATCCTCGCGCTATTAGCGCCATCATTCACCCCCGGGTCAAGCTCGTCACAAATGAATTTGGGTCAATTGTTCGCGATGGAATTTTAAAATGTAGCCGAGACAATCACCTAAGCTTCATTTTCTGTTATTTTTATTTCACTCGAGGCAAAATACAACAAGGATTCGAGAGAAAAAATTAATCAATTTGGCAACCCAAGATAAATGAAAAAAAAATATCCAAAACGATTCGTACAACAAACACATTAAAACAATAATAACACCATTAATTGGACCACTCACTATGTCGCTATAAATCTTGTGCAGTTTTCAAATTTCAAAATGGTTTTAAGCATTCCTCGATGTGATTTAGTTTTTGTTGTTGGCCGAATTGGAATCTGATTTGATATATTTACGGCACCCGATTGCTTGGGTGGCACCCACTTGGCGTCCGAAATGGTGTTAAACGGCTAGAGACCCGGGGAAGGCATTTACTTGTTACTCTGATGTGTGAGGATCCACCATTAAATTGGCTTTCATTTCTTTACTGTACGATTCGGACGAATCAATTCGGAGTTAAATATTGGCTGTTGCATGTTTTTAATCATGGAAATCGACGCCCGCTCTCTAGTTGTGATTGATTTCGGACATAATCGGTTTGGTATTTAAGTTTAATGTGATTGAGACATCAATTTTTTTAGAGCAAGCGTTTTTTTGTTGTTGAGATAAAATCAATCCCATGCATCGCAATCTACTAGTTAGATAAGGACTACACACCAGGACTCGGCAAACTATGACTTCACATTTGGGTAACATTTTTTTAAAGAACTTCAATCAATGAAATACAATCGTTCGCATTTATTTTCATACTATTCCTTTCCAAGCACTTTTATTGTTTTCGGTCCACAACAAACTACAAAAGGATCATTCTTACCAAACTGAACTATGACAGATATAATTCGATTTGCACGAAATTTGGAAATCCCTTGAACAACACGAAACCAAGAACATTTTTGTATCAATTTGTTCAAGGCTAAGAAAAAAGATTTGAACCTTATTTTGCTAAATAATGTATAATAAATATTCGTGTTGTAGATTTTCCCCGATAAATCACATTTAAAAAATAAATCCAGATAAATTTCGTGAATACAACTTGTCAAACTTACAGCGTGTATGAATTAAATAGCAGGAAACATTACAGGTGTGTTACAGAGTTATTGTGGAGTGAATGGCGAAGGTGGGAAATTCTTTGAATAGTAGTATGTACACCTCACTGAACTCTTAATAAAATGGACAACTTTGGATTGAAAAATATAGGAAAAGCATCGAAAAAATTAGGATTTGATATTGCGATAGGAGATAGCTACTCGTATTTCAATATTTCTTCGAATCAAAACACTATCAAACGTTTTCAGTCTATCGACGGATTCTACGTGTCCTAGAATCATTTCTATGAAATAACACAGCTGTGTCATAGTTTCACTGGCATTGAACGAATAGTAAAACTATTGATATTTGATTAGCTTTTAAACTGTCGACTAAAATGGCACTATAAAAACCGCAGTCTGAAACCCATCGCATCAGTACCCAGTTGGCAAATCAACCTGGCAAACCATTTTTGGAAGCAATACAATTTCAGGATGAAGCTCGTTTTCTTGTTCCTTGGTCTGGCCATCTTTGTTGGGATCCTTGAGTCTAGCAACGGTAATGCAGTAGAACAACTACAGGCTGATGCTAGTAATAGTACCGATTCAGTAGACGATTCAGTAGACGATGCGGTAGACGATTCAGTAGACGATTCAGTAGACGATTCGGTAGACGATTCAGTAGACGATTCGGTAGACGATTCAGTAGACGATTCAGTAGACGATTCGGTAGACGATTCAGTAGACGATTCGGTAGACGATTCAGTAGACGATTCAGTAGACGATTCGGTAGACGATTCGATAGACGATTCGGTAGACGATTCAGTAGACGATGCGGTAGACGATTCGGTAGACGATTCAGTAGACGATTCAGTAGACGATTAGGTAGATTCTGTTTTGGACAGTGACTAAGAAAAGCAATGTGACAAGAATATGCCAAAAATTTGAAAGGAATCAATCGAGCATACACTAAAATGAATTCGATCCGAAGTCGAAATTTTTTTTATGTATATATATTAATGTCTATTTAATTATTTATTTATTTTATTTGAAAATAAAACTACTTCGGCTGAATTTAAGCCTATTTAAATTTTTAAGCTATATTGGAAGTGATCCTGACGTCCTTTAAAAATTAATCTCATATCTAATTTTAGAAAACACTCTTGCTGAACATTTATAGGTTAATTTTCTTCACAAAGCTATTCTAATAGTCTGAGCTTTTGTTTTTTTTCTGAAGATTTGAAGGATGTGGTGACGTTGAAAATATTAATTCTTCCAAGTTTACAAATTTGATGTAGTTTGTGAGGTAAGTCGAAGATATAGTAGAGAGTTTTAATTCCCCTATACCAAGCCTCTATTTTCATTGCCTTTCATTTTGGCATGGTACTTTAAAGAATAAATGTCCTTTTAAAATCTTGTTATGTGTCTTACATCCTTCTTTCCAAGGATTTAGATTTGCTCGAACCATGTCTATTCGGGAAAGTTAAGAGCGTGGACTGCCTGTAACTTGGCAGAGATGTGCAGTAGCGTTTTACCTTTCGGAACACTCTCAGCTCCAATATGTTGGATGGAAAGTTGCCTCTGGATTTCATTCCTTTCCCATGATTGCTACATCAGTGGGTATCATTCCATTTTGCCAGGTTAGCGAAGTTTCGAAAGCGGTTTCAGATCAGCGTTCAGAGCATTTGCCACCTCCTGGCGTCCGAATAGTAGATTCCTTTTCTCTGGTACCCTCTTCTGATACATTCTTCGATGGAAATATCTACAGCGAATGTTTCCGTTTGTTGAAAACTGGACCATTTATTTGGGTATATCGAGTTGTAAACCTTTCACTCCTACGCAAGAACCTGCTTTCATCTTGGATCCATCATTAAAACCAAACTGGAGATCCTACTTCGAGCTCAGTGTGTAGTGTTGATCATCCATTGCGACGCATGCTTTCAATTTTGAAATGCCTCATAAAGTTGAATGATTCCGGTTTTTTGGTCCGAATGCGTACTCTAAATTTCTTCAATTTTGAGAATCGCACAGTTTCCAGATAGGCAAAAGTGTCTGATGTTTCTTTGTCTTCAAAGGTGATTTATGCTCAAAGAAAAAATTGTAATCCGATGGAAAACAAGACGTCTAGAGAAGTTAAGTTAAGTGTTTTCCACTTTGGGTCTTATTTTTCCGTGAAATGAAACTATGACTCTTCACAAAACTGATACAGTATACAATATTTGGCAGTAAGTTCTAACCGGCGACACTTTCTAATTTCATCATCGAATGAGAAAGATTCTAGCTTATAGGGAATTCGAATATTTTTATCGGTGTCAACGTGTGCAAGGTTACGCGTGCAGTGTTAACGTCTATTAAAATAAGTTCAGGATAATTTTAGGAGTTGTTACTGGCTCAAGTTTCCGATCTATGTTTAACATGGATAAAACAGGCATATCAGCAGAGCCCTTAAAGGTCACATTACCGACATCCTGTAAAGGATATACGCGCTGTTGATAAAATATTCAGCACAGAAAGATGCATAAATGTAAGTGTCAATGGAGAGTCTATTACAGACCATTTTATTCCTTTTCCTTCAATATTTCGAAGACGGAGGATAAAGGCCGAGCTTTTTGTTGGTTAACCAGATGGACCTATCAGAAGGGTTTGGAATTAAGTATTATTTTCATAGATTGGCAGCCTGATTACGAACGTTCTACCAAGCGTAATAAAGATCAGCCAACTTGTTTGATATTAGATGTTTTTGGATTGTATGCGCGTTTTTGGATCGTATGCGACTTTTTGGATTTTATGCACGATTTTGGAGCTTCACATTCGCTAGCATACGCCCCGGGATTCAGAATGTCTTCAGGGAAGTTGCCTTGTTGATTTTGCTTTGCTATTTAAATGGAAATGTAAGAAGCTCTATAACGTTCCAATCATTTCATAAGCGCTTGCTTTGCAAGAACAAACTTCGTCTTTAAAAGCTAGGGCTCAACATGTGCTCAGGATGCTCTGCACAGAGTACGGAAATATATCTAATGCAGGCTATCACAACGAGTGCCTTTTAAAATATCAGAAAGATCGATGCATTCTCTGACAGTCTCCTCTCCATCTAGAACATATACGAAAATATTCGAGGGTCCAAGAACTTTTTCGTAAGAAATTCTGGAATCCAAATGAGCCTATATTCAAAATCAAGAGGAATCATTGAGTAGCTCTAACTAAAAGCATGAAAAATTGATTGCAAAAAATAACTAACCATGCAAAGCTACCTTGAAAAGCGGGAACATACAAAAATGTAGACTGAAAACTGTATGAAAATTTCATGAATTAAAAAAAATTGTACAAACCCAAGATACAAAAACAAGATATGGAAATATAGAGAATATGACGAATAGACAATATGACTGGATCAAATGGCCCGTATATCGGTAGTTATACATATTAATATTTTATATACATTATTTTTGGATCTTTTAAATGTGGTTTGCGTAAATAATATCAAGGCACAGTTTTACACACTGGGATGTATAAAATTGCCCATTTGACATCTTGTAATTTTCAACGATTTACTCAAAATCTAATTACACTATGTGATCATAGAGTTTAATAACTTCACTCTGGATTACAATAGATTTATATTGAACAAGTTATTTGTGAATTTAATACGAAATAGCAAGTTTCCAGTGATTAACAGCAAAGTGCGTAAACTTACGACAGCTTATACTACGTATTAAAGTCTCAAGATTGAAATCACTACATCCTTTACATAAAGACTAGTTCAGGTTTGCTAACAACAGCTGAACATGATTCAGAAAGAAATGGTTCAAAACGAAGTTATTTGCGGTGGATTTAACCCGTAATGGTCACACCTCCAAATAATAACGTGATGGTCATATGGGGTCTAGCGGACCCCAACGCAGGGAAAGTGTTGTCAATCGCGTTCTAGGCTAGTTATGTACATAAATCTTTTGGGAAACATTAGTTCAACACCTGCTCTTTGTAATCTATTTGTATTCATGCCCATTTTCAAACTTCAGCGTATTGAGAAAATGAATTGAATTTTTTTTCTTCGAAAAATGCGACATGTTTACAAAACAAAATCTAGAAAATTATATTTTTTGCAATATGGAGAACAAAATTGTTGGAGTCTTCTCTTGAAAAAGTATACTTTTAAAGAAAATTATTTTGAAATTTGAAGTTACCCCTTTTGCGAAAAACTGAAAAATCAACGAAGATGGTAGAACATGCCGAATAAATTGAAAAAAAAAATATTTTCAATTTTTTTTATATTAAACAGTTTTAAATGAAAACCAGAGATGGTTTTTTACAAAAAAAAAAGGAATGAAATTTTTTTTCTTGACCATCGCAGTCGATGCAAAAAACACTGTTTGTCGCACATGGGGTGTTCGCAAGAAGGACACTGCATGAGTGTTTTTCGATCCTTGGCTCTGTCACAGAGTAAACATTTTTTTTCTTGCTAATTCTACTCTTTCAGCCGAGTTAGGCTCTGTTGAAATGCCCAAAATCGACGCCACACTAGCCCGTAAATTGGAGCGAAGTGACTCCTGTTGAAGTTGAAGGCGACGTACCAAATAAGGTTTCACAAGATGCCTGCTGATAGCATCTAGACACTTTTTGGCCGATACTTTTTGTTTATTACCAGCTATAATATTTTTACATTTGAGTAGAATTCGCGCATTTACTGCAGCCCTATCTAACATTCCATACTCTGACTGACCAGCGGTTACTTTTGGTTTTTACCGTATGAGAATGACACAGCCAATCGAATCAATCTGTTCCACCCTTAGTTGCATTATAGTGCAAAATAATAATTGACTTCTCATTTTGTAATTCCGTTGTATTTTTTTCAGAAGTAATAACCAGCACAATTCCTACCACCTATTCACCATTATGCATTGAACTGCCTTGAGTGTTGCAATATTCTTGACAATTTTGGGAAAATTTTGCTCCAATTGTGTTAAGCACAAGCTTTTGTCCGTTGAGGAGACAAACTTCAATGAATAATGATTGTACGCATTCATATCCGGCTTGGTGCTGTTAGTGTTTAGAAAGAACACGAACATAATATTATTTAACATGTAATGACAAAGACTGTCTATGTTTACCCATTCGTAAGATGCAGCAAAAATATTGATGCCGGTTTAAATTTAGCCTTAGCCTCCTGAAAATCTTGCTTCCAATTTTGTTGGTCTGTGGACAGCAGGCTCCAGTAGGAGAACTATTCACTTTATTGGGCCAAGTAATCTCAGACTAGTTAGACTAACAAAAATCTAGGCAATTGCGGCCAATTTTTTCTAGTAGTAGACTACGTCTAGATAGCTCAGTTACACTCTTCGGTTTGCCGAATCCTACTATCGAACAGGAAAAACTAGAGTTAGTTCCGCAATGGCGCACATTCGGATTGTATTTTCTCCATCCAGAAAATCTATGCTGCATTTCTATCACATAATTCTTTTGTCCCAAAAACATTTGAAATTAAATGCCACTAAGGTTTCATCAAACTTGGTTTTATCTGCATTTTATGTTTAGTAAAAGACATTCAAAACTTAACAATTTTTCGAAAAATACCTTTTGAAATTTCACGCTGCATCACACATATTTCCCAAAATTCCTTTGAGTGAAAACATTGTCAAATGTTTTCAATTTAACAACAAATTCTGCGTGTTCTAAAAATATTTCCAGGTCATAAAACAGAATATACAAGTTACACCTGAAAAAAGTTCCAGTTTTTAACATAGTTATTTTCAAGCAAACAATGCCTACTTTTAACTTTAAACTGAATGTTCTGTAAACAGACAACTCTTTTCTTTACAGACAATTTGGATAGCTGCCTTTATTTCAATGTTCCATGGAGTCAAAACACATCCAAGCGTTTTCAATTCATCAACAAGTTCTATGTGACTTAACATCATTTCCAAGTAATAATACAGACATGTCCTCGATTCACTGGCACAGAACGAACAGTGAAACTATCGATGTTTGATCAGCTTTGAAACTGCCCCCAAAATTTGCTCCATAAAACCGGCTGGGTACCATACCATCAGAAAATAATAAATAGTGAAACTATTGATGTTTGATCAGCTTTCAAATTGTCGCCAAAATTGGCACTATAAAAACCGCAGAGTCTCAGACCCAGGCCATCAGTAGAAAGTGCGCAAATCAACCCAACAAACTAACTTTCGAAGCAAAACAATTTCAGGATGAAGCTCGTTTTTTTGTTCCTTGGTCTCACCATCTTCGCGGCGATCCTTGAGTCTACAAACGGTGCTGCAAAATTAGGATTTCAGGCCAATGATATTGTCGACGAGCTGAGTGATAGCGAATTAATATGCTGAGTAAATTTAATTTCGGACAGTTCGTATGAAAATATGGCATGAATATGACAAGGATTCGGAAGGAAACAGTCAAAGATACGTCAGAATCAACGTGATCCGAAGACTAGTTAAATGTTCATGTAAGTGAGTATTAATTCCTGTTTATTATTCAAAAAGAATTCAACAAACACTTAACTTAGTTCAACTTAAGCAGTTTAAAATTTTGAAACGGAAGTGATTTTGACATCCTCAGAAATTCAATTCATTTTTCAATACTAACTTCCACAATAAAAAAAATATGAAGCAATTTTCGACACAGTGATGCTGTATGCTGTATGTATGTAAATTTGCGCAGAGTGATGATCTTTGTAAATGAACTTTTGTGTTTTCTGGGGATTTCAAGCTTGAGCGATGTTTAAAATAATAATATCTTTTCTATTTACATATTTTAATTAACTTTGAAGTAAGCTGATGAAACAACCGACAGTTGTATAAACAATCAAAATTACCTTTCATATCGAAAATAATCACGTTTGTAAAATACTTTGACCAAATTATATGCCCTTTTTCTGGCAAAAAACGCCACAATTTTACTAGTATATCTTACACTACATCAAAAAGGAATGGAATAGGTATTATCAAAAGAATCAAATAAATCTACGCTGAACTCGATACAACTCAATCTATTGAAAACAGCTCTTTAGAGTCGAAACCTTTCCACTGTGTGGTTACTAAAGCATTTGCGCTTTTCTGAAATAAATAATTATAACGGAAAAACATAGTATAACAAAACGGTTTGACATTTTTGTAGGTTGAAATGTTCCATTAATTTTGACATTTTTGGAGACTGTTGCTTCAATTGTGGTACGCATAAATTTTTGTCCGTTGAGCAGACAAACTTGATAGTATATGAATCACGATCATAAATACTCATCCATATCTGGCTTGGTGTTTCTACTTTTTAGTAGTATACCTAAAGCTCATTCCCGTCCAGGGGAACAATCGAACAGTTGTCATACAAAATACTCTATTATCCTTTTAGTTAAATCACACAACAAAAGCGCTTCTAAAAGTAATATATTCGTCACAGAGTCGAAAAATTCCAATGCAAAAACAAATTTTTGGCACAAATGTGGAGCCAAATTATCTTTTCTATTTTCGTTATTTCGGAACGCATCATGCTTCATTTCAGATTGCGCCACAGACAATAGAGATAGCTGCTCTTATTTTTATATTTCTTGGGGGTAAAACACTATCAATCGTTTCCAATCCACCAACCAGTTCTGCGTGTCCTAAAATCATTTCTAGGTGATAACACAGCTGTGTCCTAGTTTCACTGGTACAGAACCAATGACGCCATTATTGATGTTTGATCAGCTTTTGAATCGTCGCCAAAATTGGCACTATAAAAACCGCAGATTCTCAAACCTAGGGCATCAGTAACCAGTTCGCAAATCAACATATCTAACCACTTTCGGAAGCAACACAACCTCAGGATGAAGCTCGTTTTCTTGTTTCTTGGTCTCACCATCTTCGCTGCGATCCTTGAGTCTACCAACGGTTCTGTCGTGAAAGAACCTCAGGTTGATGACTTCAACAACGTGATGAACGATTTGCCATTAACACGAGCTACACCGGCTCAAATTCAAGAGCTGGTACAAAAAGTCTCAGCCTTGTTGACGAACTTCAAATTCTATTGCTATCAAATCTACTTGGGACTATTGATGTCTGAATAAAATCAATCATAGACACGCTTGAATAAACTCGATCCGAAATCGACGATGCATGTTATGTTATGTAAAATATATTATATTTATTTATTTGAAGGGATTTCAAAATAAAACTAACTCAGCTGAATTCAAGTCAATTTATACTTTTAAGCTTTAATTCCAAGTGACCCTGACAGCCTCTGAAATCGATCTCATTCTTCATTAAAGAAAACTCACTGGCTTAAAATTTATGGCGCAACTTTTTCCACAATGTTCCACAGTTTAAATCCCAATCTCCAAAATACCAGTGACATGGCCGAAATGTAGATCGTCCTTTTCCCTCGTTAAATTATTAACCGATTGCAGTCATCTTGACAATTGCTATTTAGTAGCTGTGACAGTAAAGTGTTGGCAACAATTAACTTCTTTATATAACTTTACAATAATAGTTGAAGTATTAGTTGCTTCGTCAATTTTTTTATATTGGTTGAAAATGGTTTTTTAAGTGACAGCAACTAATTACATTTACTGGATGTCGAATGCCACTAAAAATTTCTATAATTTATTGATTGTAACTACTAAACTTTTTATTGCATCGGTGTATAAGCTCTCCCTTCTCTTAAAGAGCATAGAGATACTATTTACATTGCTTAGATGTTATTTACAAGGTTAGATTTTTTCGAGGCTTTGATCGACCACTTCATATACTCCTTGTTACTTCCGTTGAAAATCCTACAAATTTTTAGATATGTTTCGCTGTCTTCAAGATTTCTTTTCATTTCGACCCTGTGTTGTTCGATTGATGGTAGAAATTCGATGTCTCCTGTAACACGGCGATGCTGCTCGTCATTTTATATTTAGGGCTAACACCGCCATTTCTTTGACAATATAAAACTTCTGAAATCAGTTTTAAAATAGGTTTGTTCGTCTTAAATTAGGTAATAAAATTCGGCAAGTAGCCGTCAAACAATTTTCGCGAATGAGTTTTGGGCGACTTAATCATTTCGAACTTTTCGTACTTTGCACAATACTAAATTATGATGATTATGATTAGGACTGTGTTTTTGGATGAGTTTGAATTTCCGCAGCGATGTCCCCGATACTTAAGTTGAAAATGACCGTAAAGTCTTGCCTAATCGTCTCGCTCAATCTTCTATCTGTTTGACCTCCTTTCTGTTTAACTCCGACGATATAGATGTTTTGATGACAGTTTTTTATACTTGAATAAGGTCCGCGCCGACGTTATTGACGACTTTTGGGTTCCAATCAATGCCATTATCCAGATTCTGGAAAATAATTAAACCACCCAATTGTTCTTGTTTCGAAGACATCTTGTTTGAAGGAAATCTCAGACACGAATAATTTACACAGTTTCTCTCTCTCCGTTTTTTTAAAGCATATTGCAGCATTTGAAATCTTTATTATTTATGAAATCTGAGGTATCACCAAAAAACGAACGACGATTTTTCTCTGAAACACTACTTCTACATCTTCTGATTTTTTGGAACCGGAAAATTTCGTATTGAGATTAGGTTATCATTTAGTGATGAAATTGAGTTATACCCTATTTTATGTCCTAAATATTGTATGGATTCCAACGCAAATGTACATTTAGATAGTTTCAATCGAAACCCTTCATTTATTATTGCTTCTAGTAATCGCGATAGATGATCAATATGTTCTTCGAAGGTTTTTGAAAAAATCAGTATGTCGTCTATATAGACTGCGGAATCTGATAATTTATGTTTTCTCATTATGTTGCTCAATATTCTTTGAAATATTGCTGGTGCTGTTTTTAGTCCAAATGGCAAACAAGTCCACTGGAAGTGGCCTTCCTGGCTTACAAATGCCGTTTTGCTTATATCTTCTATTCTGAGTGGAATGGACCAAAACGCTGAATTTATATCAAGTTTTGAAAAATATTTGCAATTTCTTGTTTTTGTTACTAGGTCTTCGATTAATGGAAAGAGCTGAAATCTACACATAATCTCGATTTTTTGTTTTCATCCTTCTTATAGGCTAAGGTTACTGAAGCCGCAAATAGGCTGTGTGATTCTTCGATTAGTTTTCTTTCTGATAATTTAGAAACTTGTTCCTCTATTTCCTTTTTATCGTCTATTGTACATTTATAGGGTCTTTTGCTGCAGTATTTATCTACCACGAGGTCTATTCTGGCTTCGGAATCTTTTACCCTTCCTATATCATATTTGTCTTTTGCGAATATATTTTTATATTTCTCTATAAGTTTTTCTGTTATTTTTTCTTCATAAGAACTTAAGTAACTTGTTAAGATTTCAAAATTTCCTTGATCTATATATTCGTTGAAGTTTATTTTATATCTTTCTTGGTTTTCTGTGAGATTACTCGTTTTTTGTTCTATTTCTAGTTTTTCATTTTGTATCAGTTTAATTTTTTTATGCAATCCAGCCCTATTAGGAAGTCGTGTTTGAAATTTTCATTATTGACTATGAATACATCCATATTTTCTTCTGTATTGAATATTTTCACTTTTAATGTTACCATACCATCAGACTTGTGTACACCATTAATTGTCCTCAAGTTCATCATTTTTGTAGCGTTGTTTTTATTCCAAGTGTATTAATTTTGAATTTATCAATGAGACATTTGCGCCTGCATCATAAATGGCGAACACTTCTAAAATGTCATTGAGTTTTACTTTCAGTCTAATTAATGGTGGGATTAGTAGTTTTTTGGATCATTATCACTCAACTCTACTTTAAGTGTGGCGTTGTTTATCTTGTTTTTACTTCATTGCTTTCTTTATCCTTGAACCAGCATTCGGTTTCCGGGTGGAATCTAGTGCCTTTGTTTTTATTCTTACAGATTTCGCAAGGTGTTTTTTCAATTTTATCTTTGTTGGTTTTATACTTTTTTGTATCTGAATTTTTCTTAAATGATAAATGTTCTAATTTACCTATTTCATTATATAGGTCTTCAGTTTTCTTTGATTTTTCTCTGTCAATTCTATCAGCTATGTCAATTGGCAAGCCAGTTGCGATCAAATCTATTAATGTTCCATTATCAATGGATTTGCGTACTTCTAATAAAAGTTTTTCTTTTCTTAGCGCATAATCAAGCAAAGGGCCAGGTTGATATTTAAATGACATTGCATATCCTATTAAAGAACCAGCCTTTGCTTAATAAAGGAATAGGAAAAAAAAATTCCAGTCATCCCATTTTCCTTCGATAAATCTAAAAAAAATTTGTCATTTTCTGTTATATTGAATCTTTCGCATTTTTTTTAAAGCTATCTATCCATTGATTCGTTAAATTTGTCGATTGTAAATTCTTCAGCTATTTTGCTTATATTCTTAACTGCTGATTGTTCATTACTTTTTTTAGCAGTTGTTCTAATAATTGGATCAGCGATTGTTTTGAAGTACATCATTAATTTGTGAGTTTTTATCTTCATCTAAATACGTTTGTTTCAAATCTTCGCTGAGAGGAATCCAAATATTCCCCATTTGGCCTCTTTGAGTCAGCGTCTTTTTTAATTTGGTGAATGTTGTAGCCTTTTTAAGCGCTTCGTGACTGCGTGCATCCAAATATTCATTCGGCACAATGTACTTGTGTCCGTCCGGTGTGCCAATTGAGGCTATGCACAGCGCATTCGTCTTGCCATCTGCAGCACCAAGTACTTTAAATGAGAACAGTAGCTTGTCCAATGTGAATTCCAACGTGAATTTTGTTTTATGATGCGAGGTTATATTTATTTCTGTTTTCACTTTTTAAAGGTGATCAAAACTTGAATCGTTTCTCTCTATAAATCCAAAAGGTTTTTTTATTAATAGAATACAATTTGAATATGTTAAACTGAATTACCTATAAATCCAAAAGAAACACACACACACTTTGCGATACCGATCCCACACTGTCACTGTCACTTGCTTCGCGAAGCGATCCACGCATGGCTCCAACCGTTGCTACCCATCTTAATTGGAAGATCTACATTGCCGATCCAGTCGTGTGCCGAATTCAAAAGGTATGATCATACTTTCCTTACACATATATTACATTTGTCTGGGAAATACTAAACATAGCTCCTATGTCAGAAGATATACCAACTACAAAGACATCCTTTTCTCACTTTATGTTGATGCCCTGGGTCTCCGACGAATTAAGTCCGCCAAAAGGGCGGACTACAATTGACTTACAAAGCCACAAGTCGACATGGGATGATCGCGACCCTGTCACTGACAGCTATACTAATGTTGACATAAGTTCCGTCAAATATCAGTGACATGGGCGGAATGTAGATCGTCCTCTTACCTCTTAGATTACTAACCGATTTCAGTTATATTGACTATTTTTATTCAGTAGCTGTAACAATAAGGTGTTGGCAACAATTAATTACTTTGTGTACATCACAATGATAGTTGAAGTATTACGAAAATGTTTTTTAAGTGACAGCAACTAATTACATTTACTGGATGCCGAATGTCACTTAAAATTTCTGTAATTTGTTGATTGTAGCTGCTAATTTTTTTTGCATCGGTGTATATGCTCTCTCTTCTATCAAAGGGCATAGGGATACTATTTACATTGCTTAGATTCTATTTACTAGAGAAGTCAGATTTTTTCGGGACTTTGATCGACCTCTTCATAGATTCCTTGTTACTTCCGTTGAAAATCCTACTCATTTTTAGCTATTTTCCGCAATCTTCAAGGTTTGTTTTCATTTCGACCCTGCATCGTTCGATTGATGGTAGTTCGGAATCTATGGAAATTCGTTGTCTCCGGTAACACGGCGATAGTGCTCGTAGTTTTAGATCTAGGGCTTACACCACCATTTCTTTGACAAAATAAACTTCTATCAAGGAGGTTGCCATCGGCTTTAAAATAAGTTTGTTAGTCTAAAACTACGTAATAAAAATCGATAAATACTTAGATTCTGGGGAAAAATTAAACCACACAATTGTTCTTGTTGCGAAGACATCTTGTTTAAATGAAATTTCAGACAAGAATGAATTACATAGTTCCTCTCCGTTTTCTTAAAAGTATCTTCCATCATCTAATCTACATTATTTATTAAATCTGAGGTATCACCAGAGAACGAACGGCGAACGACATTTGTCTGGCAAATACTAAAAATAGTTGTTTTTTCGGAAGATATACCTATTAATGTCAACTCTCACTTTATGTGGACGCCCTGGGTTTCGGAAGAATTAAGTCCGCCAATAGGGCGGACTATAATTGACTTACGAAGCCGCAAGTCGACATGGGATGATAACGACGCTGGCACTGACAGCTATACTAAAATTGACATAAGTTCCGTCAAACTTTGACACGTTTCGCTGAGCGTACAAGTCTCGATCGTACGATTCCCGCACAATCTTTCACGATAGGGATATTAGTGAATATATCAAGCTACGTTTCTACAAATACGCGACAGTCAGCTTCTCGAAATAAAATTTCTTGAACTGCAACGGCTGCTGTCATTGATGACAGCGAACTTTGAATTCAAGACACAAGTCATATCGACGACACCTTATAAGTTATTACAGTTGCACTTATGTTTGATCAAGATTTGACCATATTTTGGCAGCTCCTTAGCCTACCGCAAGTCAATTTGACGAACTCGACTTGCGGCTTCGTAAGTCAACTGCCCGCCCTACTGGCTGCCTGGCTATCGAATAGTTTATCGATTTCTTCGATTCCTTTTCCTGATACATTTTCCGACAGAAATGTCTAAAGCGTCTGTCCTCGTTTGCTGAAGACTGGGCCATAAATTTGAAGAGAGTCAGTTTCACTTCTGTGTTAGTACCTTTTTTTCAACTTGCATTCATCGCGACATCAAACTGGGGATCCACCTTCAAAATCAGAGGGTAATGATTGCCATCCATTCTGATCCATGTTTTCAACTTTGAAATGCTTCAAGAAGAACAAATCTTTCAGTTCATCTGAACGAGCATTTAAAATCTTTTTTTTTTTTCGAGGATCACATGGAATTTTCAGGCAGCCCTTGAAGTCCCGACATTTGTAGTTTACTGCCTTATGTAGTTAGGAAGCGCCACTGGTCCATTAAAAGTCTTATATAATTCACTATAACGACTATTTTAGGTATGTTCAACAGATGAACATGATTCAAAAAGAAATGGTTGAATTCGAAATAATTTGAGGTGAATCTGAAGTGCATTGAATGTTCCAGCATTTTGGTGGTATGGAAAAGTGTTTATCCGTTGAGCAGACAAGCTTGATATGAATCACGTTCATGAGTACCTATCCATATCTGGCTTGGTGCTTCTAGTTTTTAGTGGTATACCTAAGGCTCCATTTATTACAAAGAGATGAATTTGACAGAAGCCATTCAAAACCAAACAGTTTTCATACAAAATACTCTCGTGAAATTTAAGTTAAATCACACAACAAAAGCGCTTCTAAAAGTAATATCTCCTAGCATTCGTCACAGGGTCGGGAAATTCCAATGCAAAAGCAACTTTTTGGCAAACTTGTGAAAAAATGTCCTTCCTATTTTCGCAATTACGGAACACATCATGCTGCATTTAGGATTGACCCAACTCCTTGCGCGACAGATAATAGAGATAGCTACTCTTATGTCAATATTTCTTTGAGTCAAAACATTATCAAACGTTTTCAATCTATCAATAAATTTTGCGTGTTCTAAAATCATTTCTAGGCGATAACACAGCTGTGTCCTAGTTTCATTGGTACAAAACCAACAGCGCCATTATTGATGTTTGATCAGCTTTTCAATCGACGCCAAAATTGGCACTATAAAAACCGCAGATTCTCAAACCTAGGGCATCAGTAACCAGTTCGCAAATCAACCTATCTAACTACTTTCGGAAGCAACACAACCTCAGGATGAAGCTCGTTTTCTTGTTCCTTGTTCTCACCATTTTCGTTGCGAATTTTGAATCTACAAATGGTGCTGCACTACAAGGACTACAGGCCGATGATATTATTGACGCGCTGAGTGACTCTGGATCCAACTCCAATTCCTCAGGAGGCATTTCTGGAGCCTACATATCAAAAGCCAGCGTAAGGCTAGCCTGTGCAAGATTTTTGGCAGGATTAACAACGCTCTTGACTGGTATCACTGCCCTCATAAACGCATTGCCGATAGGAGCGGGAGGCTAACAAAAATTTGAAAGGAATTAGTCAAAGATACGATAGAATGAACTCGATCCGAAGTCGACAAATAATGCTTATGTATATAAATTAATGTCTGTCTATTTATTCAAAAGGATTTCAAAATAAAATTAAAATTAGCTGCATTTAAGTGAATTTCAAATTTTAAGCTATGATTGGAAGTGGACCTGATAGTTTCTGTAAATCGACATCATTATTTTTTTTTAAAAATTACTCCCTAATTAAAAATTTAACGTTTCATCCCTGACCCAATTTACGCTGTTGCGCATTCCATTATTACACTGCAGGACAAAAACATAAGACATCTTAATTTTCTCTGGGAATATTTGCAAATACTAAGTAAAAGTAAATTCATATCACTAGGAAACAACTTAACCTACATAAAACCAATTATCACAAAATAATTCTGGGTAAAAGAGGCTTTAATAGTTTTGTTGCAAGTAGGCCTAAAACCAGGCAGGACAAAAAGATAGGACATGTTTATCTATAAGTATTTTGATATCACTAAGAGCAACTTATTGACGGAGTATAGTCAAATAATTTATTGGAAGTGCTGCTATCGTTTCAACAAGTTATTTTGCCACGTGTCGGAAAATTTTAATTATGGCACATGGAAAATCTGTGCACTCGTCAGAAATTCAAGTTATTTTGAAATTTAACAGTGAAGATTAGAGTGTCGCAAAAAAAGATAAGATCAATGAAAAGAAGCAGGAGTGCCTTGGCGAATTTAAGAGCGGATCCCGCAAATTACGAAAAAAAAGCCTCTCCAGGACGACCGTCAGGTTTATCACCACGGGAAAAACATGCACTTTCACGAGAAGCGTCCAATCCTTCGCTAAACTCGTCAAATTGTGGTGAAAGCATACGTGAACACGAATGTTAAGCACGCTAGAAGAGTTTTGTAGCGGTGGGACAAAATTTATTTATTGGTCATCTCACAGACTAACATAGCCCAATTACAAGACAAATTAAACAAAAAAGAAAAGAAATATATAACAAAGTAAAATTAATTACTTCATTCTGTTTGTAAATGTAGAGTGAGTGAGGAAAGGGCACAAGTTGCAGATAATTGTGGGTTCGGGGGAGTCGCACCATCAGCAAATGGAATAAAGTCTCAGTCCTAGCGTATGGAATGCTAATAATATGTCATCAGATCTGACAGGGCGCTCTGTAGTACGCTACTCTAACCAATCAGAGAGGTTAGAGTGTAATTGATAGTGGTGAAGCCGAAACAGAAAACACTCATCTAAGAGGAGTCGGCGGAAGTGCAAAGTAGGAATTTGTAGTAAGGAAAGTCGCTCTTCATATGGCATATATGTATGTAATTTTAAATTTAAAGATAAGAAAACGAGTGAATTTTTGCTATACTAATTCAATCATAGAATCCAAATATTGATAGTATGGTGGCCATACTTGCGAGCAATATTCAAGGATGGGTCTAACTAGGCTAGTGTAGGTCATTTATGTATAGTAAGAAAAGAAGAGGGCCTAGAATAGACCCCTGCGGAACGCCGGAGGTAGGGTGGAAGAGAGAAGAATATGCTTTACATAGACTAACACGACATGAACGCGAACTGATATAGGATTCAAGCTAGGAGAGTAATGATACAAACAGGCCAAAGTGAGCTAATTTCTGAAGTAGAACATTTAGGTTGACAGTGTCAAATGCCTTACTGAAATCACACTACATCAACTTGGGTACAACTGACGAGAGCCTTGGGTAAGTTCAAGGAGATTCGTGTTGGTTGACCGGTTCGGAACGAATCCGTGTTGAAACGGTGACAGCCTACAATTTAGAGCTTCGTATATTTTATTGTAGACAATGCATTCAAGGAGTTTGGAAAAACAAGCCAGTAACGAAATGGGACGATAATTGGAAGTTTTGGAAGAGGATCCAGACTTAAGTACAGGGCAAATGTTACCCAACTTTAACATATTAGGGAAAATACCGGGCAATAAACCGGCAATAAAAATATAAGTGGAACGTATAATGAGGAAGATAAGGATTTAATGATTATATTAGGAAACCCGTCTATCCCGGAGCCTACGTTGGAATCTAAAGAATTAGTGTTTGGATTTTAGTTGGGTCAGTTGAGATAAAATCACGAATAGGTGGAAAACAAAATGGAGTATTAAAAGAAATTGGGAGAGTGGATACAGGACGTATTGACAAAAAAAATTCAGCAAATATCTCGCAGATTTTTTCATGATTCGAACCTTGTTTACTATCCCAGGAAACAGTATTAGGAATATTGAACGAAGACTTAAGGGAATTGACATAAGACCAAAGCGGCTTTGTTTGGTTAGAATGCAAAGAACTTTCGATATTATCGAAGTACTTACACAACGCATAGCTCCTTTAATTTCCAGTTTGGTTCAAGCACGATGTTTTCAAAGGCAGCATAGTTTTCTGGAGTTTTATTGGATTTGTAAAGCCGAAAAGGTTGTTTTTTTAAAAAAAAATCAAGATAATTAAGACATTACGAGTCAGCCAGGGAGAATCAGTAACCGTGGTACAACTATGTTAGGGAGTGAAGCGAGAGACAAGGTCGTCGAGTAAAACTTAACGAGAGAATCTTCACAGTAAAAACTGTCAAAAAATGAAGCCCAGTTCACCGATTTAAGTTCTTCCGAAAAAGCAATATAATTAGATTTCCAAAAGTTAAACTTAAGTGGTCTGCACCTATTCTGAGCTTTGGGCAAACAAAAAGAGAGTTCAAACAGCAGAGGCGGACGATGGGGGTCTGAAGGAACAAAGGGGAGAAGAGCAGTGGTTGAAGTTAAGTTATCAGGAACAACATTCGATATAACAAGGTCAAGAAGTGGGCCATTCAAGTCAAAGGCATGGTTCAATTGGTAACAATCCGACAATGAGACAAAATTCGAAAGAAGGTTCGATGATCGATTAGAAGAGATAATTTCAATATGAGGAAAAATGTGCCAATCAAGAAAGGGAAGATTGAAATCACCGCAGATGATAACACGAGACGATGGATTAAGGAAGAGGCAAAACAAGGTTACAGACTCCAACAACGATTCATAGAGCTTAACAGGAGAGTACAAAGGACATAGGTAGTGGATATATACAATGAAGAAGAAGGGTCAGCAAATAAGTTGACGAAACACATTCTATCAGAGAAGGATGGTGGAAGTCTTCGCAGAGAGCGTTGGGAAGACAATTCTTCACAGTTATTAACACTCCACCACCATCATTTTTATTAGATGAGGTGAAGTCGCGTTCTTTACGATATATAGTAAAATTAGGCAAAACTTCAGAGCTAGAGTATAGCCAGGTTTCTGTCAAACAAATGATAGAGTCGTTCGCCAATTGGCACGAAACATTAAGATGCTGCAACTTGGTTCATAAGCCACGAACGTTTTGATACTAAATACTATTTTTTTTACAAATATATACATATTAGAATATGAAGTACTTGCAGATGATGAAGTGAAATTTGCTGAGGTAGTTGGTAGAACTAGTCCTGCGATCGGCGAAGACGTGGCCTGTAAAAAATTCTTCGAACGACGGACGGTAAATGCTGAAGTCACTTTTAAGTAGTGAATTATATTCGGGAGGCAGAGTAATTTTGAAAGAAGCAATGACCTTATCTGCAATATTTTCCTTTGCAAGTTTTTTGCAATAAAGGAAGGAGGGAGTAAATCCAAATCTGGTGATAATGTAAGTTTGTACGTTATTGCTAGAGTTGACGTATTCCAGCCGTGAGAAAAAGATTTGAATAGGTGGCGCAACGAAATGAAATGTCGGAGTAATAGGTGGTATCGACTCCAAACACTGTTGATCAGCGGTAGCACCAACGTGCGTTGTAGACCGTGGCGCAGGGGTAGCCACAACGTGTAATGCCTGTCTGAACTGAGGCTCACAAGACTAGCCGTTTGGAACTCGCTCGTAGCCATGTGCATTGGAAAAAGAAATATCAAAAAGTCACCTTCGGTTGGTTGCTTGTAGTAGCAGCCCCCTTTATCAAAAGGTGACTCACTAAGACGACGATAGGCCCATTGTCATACCACAAAAAGGTAAGGACGGCACTAGAACCCACGGGATGATGAAAACAATTTAAATTTTCGCAGAAGTTGACTATGAAACGAATGTTTAAATTATCTTCTGCCGTGAGGCTATCCAGGAAGGACGAGCCCAAAGTTTGCATGGGTTTCCTATGCTGAGCATCCGCACAGAAAACGTTGGATAATTTCTATCTCTATAAAAAAAGTCACCTTTACAGATGAAACAAATTCAACCTAGACGGGTCAGATGGCTGGCTGGAGCTACTATTTTCAAGATCTGCCGAAGGAAGCGAAGGTTTCAACCCGACGGCAAATCAGAGATGAGAAATTTACAATGACTGCTGCCAAAAAAACTATTTTTCAACAAGACAACGCTGCGATTCAATCTTCGCGACAAGTGATGACCTATTTTTTAAGTTACAAATTTTTCCAAACCGAAATAGTCGACAAAGTCTCCGGATTTAAATATAATGACGAAACCTTAGAGGAGGCTGTCACGAGAAATGTAGTAAGGTACCAAGTAGTAGAATAATGGAAATCAGCTGCGATTAAAGAAAGTTTAGTACAATTAGTCTTCAGTTTATCTAAAAAATAGTTCAGACTTTACCTAACCATGTGGCTAGAAGCGGTAGAAAATAGAGGAGGGCATATACGCATTATCAACGAAATAAATGAGAAATTAAATTAATTACTTGGCGTTTTTTTTTGCTTTGGAAATAAACCTGTCTTATATTTTGTCCAGCAAAGTCGTTCATATTTTCATACAAAATGCCAAACAGTCGTTTTTACTGCAATTCAATTATGACTTTCCACTTTGTGTAATTAAAGTCATCTGCAAACTCAAATAAACTTGCGAATTGTGTACTTTAGAAAAAAATGCAGAGTCTAACCTTTTGTCCAGAAGTGTACTAAGAAAATCCTTTCAATGCGCTTTTGTGTTTTACTGAAAATTTTAAGAATGGGGCAATGTTTAAAGTATTGTCTTTTCACTGTACATGTTTTAATTCGGTTTGGATCGAAGTTGGCAAAAAAGAGAGGGGGTTAATTTTTCTGATTTTTTGATAAAATTGCCTTTCATTTCAAACTTAATTGTATCTGTAAAATACTTTCAGCAAACTATAAGCACTTTTTCTGACAAAAGTCGCCACATTTCTACCAGGAGATCATGCACACAACAAAAGCGCTTCTAAAGGTAATATACCCTAGCATTCATTACAGGATTCTGCAAAACCAAATTTTTGGCAAAAATATGGAGCCAAATTATCTTTTGTATTTTCGTCATTTCGGAACGCATCATGCTGCATTTTGGATTGACCCAACTAATTGCGCGACAGACAATAGAGATAGCTGCTCTTATGTCAATATGTCTCGGGGGTAAAACATTATTAAACGTTTTCAATCCACCAACCAGCTCCGCGTGTCCTAAAATCATTTCTAGGTGATAGCACAGCTGTGTCCTAGTTTCACTGGTACAAAACCAATAGCGCCATTATTGATGTTTGATCAGCTTTTCAATCGTCGCCAAATTTGGCACTATAAAAACCGCTGATTCTCAAACCTAGGGCATCAGTAACCAGTCCGCAAATCAACCTAACTAACCACCTTCGGAAGCAACACAACCTCAGGATGAAGCTCGTTTTCTTGTTCCTTGGTCTCACCATCTTCGTTGCGATCCTTGATTCTACCAACGGTTCTGTCGTGAAAGAACCTCAGTTCGACGAGTTCAACGGCGCGATGAACGATTTGCCATTAACACGAGCTACAGCGGCTCAAATTCAAGCGCTGGTACAAACAGTCACAACCTTGTTTGACAATTTCAGAATGGTTTTCTCTCAAATCTGCGCGCGGCTATTGCTGTCTGGATGAAATCAACCATAGACACTCTTGAATGAACTGGATCCGCAGTCGACGATGAATGTTATTTTATGTACAATATATTTAGTTATTTAAAGGGATTTCAAAATAAAACTAACTCAGCTGAATTCAAGTCAATTTATACATTTACGTCATAATTGGAAGTGACCTTGACAACCTCTGAAAATCGATCTCATTCTTCATTAAAAAAAAACTGGCTGGCTGAAAATTTATGGTGCAACTTTTTCCACAATGCCATTAAATTTGCGGCTATTTAAATCCCAACCAAGACTTGGGCTTCTCCAAAATATCAGTGACATGGCCGAAATGTTGATCGTCCTCTTACCTCTTAGATTACTAACCGATTTCAGTTATATTGACTATTTTTGTTCAGTAGCTGTAACAATAAGGTGTTGGCAACAATTAATTACTTTGTGTACTTTACAATGATAGTTGAAGTATTACGAAAATGTTTTTTAAGTGACAGCAACTAATTACATTTACTGGATGCCGAATGTCACTAAAAATTTCTGTAATTTCTTTATTGTAACTGCTAATTTTTTTGCATCGGTGTATATGCTCTCCCTTCTATCAAAGGGCATAGGGATACTATTTACAATGCTTGGATTTTATTTACAAGAATAGTCAGATTTTTTCGGGGCCTTGATCGACCACTTCATAGACTCCTTGTTACTGCCGTTGAAAATCTTACTCATTTTTAGCTATTTTCCGCAATCTTCAAGGTTTGTTTTCATTTCGACCCTGTGTTGTTCGATTGATGGTAGAAATTCGATGTCTCCGGTAACACGGCGATGCTGCTTGTCATTTTATATTTAGGGCTAACACAGGCATCTCTTTGACAATATAAAACTTATATTAAGGAGGTTGCCTGAAATCGGCTTTAAAATTTAAATTCGTCTAAAACTACGTTATAAAAATCGGCAGGTAGATTCTGGAAAATAATTAAACCACACAGTTGTTCTTGTTGCGAAGACATCTTGTTTGAAATAAATCTCAGACACGAATGATTTACACAGTTCCTTTCCCTTTTTTTTCAAAGCATCTTGCAGCATTTGAAAACTTTATTATTTATGAAATCGGAGAACGAACTGCGATTTTTCTCTGAGACACTACTTCTACATATATATTACGTTTGTCTGGGAAATACTAAACATAGTTGTTTTTTCGGAATATATACCTATTAATGTCAACTCTCACTTTATGTTGACGCCCCGGGTCTTCGAGGAATTAAGTCCGCCAATAGGGCGGACTATAATTGACTTACGAAGCCGCAAGTCGACATGGGATGATAGCGACGCTGGCACTGACAGCTATACTAAAATTGACATAAGTTCCGTCAAACTTTGACACGTTTCGCTGAGCGTACAAGTCCCGATCGTGCGATTCCCGAACAATCTTTCACGATAGGGATATTAGTGAATATATCAAGCTACATTTCTACAAATGCGCGACAGTCAACTTCTCGAAATAAAATTTCTTGAACTGCAACGGCTGCTGTCAATGATGGCAGCGCACTTTGAATCCAAGACACAAGTCATATCGACGACGCCTTATAAGTTATTGCAGTTGCACTTATGTTTGATCAAGATTTGACCATATTTTGGCAGCTACTTAGCCTACCGCAAGTCAATTTGACGAACTCGACTTGCGGCTTCGTAACTCAACTGCCCGTCCTACTGGCTGCCTGGCTATCGAATAGTTTATCGATTTCTTCGATTCCTTTTCCTGATACATTTTCCGACAGAAATGTCTAAAGCGTATGTCCTCGTTTGCTGAAGACTGGGCCATAAATTTGAAGAGAGTCAGTTTCACTTCTGTGTTAGTACCTGTTTACAACTTATCAGGACACCAAACTGAGGATCCCCCTTAAAAATCAGAGGGTAGTGTTTGCCATCCATTCTGATCCATGGTTTTTACTTTGAAATGCTTCACGAAGAACAAATCTCTCAATTCATCTGATCGAGCATGTAAAATCTCTTCTATTCAAGGATCACATGGAATTTTCAGGCAGCCCTTGAAGTCCTGAGACTTGTAGCTTACTGCCTTATGTAGTTAGAAAGCGCCACTGGTCGATTATACAACTCACTATAACGGCTAGTTCAGGTTTGTACAACAGATGAACATGATTCAAAAAGAAATGGTTGGTTTCGAAATAATTTGAGGTGAATCTAAAGTGCCTCGAATGTACCAGCATTTTGGTGGTATGGAAAAGTGTTTATGCGTTGAGCAGACAAGCTTGATATGAATCACGTTCATGAGTACCTATCCATATCTGGCTTGGTGTTTCTAGTTTTTAGTGGTATACCTAAGGCTCCATTCCATTCATTACACGGAGATGAATTTGACAGAAGACATTCAAAACCAAACAGTTTTCATACAAAATACTCTCTTGAAATTCAAGTTAAATCACACAACAAAAGTGCTTCTAAAGGTAATATACCCTAGCATTCGTCACATGATCAAGAAATTCCAATGCAAAAGCAAATTTTTGCCAAAATTGTGGAACCAAAATGTCCTTTCTATTTCCGTCATCTCGGAACGCATCATGCTCCATTTAGGATTGACCCAACTCCTTGCGCGACAGACAATAGAGATAGCTACTCTTATGTCAATATTTCTTTGAGTCAAAACATTATCAAGCATTTTCAATCCATCAACAAATTCTGCGTGTTCTAAAATCATTTTTAGGTGATAGCACAGCTGTGTCCTAGTTTCATTGGTACAAAACCAACAGCGCCATTATTGATGTTTGATCAGCTTTTCAATCGTCGCCTAAATTGGCAATATAAAAGCCGCAGAGTTTCAAACCGAGGGCATCAGTAACCAGTTCGCAAATCAACCTCTCTAACCACTTTCGGAAGCAACACAACCTCAGGATGAAGCTCGTTTTCTTGTTCCTTGTTCTCACCATCTTCGTTACGATTCTTGAGTCTACAAATGGTGCTGGAATAAAAAGACTACAGGACGATGATCTTATTGACGAGATGAGAAGACCCGGAAAACATACTTTTGGAGGCTATATACGACGATCCGAGTTGAGGCTAGCCGTTTTAGAATTCATCGGAGCATTTTTTCCCTTCGTTCAACAGGTCTTGGCCGCAATAGCCCAATTGCCGCCAAATTGAAAGGAATCAACCAAAGATACGATAGAATGAACTCGATCCGAAGTAGACAAACAATGTTTATGTATATATGTGAATGCCTTTTTATTTATTCAAAATGATTTCAAAATAAAATTAATGCAGCTGAATTTAAGTCAATTTCAACTTTTAAGCTATGATTGAAAGTGATCCTGACAGTCTCAGAAAATCGATGTTATTCTTTATAAAAACAATAGTCCCTGATTAAAAATTTATGTCGCAACTTTTTCCCTAATGCCATTGAAACTGAACATGTACCCACAGCAAGTATCTGAATGGCTTAATTGTTTGTGCGCTTGTTTCCTATGCACTGACTACCGGGTTCGAGACTGCTTGGCAACAAGCATTCTTCGGAAATGGAATTTGGTGCGGGTTACCAGTTCATTCAGCTGTTAATGAGTACCTTAGTCAAAATCACGGTACTCATCAGGAACGAGCGTGTTTTTAGTGTTCCGTTGATTAAGTAATGGGTAATTTGCGTTGTTGCACCATCTATTATTACACTGCGGGATAAAAACATAAGACAGCTTATTTATTTCTTGGAAAACTTGTAAATACTAAGTAAATATAAATTCATACCTTTAGGAAAGAAACTTAACCTACATAAAACCAATTATCACAAAATATTTCAAGGCACCTTGAAAGATGAAACAAATTCAATCCAGATTTACTTATTTGGAACCAAGGCAAAGAGACGACAAAGGCTTGATTCTAGGAACAACAGACTACCCGATCATCTGGCAAGAATTTCGTTTGCACCACACCAATCGAAAATTATACAACAGTTAAGCAATTGAAATATTGATTACCCAACCGTTCCATACTGAGTTTTTAGTATAATACACTAATATAAATGAACGAACAGCTAGCGAATTGATTTACCCTAAAATTAATAATATTCACATTTTTTTCAATAACAAAAAAAAATTGCCGACCGGGAATCGAACACACGCTTCTATGCTCGCGAGTTAGACGCGTTGCTCCATACACTGCACTGTTCCTGCCGAGAGTAAAAACTTACGATCGAAACTTTATGGGTGTTTTTCTCCAAATCCGGGGGGTTTTGCGGTCTCATTTTTTAGGGATTGAATATCCTTAACATCTCCTACTTCTGCGACATATTTCATCTTGATCCGAGAGGACGGGATTGTCGTAAGCCTTTTTTTTTAGTGAAAAAAACATTTTTTTTTCTCTAACAAACCCGGGAAAGAAATGTTGATGGTCGATTGCCTATCGCGTGCGCAATTAAAGAATCGATAATTTGAGCGGAATAATTTGCTTGCTTATCGAAAGCAATAGCGAAATCTGATCTATAATGAGCTGCCCGCAATGAATTAGAACCTACATCATTAGAAGTTTAATGCGGTAAAAAAAATAATGTTGCAAGTGCCATCTGTGGGTGGAGCGAGTGGATAAGGTGCAATTTTACTTGTCAATTCGATATTTGGCAGTGAATGTCGAGCAATTATCAGATAATCGTCGGAAAGGTGTTTTTAATAGACTGAATAAGTGAGAATCCGATGTTTTGCGGCAGTACACTGTGTTTCACAAAAACGTATCGCTTACTACAGTCGGTTACAGCTTTAATGATGTGAGTACTTAATACGAGGAATATGCTTAACAACTGCTACTTAGAATATGGAATAGTCCATTTATAAAAACATGCAAAATATTTGAATTTGAGGTCTTATTTATCAGCTCCAATGAACAAAAACAACACAAAATTACGTCATTTAACAAGAAAAAAATCAGATTCATTTTAAACTCACAAAATCACCTCACAGCTTAAATGATGTTCTTTTATGTAAGTCCTTAATACTAGTTATAATGATTTTTGATTTTTTCAATATTTATTTCTTATACTTTGTGAGATAGTTCAATTGTTTTAAAACCGCCTTGAGACGATCTGGCATTGAATGTTTCAACTTTTTTTCGGTAAGTCATCCAAAAGGACCAAGAATGAGCGTCGCATAGTCTACAAGATATACTAAAACGTATATTTCGTTCCTTAAGTTAAGATGTTTAAAGAATATAGTAATGTTGACGATAAGCCAGGTAGAGAGGCTAAGAGAGCGACCTCTAAAAGGCAAGATAATGTCTTCTGTAGTTTGTTTGAGGAGAACCCGAAACTGAGTCTACGAAATGTGAGACAGAAACAGCTGAACAAAGGAGATAAGACGGAGATTGCAACAATCTGGCATCGAAAGTAAAAGTACACTTGCGATACCGTTCTTGACCGAAAAGTATATCGAGAAGAGACTAAGTTGGGCAAAGCAAAATTTGGACCGTGATTGAAGAAACATGATTTTCACTGATGAATCTTCATTTGTTTTATGTAATAACTGGTAGAGAGCCTGGACGAAAAATGGTCAAAGAATTTTGCGGCGTACAATGTAACCGGCAAAAGTGCACGTTCACATATGCTTCTCGGAAAGGGATTCGGGAAACTGATCGTTTTTACGAAAACCTTGAATTCTGAATTAATGATCAAACTTTATAAAAACACTTTCATTTACTCGATGATGAGGGTAAAGCGTTTCACAAATAGCAATTTGAGAATGGATTGTCGTTTCGAAATCATCGACTGGTATTTTCAAAGGAATAACAAGAAAAAAGTGCGAAATGGATACACACATCGTATTTGGTAATTGAAAAAAAAAACACTTGTACGAGCAAAATGTTGTTACCATATGCTGCTGCCTCTTTTCCACTCACGCAGTAAATAGGAGCTTCCGACTATTGCATGATATGGTGAAATAGGACCTCGTGGTTGAAATAGAAATGTAGACTGGGATTGTGATTGAAATGGCGAAGGGGAGTGTGATCGAACCACCGAATATATCGGTTGTGTGGAATCCGTTTCGGGCCGCATGCTTTGGCTGCCGGTCATTTTTCTACTGTGCCATTTAACAATTTCGATCAGATAATCGAAACAGTAAAAATGAGTTGGGCAGGAATTTGTTTCAGTCTTTGATGCATACTCAGAACTTTTAATTGTAGATTAATTAAACAACAATACATCAAGCCACATTATTGGACAACTTAAAAATGATTTTCATAAAATTGGATTATACGCCGTAATAATGTTCAGTTTGGATCTGAAGAATTTGAAAAGTTCGCAGACTGTCAGACTATCTAAGGAGCAATGAACTAGCAGAAAAGAGTGTGGGGATTACCAATAAGATACTTAAAAGAATGATCCAAAGAAGCGCACGACTGAATACTTGAATATAACACCAGGCATGTGGCAAACATGGGACTAGTTATAGTGCAGTTACTTTTTGGCAGAATGATAAAGACAAATATGTCGATTTCGAATACGCTGCTCCAAAGACACACCTCAGATGAAAGAATTGTTCAGACCAAAAGAAAAATGGCAAATGCAAAAAAATTCCTATGACAGAAATGCAGTCGTTACCGTTACTGAGTTTGAGCGATTTTTTTTATCTTAGAAAAACGAAATCAGTAATGAAACCACAGTTGAATGTTAGATCTCATAAGGGATAACTTTGATAATTCCTCCATACGTAACAGAAGGTTCAATTGCCAAAACAAAGAATAGTGATTTTGACTGTGACATGTTTTTTGAGAAGAATGTTAAGTTAAATGCACAAATCAGTAGGAAATTCAAATACATAGATCCAACTAACTGCAATGGGGACGATTCAAACAAGCCACTCTTGGATAAGAATGTTACTGCTTCTTCAGCTGAAGACAAAACAGCTATTAGTGACGAATCTTTAGCAAAATTGGACTGACTTGGACTCTTATAAGAGCTGACATAGATGTCCTGTAGATTTGCATCGTTTGTTCAAGCCAATTATCATCAGCAAAGGCAGAATGACCTTTGACTTTACTAACCAAAAAAAAAGGTTCCTGACCTATGAAGATGCTCTCCTTTTCAATCTTTACAATGCGATCAGCCACTTCATTTCTTATGTGTAATGATACCCACATCAGTGTGACATCATTTTTCTTTGCCAGGATGACGAGATGTTAAATGCATTCCCAGTTGGGTTTATATTTATGTGTGGAAGGATTTTGCTTGGTCAAAGACATTCATTAATTAAAAATGAACAATTTTTTCAACATTTTTTGTTGTTCAAAATTTCACATTAAATTACACAAAGTACGACTTCAAAAAGACATATCCTATCATTCAAATACAAGTAAAAAAAAACAAAAGCCACTCTATTAAATCAATTTTTTAACTGTTCCTATCCATCTTCGTCCAGTCATTCAACAACGTCTCCCCATTTCCTATAATACAGACCACCTTACTATATTTTGTTCAACTTTACCGACAGGACGTCTGCACCGGATAAATTCCGAAGAATTGGATTTGTTGTTCAAGTTGGATTCATCGACCGTAGTAAGAAAAGAAAAGCAGAACAGAACACAACCACCAGCAAGTGACATCCTAAAAAGAAAGAAAACCACAGAATAGAGAATCCACCGATGACAAAGTATGTACCATCAGGCCAGAATTCAAAAGGTGAAAAAAAGATGATAATTCAATTAAGCGTAGCGTAGTCAAGTGGGCTGGGTGCTTCGCTAGCTCGTCTGCATATTCTTAGTTTCGTCTTCTGGTTGATTTCGGTTTCGCGTTGTTTTAGCCAAGACTGTTTGTTTGTTTGTTTGTCTCGAGTCCAACGACTAAAGTCGCCATTGATGCATATACAAAACGAGAATATGCAAATTGGAGCTACTATCAAATCAACTGTGGATTCATGTGGTGCGTAACAATAGGGAGCAGGGCGAAAACCACGTCATTACCACCAGCGTTAATGACGACAGTCTGTCATGGCGGAAGAGCGAAACGAGTCAATGAAAAGTGTATTTTGCAGGAAATAATTGCGTGAAATGAAGCTGATGGTCAGGAAGCAAGCGAAAGACACATAATTTCAAAGGTAATACAGATCGGATTGTAATGAAATCGAACTAGGAAATCTTTCATTGCGAAAGTCAACCCATTCATCCCGATGAGCTTCAACGCAATCCGAGCATATTTTAGAAAGTTATATGGTCAGGATTCGATTTGGGCTGGTACGTCTTGAATGATAGCAGATAATCGTCGTTCACACTCAGTAACAGTCTGCTCTAAGTTTGTAGAAATTGATTTCAGTGTGCATGGAAATGTAAGTGCAACATTAGAAAATATCTTTCGAAACCCTTCTCTTCATCTTTATTAGAGTAAAATCAAACCTTCGACACATTTCCTTTAAGAACAAGTAGATACATACACGTATGTGATCATTTTCGAAACCGGATGATTACGGCACGCCTATATTCTTGCCAACAGCTTCCGCATTCGCAATTTAAAAGCCATAATCTTTACAATTACAACGACTATTCTTGTTTCTTTTTCATGTTTTTGTATTTGCCCTGGATCTGGAAGTGTAGTCTGTTTCATAAATGTCCCGGCCAAGCAAAAACCGACTAATGTGATGTGTGTCATCCTTACAAACTTCTTGAAAACAGAAAGGATTTGCATTATGATATATACATTGCACCAACTAGACTACAATGCCGCATGTTTCACGAATACCTTCTGGTGTTGAATCCTTCGCAAAGAAATCTCATTTGTGGACATGCAACATTTACATGCAAGTGTAGAAGAGTTATTATTATCATTTTCCCAGACTCTGTTGCATCAACATTTCAAAGAGCTGCATGCTTGTCCTCCTCTGGATTCATGCAATTGTGAGCTGATGAATGGATGAAATGTTGTTAAGACAAAAGAGATAAAATGTCCTTGTTCGTAGGACTAATAACAAATGATTTTCAGGTTGAATTCAGCCGTTCGTTGATATGCTGGTATCAGTAGTGATAAATCAATTGATCGACACAGTTATCGCTTCCATTGTATGAATGTTGACTCTTGCACAACTCGAATGGAAAGATAGCAATTTATAGTAGTCCAAAAATCAATCGGATTATCAAACAGCGTTCCATCAGGTGTGTTGCAAAGTGTTCGACGTCCAATATTGACAAAAAATTGTACGGTCAGAATGCTTTGTGAGCCTACTAACCCAATTTATTTTGCGTTCACCAACCAATCTATCAGAATTACGCATCCAAAACATTCAAGGCTGAAATTGTTTACCTACAATTGGAACCGAATTAGCCTAGAAGTCAATCCCGTGTACACTTTTCAGATAACAGTTGGCCCGACTATTTATCAAATCAAATTGAATTCCGTCAGATAGTCGCCTTTCCTGCCATCGGATCGAGCCTTCCCGGCAAACTCATAAATTGTGAAGTGGAAAATCAATATATGCTGGTATCATAAATATACCACCCCTCTCCTCCTCTCCCTAAATAAAGAATTATTTTGGAAAGGTCTGATAATCAAAGCAACTTCGCGATAAGCTTTACCGATCGGACACTGGCTTCTATTTTCCGCAAACTTATTGGGTTATTTTGAAAAAGATAAATGATTGGCGCGACAATCTTATTGGAAAGAGTGTTGTCACCATAATAGCGGGTTATTGTCCTTTAAAAAGGTTAGTTTTGATCAGTGATCAGAATTGATACTCAGAGCGTCGAAAACTTCAAAGTTGATAGCAAAAAAAACGTCACCGTTTCTTGTTAAATCGTTTGAATTACAGGTGATATTTGATACTTGTTTCGCGAAGTTTTCATACACTGAATTTCGTCAATTTCGTGGAATTCGCCAAATTGAAATATTGTCGCCAAATGTGTGGAAAAATTGAGCCCGATTGGCGAGAAACCAACCAATCTGGCAATTGATTTAAGTCAGCATGTACACATTGAATATCCTTAACCAATAAATCTAATTATTGGCATGTTTGCTGAATTTTACACTAAAAGTGCACTGAAAATCCCTTCGCAGTCATGTAGGAAGTTTTTTTGCAAGACAAAGAACATTTCAAACAAATATAACACAGATTAACTAATTTTTGGGATGGCCAATTGTTTTGGCTATATTATCTTGCAAATTTTAGTAACCTCCTTGGGAATGAAAAAAAAAATTTAACTTTTTTTTTATTTTATTCAACATAGTCCCCTTTTAGCTCGATACACTTATTCCAGCGATTTTCCAACTTCTTGATCCCGTCCCAAAAGTAATTTTGGAGCCGTAAGTCATTGATTTTAGCCGTGGTTGCGATGCTCTTGTGCGCCGGCGCATTGTCTTGCAAAACAATTGTTTTTTCGCATCATGTTAGGCTGTTTTGCAGCGATTTCGGCCTTCAATAGCTCCAATAATGTACAGTAATACTCGCTGTTGATGATTTTTCCCTTTTCGAAGTAGTCCACGAAGAGTATGCCATGACAATCCCAGAAAACCATCCATCCATCGAGCCTCCCTCGGCCGCTTCGGAGCACTCGTGCCGGCTTCAGTCCATTGCCGGGCACTCATTCTGTTCTGTGGTGTGTAATAGTGGATCCAGGTTTCATCAACAGTCCGCCCGATTCCGCATCAGCAAGTCCAAACACTCTTTCGAAGTGCGCTCGCGTTCTTGGTCAGGAGTGAGCATGCGCGGCACCCAGCGGCAGGATAACTTTTTCATATGCAGAATATTGCCCAAAATATGGTGTGTGTGCTCAGTACTAATCTTTGTAGTATCTGGCTAGCTCGCGCACCTTCCCTTTCCGGTCAGCCAAAACCATTTCACGTATTTTTTTGACATTGTCGTCTGTAATCGCATCGGAGGGCCTGCCGCAGCGGACTTGATCGGTAGTGGGGTTGCGGCCATAACGAAACTCTCGAAACCAATATTTGACGGTGTAATCTGACGGAGAATTAGCCCCATAATACTTATCCAACCTTTCTTTTGTTTCCTTCGCCGTTTTGCCTCTCAAAAAATAATGTTTTATGAGAGAACGAAAATCATTTTTGTCCATACTCAACATGATGTCAAACACGTCAACAATCAGCTGTCAAAACAAATCTAAAGACAGTATCGTACTGAAATTTGGCATGTCTGCCTAAATATGAACGGACTTCAAGGCACCATAGCCTTTTTTGCAGTAGCAGCGCATTCTGGCAGTCAAGGAGGTTACTTTTCACCTCACTTAGTATGACATTTAGTGTTTTAAAATAATTTCTGGCACATGACCACCGCGACTATGTCTTAGGATGGATATCCTTTCGGTCCTAGTTTGCACTACTTTTTCCAGCATAGCCGGTCATATTTGTTCAATAATGCGTCGAATGTCGGCATCCAAATCATCGATAGTTGCTGATTTATCATCATACACAAGTGACGTGTCGTACCCCTACAAAAAGTAGTCCAATGTAGTCTAATCACATGATCTGGGCAGCCAATTCAAACGTTCATTTCTTGAGATGATTCGTTCACCAAAGGTTCGACCCAATAAAGCAATGGTTTCATGTGCCGTACGGCATGTTGCGCCATCCTGTTGGAACTATTTCTTGCTCAGACGTTTGGCATTGATGTTGGGAATCAAAAAGTTACGAATCATTTGTCGGTAGTGGTCACCATTAACCATTATCGATTTTCATAGTTTCCGTGTCCATGATATTATTGTTGGTAGAACCGCTTAATCTACGACGTTACTATGTGCAAATCTTTGTCAGCAAATGACACACGGAAAATGCAGAAGCTCTTCTTCCAATCTACAGCTGCGACCGAGGAGAACACTCAGGCGTGCATGTTGACTCCACCGCTATCGATTTTTCCCTGCGACGGCCGGCGAAAACTGCGACCAATTTTCCATTTTGGCGAGTCGCCGAAAATTCGTCGGCGATCACCTGACTTTGGGAGAATTCAATTTCGAAACCGGGCTGGACGACGTGAGGCGCGCGCCGTGGGCGCTCCGATGGACACGGTGCGCCGTTAAGTGCGTCTTTGGCAGCGGAAATTTTCCCAGCTGGCGACGAGGCGTTGAAAGGTCGCCACCCCGAAACTGCCGCCGCGTGCAAAGGAAATGAAAACCTCGGGAAAAATCGAAAACAACATCTTCAAGGAATGCCGCATTTCCACCGTTTGACAGATTTCAGCGGGCACCTGGGCCCAGACGGGCGCCGTAACACCCGGGGGCAACAATGTACACACACTATGGCGCTATGCGATCGAGCGAGATAGACAACAGCGGCGCGCCTCTACTATTTGGCTGGTGAGCGAACGAGACAACTGGAGACGGTGCATAACGGTTTGCTCGTGGGCCTGCTTTCCTAATTCTGAAGTTACACTGTGTCATAAAACCGGATTTGCACCACTCCATGGGGGACACGGCCCGGCCCGGCTCGGGCTCCGCTCCGAAGCAGCCAGGCGCCGCGGAGGCCACTCAAGTCGTCCAGCAAAGCTGTCAGAGGCCACGCACTGCCCAACCAGGCTACGCGAACGCACGCCGGGCGGTAATGCGAAACGCAACCTACTCCCCGCAACACTCGCCCCGCTGATCAAACAGCGTAATTACCTGCGATTTTCGCCCTGCTCGCTGCTCCACCTGCGCCAACTGTGTGACTGCCTGGCGATCGGGCGGCGCTGCAACTGCACTCGCGAAAACGCCACAACCGGACAAACAACACTTTCGCAACGGCACTCCGCGGACTCCGGCCGACGAAAATCCACCTTTTCCTGCTGCCCCCGTCGGGACGAGGGGCGAATTCACGACGCAACTTTCCAATCCGCAGTGTCGCCCACAACAAAGGGAAATCTGCCAACCGACGGCGCCGGAAAACTATGCGGAAAGGCTGAACGCGACGAAGTCGCAACTCGCGGAGTCGCGGAAAACGGCTTCGCGCACCGCACAGATCTTGCACAGCTCGCAACCCTGCCCGTGCACTTTCCGGCCGTGGAAATTCGCCTCTTCGGATTTTCCTCCTCGCACTAACAACAAACAACACTCGAGCGGACCACGGGGCTCGGCGATGAGTTTTCTTTGGCGGCTTTAGGCGGAGCCGCAATGGTTCGCGGGCTGTGTTCCGCACCCTGCACGGCGTCGTAGCACGTCCTGCAGTTCTGGCTTTTCCAATTTTCAAACTCGAAAGCACGGCTAGCAATCGCGCACTGTCCCGCACACTCGTGACGCTTTTTGCACAATTCCACGGACGCTGCACAACTTGCACAACACTTTTCTCGCCGCGAACAACCACCGCAACAACTTCCCGTCGATTTTCCTAATCCTTTTCTTTTCGGCCACCGTCCGGAAGCAATCCGTTCCGAACCTGAAGCTTTTCTGAATGGCAAATTGAAGTTTTCTCTAGACTAGAAAACGGAGGGGGCGACGGCGAGAGGTTCGATCCAGGCTGTCATCGAGCGACTCGCCTACATTGAACGGACTCGCATGCCTCATTGAAAGGACCCGCTTTACAATCAACTTTGAACGTACTTGAACCGCTTGCTTTTACTGAAAGCGTGCATCTCGGGTTGAACCGTCGGGAAGGCGTGCGTCTAGGCTTGATGATTTTTCATTTTATGGATATTTTTAAATTAAAAAATCGACTATATTTGTTGTTTAGCTTATTAAAACCCAGCTATTTTCTTGCTTAAGATCAAGAGCAATATTTACGAAGTTGTTCGTTCGAAATATTCCATCGTGAAAAAAATGAAATTCGAAAACGATTTCTGTGGAAAAGGGTCAAATCTTTTGGACGATCAAGGCGACTGGGTACGGTGAGAAGATGAACTAGCCGTGTGTGTGGAAATAATTCAAAAATCAGCAAAAAGCTAGTCAATACATAATCACAATACATTCCCAAACTTCCTCCGAACCGTAATTTGCACAAAATCACAGATGAAAACAAGCAAGTAATCGATGTTGACCAAAGGTTATGTATAAACTAGTCGTTAAACTTAGAGTAAAAAGTGGACTATCAATTCCGAGGCGCGACGTAGCTTTGAGCAAGCATGTGCTATGCTCTGTTTAACACGTGTATTTCCTAATGTTGTCCCTGTGATCTTCCTTAAATTTCTCATAATGCTCTCCTAAATTAAACTTTAATGTTTTGTTTCCCCACCAAGAGTTATCCCACTGTATATTGTATACACTGCGATGTTGACACACGTAATAGATGTCACTAGTTGATATTTTCGAACTCACCAATCTGACACAATATGTCAAAGAAGTACAGCGCTCCTAACAAGAGTTGTCCGTTGCAGAGTACATAAATCGAATTAAAACAGATGTGAACTGCTTCAAATGCATTTTCATTGATTTTTCTTTGGTGTTTGAGGCGAACAATGACAATCCTGAGATCATCTTCATTCATAAGAGCTTTTATAAATAATAAACCATCTATATTTGGAGATCTTCACTGTTGAACATGTCGATCTGACAAACGAAACTATTTCATTGCTATGTAAGCTGTTCAAGGCATTTGGAAACGAGTGAATCAAAACTACGTATGTTCGGGGCAATGTAAATGAGCTATATATAGCTAGATGTGGTGTTTAATAGAGATGGACCCGGGCTGTACTCGAAATTGTTACCACAGACGACTTACGTACATCTTGGTGAAACAACAGCTCCAGGAAGAATATTGTCAAGAGAAGGTGTAATGTTGTTAGCCCGCGCAGATGCATCTGCTTCAAACAAGGTTAAGCCGTTACTAATCATGTCAGATCATTTGAAAACAACGTTTCCACGTCCGCCTACACGTATTCAAAGTCTGCATGCATGACCGGCGACATTTTTACAATGTGATGTTACGAATTTCGCGTTCCCCAGGTTCAAAACATATAAAATAGAGTAATTCAACATTCAGTTCAGGATTTATATTCATCATAACATTACAAGTACAGATCAAAGTCAATGCGACTGCACGAGTAAAACTTGGTATCTTCGCCAACTTTTCGCGCGACCACGCCATCCTTCAAGGTTCCGTCGTTGCTCCAATTCAGCATCTGCTCCGTACTGTAGGGACCATGTATGTCCGCCTCCGAGTCCTTCAGCTTGTACTCCCACTGTAGCACATTTTTCTGACTGTCCACTTGCGGGTCATCTACATCTGCCTCCTCCATCCGTTCGTCCTCCACGCCATCCTTCAAATCCAACTTCGACTGTTCTTTCGTCTCGAAGTCGTCGGCATACATGTCCAACTCCTGGGCAGCAGCAGCAGCGCTAGTGCTTCCACTGTTGGCGGGCCCTTTCTTAGCGCGACCGACCTTCTTCTTGATCTCCTCGTACGTCTCCTGGTACACGTCCATATTGCCCAGCTGCGTGAGGATATTATTCGCTAGCTCCGTAAATTTCGTGACCAGGGCAGCGTTCTCGTCTACAATTCCCGCCTTCTTGCGCTTCCACCGCTCCGCCGACGAGAGTTTCACCGTATTGCCGCCCAGTCGGAGCAATGTTTTCTTCACCGTCTCGCCGGGCTTCATTAGATCCACGAGCTGGCGGTACGTGTCGATCTCATTGAACAATTTCGACGGCTCGTCGCCGTCGGAGTCGCTTGAATCCGCCAGGCCGCGATTTGTTTTCTCAATATATTTCTTGTCGGTTTTCACCTTCATGCAATAAGAGAATATAGTTTAATTTCGAGCTAGCTAGCTAACCACCGGCTCACTTTCATCCAATCGATATTATCCAACCAATTGTCCTTAATATCGGTCACTTTTTTCCATTGGAAATGTCCCTCGCGATCAAAGTGCCCTTCCTCCAGTTCCTCTTTCATGTTGAACGGCGTCAGTTTCGCCTCGCCATCCATCCGCGATATGCCATCCTCTTCGCCCTCGATGTCGTTCTCATTCAGTATATTGTATCTGCAACGTACGATTCGAATAAACGAAAAAAGGACGTAAATGAAGTGATTACCTCTCGTCATCGTCGCCACTGTCCTCCTCGTCCGAATCCAATGTGTGCTTCTCACCCGATTCGGGTCTTAATCGTTTCGATTTCTCCGCAATGTCGTCCTCGAATATTTCAGCGGCTCTTTTTGCCATTTCAAACTATCGGAAATGATTTTTTTTCACAAAATTAATGCGCGTGAGTTTAACCATGCAAAAGTACGAGCGTCCATTGATGGATGTTCCGATTGACGTTTCCAATCGTAGAAAGGCAACATAACCTACAACTGTCAATGTTTACCAACTGAATGATTCGTTTTTTCCCGGTCCTGTTGCGAGTGATGTCTAAAAAAGCTGGGCAGAAAGGAAAAGGAGCACCTCCGCCAGTTGTTCGCAACGAATCGCTACCTGTTTGCCTGGATAAATCGGGAAATATCGCCATCAAGATTCTCGCCAAGCCAGGAGCGAAACAAAATGGGATCACAGACATCACCGCTGAAGGTGTGGGGTAAGGTGAATGCTTATTTTTTCCGGTATAGAAAATGTAAATCCTTGAAAGATGATGTTTGGATTTTAACGATTAAAATTGCTTCTTTTGAATTTTTCTATCCATTGCTCTTTGCATGCACCCGTTCGTGTGCAATTTATTCATCTACTGTGAATGTTAGAATGAATTCAAAAAATTGAATTAATCTGAATTGAACTTTGTCCTTGTGACGTTCCAATCTTCACAAACCATAGCGAGCATCCAAGGTTTATTTTTAAAAGGTGTCTGCTTGAACGCACATATGCAGACACGTATCCAAAAAAGTTTTTCCCAAAAATTTTACCACATAGCAAAATGTTAAAAAAAAGTATTCGAAAAAGTTTGAGCTGAAGCATTACTATAATAATTCCAACCTTCGATTCCCGCATCTTAATGCTGCAAAACTACAGCCTGCCTAAGTCCAGAAACATGGCCCTCTAATGGTATCCAGTCGTTAAACTCCGATCTCTAATTCAAGCTTGCAATGTTTACCTGCCAGCCAAGTCAGGGTTTCATGCCTTGTCTGTTTACAGAGACTCCTAATGCGGCTGACGTGTAGTGTACCTACAAAAAACAACAACAAAATAATGCCATTAAATCTCAACTTCCATTGCCGAAATAAAAATGCACGAACCCATCGTCCGTTTCGAATACAATAAAGATAAAACTCAAACTCACTATGTTCTGACGTTGGCAACCAAGGGCTATATTATATTTCGCAACAGTAGCTTGAACCGAAAATATGAGCATTGTTACCGTCATTTTTCGCCGTAGCCGATGCTGGCAACGGTTTGGGTAATCCCACCCGACTTCCACCCGCGAAGAAAAGCGTGGGAAAATATTTCTTAAAATAAAGGCACCACCTGTTTCTGTGCCACGACTGCCCTGTCTGCCGAGACGGGAACTGGATTTGCCCCGACCAGAAACCACCGTGCAAAAAAAGGGAAGAAAGAGGCCGAAATATCATCCAAGAACAACCGACCGTTCTTCACCGCACACTTTACACAAGTCAAATTACGTTGAGTATAAAGAAACCATACATTTTAATCCACGCATATTTATTATTCTTATTTCCTTAAAAGTTTCCTACACTACGCTTACAACTTACTTAGGGGCCATCCATATATTACTTACGCAATTTTTAGAGTATTTTACCCTCCCCCAACGACAATTGGACTGTCATTGTAGCTTTTAAAAGGTAAAAAAACAACTGCAAATTGATTCACTTTCGTGCCACAAACACCGGATGCATGTTATAGCATGTTCACACTGCGTGGAAATAACAAGCTTTCAGTCGTGAATTACATTCCGTTCGGAATCAAGTGATTTCCCATCCATTTTGTTGTCATGCTAATCAAATTCGACAATGAGATTAGAAATAAATTCATAAATAAATGTGGTTCATTGTGAATAAAAAATGAGCACCTGGCAGTAGAGTAAATGTGAACTTAGCTTATGTGTCAAAAAGACGTCAAAAACGAACACTTTGACGCTTCGTGGACTGGAAATTGTGAAACATTTTAGTTGGGTCTAGCATAAAACAAAAACAAGTGTGTTATGGATGCCAAGCAGAAAAGAAAAACGTGGAGCAGGGGCGAAAAAAACGTGTTTGGTGGATCTTTGGGCACAGCACATTAAAGGGTTGCGTGGCCAAAAAAGGAACAGCCACATCTATAAGGAGATGGCTGTGCAAATGGGCGAAGCTGGAGTAAGCGTCACTCCAGTAGAAATCAGGGTAAAATTGCATAACATGCAATGTAGATACAGGTAATAAATGGCCGATGTTCTAAGTTATATATTTATTTATTTTATTTCGATCACTTTCACAACTGTCAAAATATGCATATCACATTTGCCCAGTGTGAACGGGACAACCTGATTAAGTAATCAAGATTAGAAAGAACATGATTCAAGGGCAGTGTGAACTTGCTATTACATTGCTTATTAAAAGCATCTTTATGATAGTCATCTTCAAATTCGTCGAAATTTGCTGGCATATGTCGAATTGACAAGTAAACTTGAACCTAGCTTACTCGCTCTCCCCATAGATGGCACTTGCAACAGTAAGTTTTTCCTTGGTTAAACTTCTAATGACATAGCTTTTGCTTACTTACCGTGAAATAATTATCAGCCAGATTGAGGTGATAATGAGCTGCGAGCTCATCATCGGCTGTAGTGTGTCAGTAGTATAATTTTTAAATTTTGTTACATAACAATTTTCTGGGCCCCCTTCCTCCCTTCATGAAACATTTTCAAATACCCCTCTCCCCTGTTACGTAATATATGGATGGCCCTTTACGATGGGATCCTAAGCACAACTGTGGTTTGCTAGTCCGATACGACTTATAAAAAGTCTTGATTTTCGTCGCAACTCGTGACCAGCCGATAATGGCCACATAAAATCTTCGTCGCTCGACGTGACAACCTCAAGACTGCGATCGAAGTTCCTTCCCCGAAATTCACTTAGCTCGACGTGACGGTCTGAAGATAGCGATCAAAGTTCTTTCCCAAAGAAAAACTACACCACACGACGAGGGCTCCGACCGCCAGCAGCAAAAAGACAAGCATCGAAAAGAACAGATGCTCCGTCGGCTCCACTATTTTATATATCGGACCCCCGATCCCGTTTGCTTTTAGCGCTGGTCAATGGCCTGACGAGTTCATCGGACTCATTCCGCTCCATCTTGCCCAGCCGGTATTATGCCGACGCTCATCAGCTGGGCAATTTTTATTTTCCGAATTCCGTATCGTTTGCTGGCTGTTGTGTGTGCGGCCGCGACGAATTATGACCGTAACATGTAAACCTGAACAAAATGTTTTTTTGAGGAACAAAACTCAAATTAATCCATGCAATTAACTTTTAGACACATCAATAAACACATCAAACTCAAAAGAAGGTGTTTACAAAATTTATTTATTTATGGTTTTGTAAATTATTTCAGTTTTTGGCAATGTTGCTTAAAAAATGGCCAGTAATAAAGCACTGTAATTCAATTGTGCAGTTTAAAAACACAAAAAACTACGCAAAATAAAAGAGTTTTTGCAAAACCATAACTATTAGATTAAAACTAGTGCAATGCACCAAAATTAATATTTCGTGGCATATCCTTTGTGGGTAAGTACAGCTCGCCAACGTCGTTTCTTAGAATTAATCAAATCCTGGCGCCTCTTGGTTGAAGTTTTGTTCCAGGAGTCTTTAACTACAGCCCAGACGGTATCATTGTTGGTCAGTTTTACAAGAGAAACCGTTTTTTGACATCAGCCCAGGGATTCATAATTGAATTCAGATCGGGAGACTGCGCTGACCACTTCATAACATTCAGACGTGTTGATCCTCAAACCATGGTTTATGCTTTCTTACTGGTATGTCTGAGGTAAATGTCTTTCTGGAAGACCCACAATAAAGGCATTTCTTGTTCTGAGTAAGGCAGCATCACTTTTTCCAGTATATCAACAGAGACGTGTTGATCCATGGTAGTCCTTATCCAATGTATGGGGCCAACTCCATAGTAGGAAAAATAAGCCCATATCATGATGCTCTAATCTCCATGCTTAACAGTTTTGGGCATGTATTTAGGGTTGTATTCTGCATTCTGTGGTCTTCTAACGTAGCAAGGAGAATCATTTAACTATCATCCGCCCATAAAACGTTCCTCCATCTCTCCACTGGCTAGTTTAAATGTTGTTTTGCGTGGCTTATACGATTTTATACATGCTTAGCAGTTAAAATGGTCACTTATCTAGAGCTACAGGCCTTTAAACTATGCTCTCTTAATCGGCTGCAAACAGTTTCAACACATGCTGTAATATTCAGATCCTTTTTGAGTTCCGTTGCATGTTTAAAAGGCTTCTTTATACTATGCTGGACCAAGCGCCGGACGCGTCACCGCGACTTAACCTGTTTTCGTCCACGAGTTTCAGCTTTTGATGCAAATATTATTGCATTGCGAATCATTTTATTAGAACCGTCAAGTAGACGTCCAACTTCTGCATAAGTATGACCCTCTGCAATCATTTTTTCGAATAATTTCCCGTTTTTCGGCACTACAATGCTTTCCGCGACCCATAACTTCGTTTATAAGTTAAAAACTTAACAGTTTTTCACAAAAATCACATAAAATAAAACCAACTGCAACACTTTGATGCTTTATTTTAAAAAATTCAACACAAAAAGCCTTTTTTTAACTGAAAAATAAGAGTGGTTCTATTATTTTTAATAAATAAATTATACTAAAAAGTTTAAGTATATCAAATTGATCTTCTAAAAAATACTAAAAATCTATTATGTATTGCTTTAACTTTTACAGTGTCCAAATATCAGCACCGCCCGTCGAAGGTGAAGCCAACATCGAGCTAATCAAATATTTATCGAAATTATTGAATCTGCGGAAGAGCGATGTAAGTTTAGATCGTGGCAGCAAGTCTCGAAATAAAACTGTGCTCATCAGCAAAGGCGTAACGACACCGGACGCGATTATGGATGCCTTGAAAAAGGAAGCGACAAATAGTTGATTAGCTGAAAGTAAACTAAGGATGGATTTTGTAAGATTCTATCATCTTGCTACGTCGTCTGCTTGATACTAGGCATGTGAAACTTGCCTCGTATGTAATGAACTCTAGTTTGTGAATGCGAAGCCTTTGTTTTAAATGGTATCGTTTGTATATACGTAGCGTAATCTTGAAATCAAATAATCTATGTTTAGTTCAAACGAGCGTGAATTGTCGCTAATCTTGTGAATTATTTAATAACATTTCGAATTTTATAAGGATTTAAGTAAAAATGTCTCCAGTGAATGGAATGGAGGTCAGAGACGGTTTGAACTGACTTCAATTGTGATCGAACCGAAACAAAATGAATTTTAGATTGAAATAAAAGTGTCAACTACTTTTGGAATTGCTCCTTTTTACTTATCTTATCTAAGCGACAAATGAATCAACTTAGACTGAGTATTATGAACACGTTCTAGTCAAATTCAGTTCGTAATTTGTACATTCGTCCTTTTTTCGCGCTGCAGCTTCATTCTGCTTGGCGCTAAAACATACGATTCCTCCACTTTACTTTCGTTCGCATCCGAAAGTGAGAATATCCTGTCACAATTGAGAACCACAAATCGAGTGATATAAAAATTCTCTCTATCCCAGAATATTTTCTGGTAAATAATGCACCGATGGGATACATCCATCGGAGTTAACGGTCAAATGTGTGTGGGCTACGTGATTGCGTAGCGAGATCTTGCGCTGATACGCACGCGGACACATGCCGCATCTAAATGGTAGCTCGTCGCTATGTACTCTCATGTGCTCATTTAGGTTGGATCTCCTTTTGAAACTCTTCAAGCAAATCGTGCACTGGAAGTCTTTTCTTTCTATATTTTGTGCGTACACAGAATGCGCCTGGAGCACGTGTTGCACGAAATATTCTTTGCTGCTTAAAGTTTTTGAGCATTTACTACACTGGAACGACTTTCTTATTGATTTTTCTACGTTGCCGCTCGGCATGGTTTTAGCGCCAGTTGGATTGTTCTTTTCGGAACCCTCAAACGCAGACATCAAAATCAATTCTTCATCGAATTTTTCTTCTACATTCGGTGCTGCTGGATCTTCAATGGATTGTTCTCGGCTGCCCTCCTCTTTATGGCATGTTGCATGTTCATTGAGATCATTTTTCGTACGAAATACTTTCAAGCAAATTCTGCATTCAATCTCACTAAACTCCTTGTACTCCAAACCTCCATGTACTTTGCAAATATGACTGACCAGAACTATTCGCCATCGAAATGTTTTCGAACAATATCCACAGTAAAGAGGTTTGCGATCATTTCGTTGGCAGTCTTGGCCTTCGTCATCCGAAGGTCGGGATATTGAAATTAGTTCAGATCTTTGTGAGACTTCCTTAGCTGAACTATCTTCTTCAATATTCGTTCGAATTTCGTTCCTCGACGTATCCGTGGCGAAGTGATGAACAAAGTGTTGAATTTTATCGTGATCAATCACTGGAAAATTGTAGAAATGAGAGCAATAGTGGCAATAGTTTGCTTCAATACCTTGGCTGCATATTTTACACCTGTCGTCTGCAATGTGGACATCGTCAATATGTTCCTCCAAAATGATTTCATTGGAGCATGAATGTTCGCAAACAGGACATTGGCATTGCGCAGACTTGACTAAGTCAGATGAAGGTGTTTTGTTTGCGGCAGCGATTCCTTCCATAGTTTCGTTCAATCCAACATTTTCAACAATCTCAAACATTTCAATTTCTTCTTTAACATTTTCTATAAAGATTCCCGATTCCTGTTTACATTTTTCTATTGAATTTTCTTCAATCAGAAAATTCTCATCGGTTTGCCGACTATTAAAGTGTGATGCATCAACGAACTGATCAAAATGCGATTCGTTTAATTCAGTTTTGATTGCAGTGACTCCGGATTCATCCCTTTGCGTAGGAGTCGCAGAACCAAGGCTTATCGATTTTAAAAATTCCGCCGATTTTTCAGATTTACAAATAAATGCATAGAAGCGATGAATTTCGTCGTTACAATTCGTACAAATATTATTTGTGGCGCTGTTATTGCCGGTGATCTGCAAAAGAGAATTGAAAATTAAAGAATAGTAAAAAGGAACTGAATATTTTTCGTTTAAATGTTTCATCCACAAAAACGACAATGAAGTTTCTTTGGAGAATGATAGCACATAAATTTATTGGAAGGAATCATCTGTTCAATTTTCCTTAGATTAAGTTCGCAAATCATGTTCCAAGGACTACATAGTATGATGACCCATAAATTTATATTATCAGTGCTATATCAGGAGCTCATAAAAATGGGAAGAATACGACTTTTTCATATGACTATGATTGATCTACAAATCATAATCCAAGGAGTATGCAGTTAAGACCTAAATTTTGCTACGTTTACTGTATCAGGAGTTTACAAAAATTATCAGCGAAAGGATCCAAAAAAACATTAGATGTGGTGCAGACAACGCAAGCACCCTAGTCACAAAGAAGTCCGAGAGGAGGACGTGATTTTGCCCAAATTGTTCACAGTAACGCTGCAAAGTGTCTGCCGAAGTGCAAACTTGTGAAACAACGCAATATAAGTAGATGACGAGTATTGAAACTACCTAAAATTAACTGTCAGCAATTCCCAGGATCTTCGAACCCACTGCAATAATTTGAACGCCACCGGTAGCAGATCAGGGTGAACATTAATCTGAGTAAAACGAAACTCTTTTGCAATGAGCTTTAAAAAAAGGAAGTAGGGTAGGTGACACTGTTTTGGTAGTAGTGGATGACTACATATATCTAGACCAATTATAAAATATGTCCAGATCCTCACTATTAGGAATAAATCTAAAAATTAAGCTAGCTTTGACGAAGGTCGTCCGATTTTCCATCACATGCCAGTAAAGCTCAATACAAGAATCTTTGAACAATGCATTCTATCAGTTTTGACCTAATATTGCGAGAATGCAGTCCTCATTAGGTACCTGCAACTGCTCAGAGACCTATGGAAAGTTATATCTTTTGGGTAACTAGCAGAGACCAGAAAAGTAACGAATCAATAATAAACAGAAAATGGCAGGCATTATTCAATAGTTAATTTCTGAAAATAGCAGTAAGCAGGACATCTGGCCAGGACAGACGACAGGAACTCGGCGAGACTATCGTAGGGGTTGGAACAGGTCAAACTGAAGATGGGACAACGATATCTAGAAACAGTCAAGCATAAACCCGCCCCAATCGGCAAATAACTGCCATGAATTGAGAAAAATGAAGACAGTGTACACTAGACAAGCTGTCCCATCATGAAATCGTAAATAAAGCAACCATTGACGACATAACTCTATGTTTTGGCTTATTTACAACCAGGATGTTCAATTTGATTAAAACTATAAACCACAGTCACCACGAAACACACCACACCAATAACCTGAAATTAAATAACGAGAGCACATTAATAACTAATAGATTTTTCATTTTCATATAAAAAAAGCTTCTAATTTTCGAGATCTTACCAGGATTTTTGTTAGAACTGTCCATGCGTCCAGGACACCAACTGGGATTGCATCGAATTTCGGTATAATTGAGTCTTGTAGATATAATAAAGACGTCTCACCGCTCAAGCATATTCGACATAAATCACGAAAATGCATTTCTTTCAAATAATTGGTCCTGATGTAGAGCTTTTAATGAAAATATATTTTTAATTTCGTGGAACATACCAATGTTATGGTTTTTGTTTTGATAAACTGTTTACAAACATTTGAAAGTTTGTTGACATTCATATGATTTTGACAGATAATGGCCGGTGTACCGTTAGAAAAAAAGTTAGTTGGGGCGCTTATGATATTATTTAAAAATAGTTTTATTAAATTTTCAATCATGGAGACAGTTAAATTACGTAGGTCCCATCAATAATAGATTGTCCAAATATTTAAAATACAACACTGATGTATCCTTCATTCATTCGACTAGAATAAATTTAAAAAAAAATACTTTTTAACAACAAAAGCAAAAATTATTCCCTTTCCCATTCAGGAATGTATCGTGCATCCTGTGATAATAGCGATGCAGCTTCTATAGGACAAACAGGTAGGAGCTTTAAAATTAGATACAATGAGCACATCCAAGCAACCAGAGAGGTAAATCCAAATTCTGGGATAGCCCAACACATCTTATAGATACAGGTCATAATTTTAGTATTAACAATTTTAATATCCTCCATAAAATAAGCACGGGAAAAAGTTAGACTACCTGGAATGCCTTGAGATTAGGCGGGCCACAAAGAGAAAGGAAATCCTGCTGAATGAAATTACCCTTCCCTTCCAATCACCACTCCTTCAACCATTAATTATTTAAGAATAAAACCAGGAAATATTTGTAAACTGTATGTAACCTGAAGATGATCTAAGAATCGAAACGCGTAGGATTAATAAAAATTTGTAAGTAAAAAAATCAAGTAAGTGTTTTATAAAAAAATTGGTTTTGTTTTAAACAAATATTCGCATGAAAATATGGCTAGCAATTAGTGTTGTACAACAAGTAATCATTCGTTATTTTTTATTCGTTAGTTCAAATGAATAGAGTATCGAATATTGATTCCAAAATGCATTCGATATTCATGTTTGAAAAGTAATCATTCAGTATTTTGTATTCTTTACTTGAAACGAGTAGAGATTTTGAATACTTATTTTGAAATGTATTCGGTATTGCTACTCACTCAAATTTTCAGTTACATACGATTATTGACTACTTGGAATCGAATCCGAGTCCCACGACACTCAAGTTTCATATTCTTCTTCATTCACAGCATTCAGTAAAGGTAGCATGATTATGATACAAACACTTTAGCAGGATTTTTGGGAATGTTTTGCTCCGTATGGTCAAGTCGAGAGTTGCGTTGCTAACAGTTTCATTTTGCCTTTTTCAACAGTAGTAGTCATTTAATTCGTCCATGTAAATGTCATTTCAGTAAGTAATCAATACGAGTTTGCATTTTGCTGCAGCCAAGTGCTAAATACCGAATATTTGAGTCAAAGTAATCAGTAATCATTCGTTACACAAAAGTAATCAAATAGCACATTTCTACTAGCAATGCTTAGAAGTGAATCATTAATATGCTTTTTTGTTAATTTTATGAGCAGCGGGGCTTGTTTGTTAACTTTTCCGTAACATTGGCACGTGTACTTGAAGTTTTTCTTCATCAGAAATATTTTCGTCCAGATTGCCAACTAGCTTTCGAATCCTATCCCTATGCAAATCTGGAGTTCCTCGAGGATTCTCAAGATCCTACGTGGTGTTCCAATGTTTCCCTTCTGGAGAACGATTAATCTTGATGTAATAATTATAGACGTGGATATATTGTCGTCCTAAAACATATAGTCTTGCCTTGAAATTACATAATGTAAATAGAGAGCTGTGTCCTGGAAAAAATCCAGGAATATGGTGCAAAAATAGCCGGGAAGCTAATAAATCCATTTTCACATCTTGTGTGAATACATGTCGCTCATTTGCTGCAACAACGTCATAACTCAAAAATCATGGTTTTTAAGGAGGTGCATTAGAAGCTTACATATTGTTGTAATTTCATGGATTTTTAATATTAAAATACCAAACTAGAACAGTTTAGCCAAGTGACATCTGGTTAGTTGAAAGAACAGAAAGAACCAGTTGAAAGAACACATTGCTATCGTCATCCCTATGGTATTAACTCAAAAATAACGATTTTTGTGTTATAACGTTGTTGCAGCAAATGAGCGATGTGTACAAGAACAAGGACTCTCCTGATAGCGGCGTGCGAATTTTTAAAAACAGGATCGGTGCTTTTGATCTTATGCATGATCATGTATGTCCAGGCAGGATAAGGGCCTGCCTGAGACTACTAGCATAAGAAGCAGAGATGCTTGGTCTGTGTTGAAGATGTCCATCTCCAAACAACGAAAAATTGTTATGATAATTGAAGAACAACACTTTGATGTTTAATAGATTCTTCAAAGGCGCCGAGTTTTAAGAAACATGATGCGGTGTGTGTAGAATCAAAGAGATGAAGAACAAAATAAGTCGAAACAAGCAGTTTGGATAGTAGATTCGTTTGAAAGACCCGAAAGATCTAAAAGTTGATGGAGAGAGTGATTGAAGGAAACGGAGGTGGTTTTAGTCGATAGAAATCCGGCATACCGAGAGGCAGGAGCTGATCGATATCTTTTGGAGATTTCCATCTTCCAACGTTTAAAAAAAGTCGACAGCTAAGCACTATAAAAGTATAACTTGCGCCCTGAGACGACAGCAGAGATATCAGGAGATTAAAATATAATAGCAACACGTTCAATGCAGAGGACGTCCCAAAATGTTTATCAGAGTGCTACCTAAAAATGATGGACGCCTTGAGACGTCGTTACTAGATGAGAATGTGTAAGGGGTCTGCATCTTATCCTTTCTCTGGGTCAGTCCATGGTCAGTCATTGACGTTGCAACTTTCGTTGAGGGATGATTGTTTCCCAAACAGATTTTTTTTATAAATTTTCTGGAGACTCATGTGGTGCGGCTTTTCACTCAGATCCAGTCTTCGATTAGAGGTTTTGTAACACCGATCGCGTTTAACGTGTTACGGAGAAGAAAGTATGCAATAAACCAAATTATTTTCCCTTTGATTTTCTTAACATAATTTATTTATAACAGTTAAAACATTTTGCAGATATTTTGGTATCATATTCAAAAGAACTTCACGCCCTGACTGTCGTCAAACAACATCAACTCACACTTGGCCTGCGTCTCCAGCAAAGTCAGCGCCCGGAGGATCACCTCCTGATCGAGCTCGTGGAACTCCTCGCCTACGGAATTGTCGCCGTGCGCGATCTCGTAGATGGTGCACACAGTGTTTGTTTGTCCCGTGCGCTGTGCCCATTCGTGGATGAGCTTCGCCCACTCGTCCAGGGTGTGCCAGTACACTTGCCAGTTGTTGCGTCGCTTGTCTAAGGGTGCGGCATGGCCCGTCCCCTGCAGATGCTCCAACACGGCCAGCCTGCCCTCGGCGGGCAGTCGCCGCTTGATGGCATCGTTGCAGAACAGTGGCGAGTCCTCGTTGATGTCGAGGACGCTCTGGTTCCGATGTCTGTGATAGTTGCGGGCGAGACCATTCCAAACGGAGAGCTGGCGCGTGCGAGTCTCGTTGTTTGGCTGGAGGCTGCAATATAATCGACATTTAGTGATGGGAAATCATCTGGACGATATATTTTATTCATCAAGAGCGAAATACAACGAAAAGGACCTCCGGCTATCCAATTGACCTAGTAGCCTAGAAAATCGTTTCTTTGTTGGATCAATTTTTGCCGTCGTGTCGTCCATTCAACTGATTTTGAAAAGCGCGTGTTCATATTCTTTTGATTTACAAGAACTCACGTGAAAAACGGCGGAAAATTATATTCCCACGGCCAATCGAAGTCTGCCATTTCGCGATTTGTTTTGGATTTACGGTCGCGGCTGATTATTGTGACATTCGGGCTTTTCGATGAGGTCACGCTAGTGCACGAAATCCAGCTGACAGGTGGTGGCACATAGCAGATGTTGCGAGAGAGCACTCGGCCAGCTGTTGAAAGTGCGCGAAAATAAGGGCTGCCCGATCGCACGCGACATGGTCTAATATGTGCAACATTTGAATTTTCATTGAAATTACGATTAAAAAGATATTAAGTGGATGGCAATTGATTAATTCAGATGGCAAATGTAGCGGGTAATATCTGGATTGTGTCATTTCATCAAATCAATTCAGATAATATCGATAAAATCCTCTACGCGACAATGGCGCCATTTCCCCTGCGGCACGAAACAGAGCGAAATTGCGATGTGTGCGTGCACAATCCGACACGAATCGAGACGTCGTCGTCGTTTGCAAGCAGAGAAAAAAGTCGAAAAGTGTGATTTCAAGTTCGGGAACGCCGTGATGGACGCCAATTGTGCGATTTGAACAATTGTTTGGCGTGATCGGAAATGTGCTGCGACCATTGAGTGGGCCGCCGTTCGCGAATAACCGTGTGCTGGCGCCGAGGCGTGATTCGGACGCGTGGTGGACAGCTTGGAAAGGTTGCAAGGCGACCGGGAAGGTAAGCAACGCAGCCCCATTTTGGGAAGCAGCCGCAGTTGATGATAGGCGAGCGGTCGCGCGCGCGCCGGGCCGCTGTGCCATTTTGGCTAGTAGCACAGATTCGGGAGGAGGCCGAGCGTGTGGGTTTGTTTACATTCCCAATTGGGGAGCGCTAGCCTCGCGGGATCTAGGTGAGGAGTTTAATGTCCGTATAAAAAGCGGCGCTGCAGCCTTCGACGAGGTGCTCTTGACCACGCACGGCTCAACGCGGCTCGGATTGGGGGTGAGTCGGACTCGGTAACTGGGCCGCGGAACTCAATGCCAGGTCGAGGTTGCGGCGAGCGCCCTGCGTCGAGAACGAATCGACGGAGAGCCACTTCAGTTGCATAACTGTAAGATGTGTGGAGTTTAGATCGTTCTACGATGAAAATCCCAGTTTTGGTTGCTTCGGTTGAATGATGCTCTTTGGAGGACCTTTGCGTCTCCTGGCTTCCTGGAAATCTTTCATCTTCTGCAACTCATCTATTTTTTTTTGGTCAGAAGTCATCCTCAGGCTACCATTCCGATCAGAAATTTATTGGATCATCAAACCAGGATGCTCCTAAGCAAGTGTACAATCTGGAGCGAACTCCGCATCAATCAAATCGTCCTCTAAATCCTTCCTTCCGATAATTTTTGCTTGAAATTAGCAAATAAAGATGTTACAACCATAGAACACATTCTGTACTTATAATTCTCTCTGATCCGCAAGTTCTTCCTGCGTTATAACTCCTCTGACATCCTTTTTGAGCAGATTGTCAGATTCAGACCTTAATCTTTTATTTTCAAAAGTGGTTCTCGCAAAAAGTGGGTTAACAGCGACAAATCTTCTGGAATTCGTCAACACTGTCGCGGCTGCATTGGACTCTCCTCCAATAGAAGTTGTCACCGTCGTCACTGACTTTCAGTTGACTATGATATTTTTTGTGCTATGAATTTAGGAACTACGGTGTACCTGAAGTATTTCTGTATTGGATTCGTTCTTATCTTCCTCCTTGAATGGAAGATCTTAGTCCTATTACGTATACACTCTGATCCTTCTTTCCTTACCACCGATGTACAGATACTTGGCTCTCTTTATTTATTTTTGTGCAAATGATCTGGCGGCCTTGATTAATGCTGCATTGTTCTGTCAAAGAAGCTCGAATTGTTAGAATGCGCTTTTTTTTTGATAGTCTTGGTAGTGCAGATTCTCTCCTTGATCTCTACTCACTTCTCTATGACCTTATCTCCTGCTTCACTTTCTACCATAGTCGTACCACGGTTACTGGCTCCTTTCTGGTTGACGCACAATTAATTTAAAGAAAAACGGTTAATTTTAACCAATAAACCACAACTTTAATTTTAATTATTAACATATATTTCGGGACACAGTTAGTCCCTTCTTCAGTGTTGTTAAAACTGATAATTGAAGAAAACCTTAATACCTAGTTCTTACATATCTATAAGTTTTAATCCGGCTATCCTAATTATATCCGCAAGGCACTCTAATTACATCACGAGTTTAACAAGTCCTGAAAACCCATTTCCCAGGTCATGGTTGATTCGTCGCGTTTCCGGGGTTCTCGCTATAAATAGGCTCTCGTACGCATCGAGTTGAGACCTTTTTTTGGACCTGTTTTATACACGCTGCGTCTTCGATACCAATCATGTGGCCTTTCTCAATCATGTGTTTGGCTACCGATGACCTTACGTTCGTTTTTTGGGATCTGCCAGCTATCACGGCCTCACCGACTCTCGTTGGTATCGGCCTTATGGTTTGACCAATATACACCATTTGACAGTCAGGGCAAGTTATCTTGTAGATGCCACTTTTTTCCTTGTGTAAAACGGCGCCCTTCGTCGTTCCCAGGATTGTTCTCAGTTTAAACTTCTGACTGGTTGTTGTCGCTATCACGTTGATTCTTCTGAGGCACTTTCTGGCTCTGTCGCTCATATGTAACCGGTTCACTGCTGCTCTTTTTATTCCGTTTTGTTTGTCCATGCTTGTTGATAGGAGCGTGGAACTCAAATTGCTCTTCATTTTCCTCTCTTTCTTCTTTATCACATTTCTCATTACTTCTGGTTCGAACCCATTTAGTCCGGCTGTTTCTATTATGTGACGAGTTTCCTGTTTTTTCCTTTCCTGGTTTAACGGTATTGAAAGCATCCTGTGTATCATGGAGCTGTATGCTGCTATTTTTTTGTGCATATGAGTGGTTTGACGTCTGCGGTATTGTCCTTTGGGTGTGGCTAGTTTTTCTATATATGTCAAACTTAATGTTGCTATCTTTTCTGATGATTTTTAAATCCAGGAAGTTTATCACTCCCTGTTCTTCTGTCTCTGTGAATTCGATGTTCTTGTGTATACCATTCAGTCCAGCGAAGGTTTCTTCCACTTTGTTTTTTTTTATTATTACAAGAATATCATCCACGTAGCGTGCCCAAAACCTTGGGAGTATGCCGCGTTCTTTTATTTTGGTTTCAATGGAGCTCATGAACACCTCGCTGATGATTGGTGAAAGCGAGTTTCCCATCGTGACGCCAGAAGTTGTTTTGAAAAACTTTCCATGCATAAGTCGGCCAGTTTCATGTATAGCCTCACTCTCCTTTTCCACTCCAAAGTGTTATTGTGCCGCAAAAACCATTCTTCTAAAAGGTGCAATGATTCTTTCACTGGTACACTTGAGAACAGGGCTTTCACATCAAAAGATACTAGGGTCTCGTCCTCTTCTAGTCTCTCATGTTCCAACTTTCGCGCTATTTCCATAGAATTTTCAACTGAGTGGCTGCTCATCGATGTTTCGAGATGTTTAATTTCAGTAACCAGCCATCTTGCTATTTTGTAAGTTGGAGAGTTGTATGCCGTGATGATTTCCCTTAGTACGTTGCCTGGTTTGTGAATTTTAGGTAGACACTTTATTCTGGGTAAGATAGGATTTTGTACCCTGACTGATGTAAGGCTGTTGAACAGACTTTTGCATTTCTTCATAACCTTTTCTGTTCGTTTGACCGATTCCGGTAGGGGGTCATTTCTGAGTTCGAGGAACTTTTTTTCCTCCATCAGCTTTTCAAAGACGAGTCGGTCATATTCCTCTCTGTTCATTATAACGACCTTGTTCCATTTGTCCTCCTTCATGTAATAGACAGGTTTTTCTTTTAGTTCTCTTGCTATTTTTCTATCTCCCGTTGTGCTCGTTGTACTTTTTCGTTGGTTTTTGATGATTTTTCCAATTTCACGTCTTACTTCCTCTTTTTCCTCGTTTTTGCAAAATTTAATTGCGGCTTCAATGTCGATTACTAAGTCTTCATTCGAAAAATTATCATTTTTGATGGCGTAATCGAGTCCCAGGTTTAGAAAGTCCATTTGCTCTTTCGTGGAGGTTTGTTCCGATTTGTTGATGACAAACTCCGGAATAATTGACACTGTTCTGGGTTTCAACTTGGGTTTTTTGTTGATAAGTCCATTTAGTTTTTTGGTGAGTATACCCTTTTTTCTTCTTTTCTCACAGTTGTACGCATTATCGGTTTTTTCCAAGATTTCCAGGATGTCCCCTTTTCTATGGCTTCCCATGCTTAGAATTTTCAGGTGTGCTTTGTAGGTTTGACCCACAATGTTTTAGCTATCTTGAAATGAACAGATCAAGCTTTTCGGCTTTATAAATCTCATAGAACTCCTGAAAATTCTTCTGCCTTTTCTTAACATTGTGCTTCAGCTAAACTGAAGATTAAAAGAACTATGCGTTACTACTTCGCTACTATCGATCGAATTCGCTGCACTCTAACCATACAAAGCAGTTTTGATCCTATGTCAATTCGTTCAGAATTCCTAATACTGTTCCTTGGGACGGTGAACAAGATTCGACTCCTGAAAAAATCTGCGAGCTATTTGCTGATTTTTTTTCGTCAATACATCCTGTCTCAATTCTCCCAATTTCTTTTAATACTCCTTTTTGTTTTTGAAGTGAAACTTCTTTGCGCTCGGTAGAGTAAGTTCGCTTCATGGGAATGGCTATGTAACGAAAACGTGCAACGCTCTTCCCTCTACTGCCACGCAGTCGAGTTGGTAGTGAGGATCGCTAGAGCTGGAAGCGTTTCAATGCAACGTTTCGTTACAGGTATCTCATGCATATATATATATGTATGGATGTGTTTGTGTGTACATGTGCTTGTAGTCGAAGCGAAGTGTGGTTAGAATTCACCGATTCTCGGAAAATAGGAGCAAAAATACGAATGAAAGTTGCCGCTTACATTGAAGCCAATAACATTAGTCGCTTTACTGTTCCGACTGCACGGCGGACTTCAAGCACCGCTTTAAATGACAACAAGACCATGATAGCAAGAAGAAATCATTTCTCTATCATCTCAGCTTGTGCAATCACCATTCATAAATCGCAAGGAGGAACGTTTGATGAAATCGTTTATCAATATGATCGATGTCAATCACAGCAACTTTTGTACGTAGCACTATCGCGGGTCAAGAGCATAAATGGTCTCTACATAATAAACGAAAAGAATGAAATGAAATGACACATTCTTTAAGGGGTTTTTCTAGACATCGAAGGAGCTTTCAATAATGTCAGCCATAAGGCTATTGGAAAAGCACTTGAATTTGTGCTCTTCACAAGAAGGTACAAAATTCCACGATTTCATCCACCCAAACTCGATAAGCCTAATACCGTCTCATCGAGTTAAATATTTAGGTCTAATTCTGGACTCCAAGCTCGCGTGGAAAGCGAATATAGAAGAAAGAGCGCGCAAAGCGACATGCGCAATCTACTGCTGCAAAAGAGCCATTGGAAAAAGGTGAGGATTGAAACCCAAAATTGTATCATGGCTCTATTCGGCGATTCTGTATGACGCAGTTATTTAGTGGCCAGCTATGGCGAAATCATCAAATGTAAACCTGCTAAACAAGGTCAGAAGGATTGCAGCTATTGCAATTACCGGGGCTCTACGCACCACCCCGACAAAGGCATTGTTCATGCTATTAAATTGGCTGAGCTACTCACGAGACAGCAGGTCAAGTGCTCTGCGGTTCGGTTGAAAGCTCTACGTCTCGGGCATGAAGGGAACAATGGCCACTCCACAATACTACGGAGGGATGGACCAACACCAGAGAAGGTAGACCACGCTTCACCACGATTCCCTGTTTTCACCACGGTTTCAAGTCAATCATCCCGAGTAGGGATGACTGGACCATAGAAAAAAGTGAGATACAGGAATCGATCGACATCTACACTGATGGATCAGAAATGGATGGAAAAGTTGGCTGTGGCGTTTTCTCAGAACAGCTAGGCCTGAAACTATCCTTCCGGCTACCAGATCGCTGCAGTGTTTTTCAGGCAGAGGTCATTGCGATTTACAGGGCAGTAGACTGGCTGAGAAACCAGGAAATTTCCATAAGAAATTTAAACATTTTCTCTGACAGTCAAGCTGCTATCTAATCACTCACTATCCAGCGTGCATACCCCATCCAAAATTGCAATGGAATGCCGCTCACAACTAAACATGATATCGCTTCATTGTGAAGTGATTCTTTGCTGGGTCCGGGACACAGTGATATACCGGGAAATTGCGAAGCAGATGCCCTAACACGAGCTGGCACTGAGCTCCAAGAGTATACACTTACACCCCAAGTCGGTCAACCTCTAGCCTGCATAAAGCTAGGATTCAAGCAATACTACACGGAGGCTGCAAATAGGTCCTGGCTACTTGAAGAAACCTGCAGGACAACCAGGCAAACTTGGCGTGCACTGAGTTCCAGACGCACCAAGCAGCTCCTGAACACGAGTCGTGAAACCTTGAGCTCCATCGTACCCGTACTGACGGGGCACTGTCTGATTGACAGACACCCAGAAAGATTGGGTGTTCCTTTCAACGATTTCTGCCGAAGTTACAGATCGGAAGACGAGGAAGGGACAATCCATGAATGAATGAATGCCCAGCACTGTCCAGGAAACGCATGCAAACCTTAGGCTCACCTTTCCTGGACAGCCTCACGGAAGTAGCTGATTTGAACATTAGCCGCATAGCCGGATTCATACGAGAATCGAAATGGTTCTCGTCACCAAGCAGCTAGGTTCTAGTGCCGTCTCAATCTTTTGTGGTATCACAATGAGCCTATAGTGGCCTAAGTGAGCCATCTTTGGATAAAGGAGGCTGCCACTACAACCAACCAACCAATGGGGGTTTATTCTCACTCGTCAAATTTTCTTTATCGATAAAATTTATAATGAGGGTCAAAGGAGAATACGGAAGTTTTTTTGAGAATTAGATTAACGTGATATTTTTATTCCGTGTTGAAATTCAAAAAGAGACATATTTTTGCCCCCCATCATAAAAATTAAGTTATGCAGATATTTTTTTTTTGTTTTATTTAGAGTACGCTACTAACTTTTCTCGAGATATGAATTAAATTTTTAGCTTCGAAACGCAAAATATAAAACTAAAACAATCAGTCAAAATTGTTCCGATAAAAATAATAAACAAAATACCAAAAATAATTTACAAATTCCAATTTAATCGTTTCAAAAAAAACTTTAATTAAAGCCACTATCTGAGAAATGCATTTGCTGATGCGATTTGAAAACTTTTCAAACAAGTTTAGATATTTTATTGTGTGAATCGTTTGCCGAATTACTCGAGTTTTGCTTGTTATGATCTTTTGCTGTTCTGACGATCAGTTGTTCAGGTAGCATAGGTAATAAATTCTGATGAGGTTGGATCGAATGAAAAGCATTTGGACGAAAGCTTTTTTGCTACCTGGTTTGAATAATGATGCGAATAACAGCGGCCTTATGACTAATTTGAGGTTCCTCTGCAATTTTGGATTGTTTCGGAATGGTTTTGTCATGTTTTGCTAAGATTATTGGCGCAGAGAAATGTGTTGATGGCGCGAAATAATTCGTCGATAGAAGGCATTAATGGGGACTGTATGGAGGAGGTTCGTCCATGTGGTTAAGAATCTAATTAAAACATATTTCAATAGGGGATGCAACCGCTGAAAATCGAATTTAGGCTTATCATTCAATGAAGCGTTACACATTTGGTATGAAGCATACCTGCGAATTTTGTTAAATTGAAAACTCCTTTAATTTTGTCACTATGGTTTATTGTTACTATCAAATCTATTCTTATTCTATAATTCAGTGTATAATCATTTACTATTGAAAAAAAGACAGCGTTCTCTGTCATCGTTATATATTTTTTTAAAATCCAAAACCAACTTAAACTCTTTGACGATAATAAAATCAAAAATAAATTTTCAATCTTCCAATAAAATATTTAATGATACATTTGACTAAGCAAAGGTTTCGGAAAAGATACTTTGGAAAATGAATATTTATATTGACCGTTGTTATGTGGTTTCTAATTAAAGGCGTTGGTAAACCCATTTCGACCATTTTTCTACCTGATCGGATTTTCTTGAAAAAGATGGTGACTGGCTGAAGATGTATTGATTCTCCAAAATTGTTTTAATAGTTTGCTTTTGTTATCAATCGGTTTCGGTTAGTTGTTATGAAAATTTCGCTTGTAAATGTTCGTGAACGTCGTTTTTACTGAGTCGACATTGCTGTTAAAAAAGTGGGGGTGAGAAAATTTTGTTCCCGGATGTATCGAAATTTTCGCTGTGCTTAGTTCCTCTGTAAAGGATGGATTCTATTCTCAAGAACATTGAAAATTTTGGCTGAAATTCTGTTGAAGAACATATCAGTGCGAAAGATATTCAGCTCTGATTCGAGTCTTCAAATATTCTGAGTAACGTACGACTGTAGCGCCCATTCCGAGTTCAATTGATTCAACTAAAGCGTTTATGGATTACGTTGTGAAGATTAGTTTTTCTTCAGACTGATAGGTATCAGCTTTAACTCCTGGCGACTTGTCAATTCAACAACTTTGCTCAATGATCCGTGCCGCTTTTGTCTTAAGTGCTTCCCCGTGTCTGAACTCCTTTTAATTCCTCAAATAATGTCAGCAATACTGAAAACCAGTTGGCCTATCCAAATCAAACTTTTCTTGTCATCGATATGCAGATTGTCCTGTCATTTGCTTTAAGATATATTTTTCTGTATTTTCTGTTGAGATTCGCTTTGTCTAAATATTGTGTTCTCTGAATCTCAAACAACCTTCTAACATGTCTTATTGTGACGTTATGATTTGGATCGGCACCAATGAAGAAGGAGAAGAGGAACGGAACCAAGGGTGTCAAACCCTATACGTGGGATGGTATGAGATTTTGCGCAGGCGAAACGTCAAATAGTAGCAGGCAAAACTTCATAGTGATGTTAGTTGCTGATGAAGGTCAGTGGCGTGTTTGGAAAAAATACTTTGGGGCAATTATAGGATATACATTATTATAATTGCACATTATAATAATACTTATGAAGTCACTAATAACGAATTGAATTTATATTTACTTGTAGTTGATTTTTAATCATGCTCTTAATTCAACTTTTTTTATGAAATTGAAGTATCGGACACCGAAGGATCAACCGTATCTCTTAGTTTCCTTTCAATGAAAAGTTTACTACATTTGCCAATTACATTTATATAATATCTAATGCTGATTGTCGTTTAACTAGGCACAAACACTTCTTTTCATTGTTGCGGATAATTATGCAGAAAATTTAAACTGTCAAACAACTATCAATAACAAAGCAACATTTCCAATAACCAGTTACCATAAGCTCAATCGAAAATCATAAACAAAAATATTTCGTTGTTGGTGTTGTTTATGTACGCCCTTGGTAATATCAACACACTTGTTCAACGCTAGGAGCGCGAAGTCGTCATCTCAAAAGCATTGTTTATCCACCTCTCTTGTTAGTTATGTTCTCATTGATCGGCACCAATCTTTGACACCGTCATGTCTTCAATCAAAGCCTTTTGATTACTTCCTTGTGATACTTTTAAAATTATAGCTGCATCCCAGTTTCATTATTTACGTAATAGAATGACAGCAATAATTTATTGGTTATTTGCTTATTCGAAAAGCGGATATCGGCCATCTTTGTGGGCATTAATTTTCGTCATATCTGCCATCTTGGCATTGCCGGTGAAAATTAAATTTCAATTTATAGAAGCCAAAAAAAATATTCTTTCAAATTTAGAAATAGTTTGTCTGCATTCAAATTAAAGGTTTCAACGTTAAATTTCACTTAAAAAACTGGAATCATCCTTCAGAACTTATAAATGTGTCTGCTTGCGTTTATGTCAAAAACTTATCTGTCACTGTCAACCACGATGAGTGAACTCACTGCTCCTCAAAATTATTAGGACAATTAGAGCTGCAAAAAACAACACTTTTTGAATCATTGAAAACCGGATAAGAGAACGCATGAAATAAATGTAGAAGTAGAAAGTGGCAAATATTATCGACAGAAAATGACTGTTTCTCCAACGAATCAAAAAATCTGATGCAAGAGTTTTGTATCAGGAAAAAGCCAAAATTGATTTTATGAGCTTGAAACTCAAATAAATAATCTTGTTTAGCAGAAATTAACAAACATCTGCACAAACAATCGACTTAGTTGTTGCATAATTCATTGCATCGTTTTGAATTTCCATTAGATCTGATTTTTCGTAGCGTTTAGGTGATGTTGATGCAGCTTGTGTTTTGCCAGAGAGTCAATTGGGATATGATCGCGTATTTCGATTTCCAGAATCAATGTCAATATGATTTACTACGCAAAAATAGCAGTCGTGCCCTGAAATTAGCGTAAAGTTGTGAAGTTATGAGAAGAAAATATTGAGCTACCAGTGATCAAGATCTCGATATGGATAACTCTAACAATATCCTTTTCATTCACAGAATACGAAGTAGAAACCATAACTATGGACCCGTCCGACAGTTCCATCGTTAGCACCAATCTGCCACCAATATTCCAGCAGCATCGTAGCCGAAGTGGTAAAGGTCTTCTATCAGGCAACACTGATGAAACTTCCGATGGCAGTTCCATAGTCGACAGTGGCTACCTCACAACATCGAACAATACACCAAACTTCTCGACGTCGTTATCAGGAATATCATTGACGTCATCATCAGGGCTGGTATCATCAGACATCTCCACACCAGAACGTATCTCAGGACCAACAACCACCAACACTAGTAATCTCAATACAATATTCGAGCATCATCAGTTCATTTCGGACACAACGAAACTCACCCCAGTCACCCAAAATATTCAAAGTATTTGTAATTTCCATATAACCACGCCGAAAGATGTCACCGGAACGAAACGCAATGTTGCTGCCGTTCTGAACTTTGAAGATTTCGAAAATACACCGAAAAAGCCACGCATCGACGGCGAATTTGGTGTGAAAAATGTCCTGGCCGAGTTGGTCAGCAACACAACGCCTCGCAAGGCGACAAAGTTCCGAACGAAAAAGCAGTCGTTTCGAAAGAAGCTCAAATCGGCACCGGATCTGGACTTCTATTTTGCAGCGAACAACATTGAAAATGAGCCGAGCGAACGACAGGAGAATATCTCGCCGATTTTCGATAAGAGTGCAACACGCGGTAGTCGCACCCCGCTATCCAGTTCTAGCTCGAACTTGTTGATGATAAGTACTCCAAAATCGAGCACCCACAACCATTCCAACTATGGCGGAGGGTATTCGTCCAAGCCGTCGTCGGTGAAGAAACTGCTGACGTTTTCGGACTCGCAGTTCGAGCAATTGTTGGGTGTCGGTAAAAAGCAGGATCTACTATCGTCCTTGACGATCAAGAAGACGCCACCGTGCACAGTGACAAGGATAGGCACCGCGTCGGCAACATCCAGCAGCACCAAGAAGTGCTTGACTGAGAGCTTTGTGAGGTAAATATATTATTTTAGAACGAAGTCTACGAAAGAGTAGCTGGATTTGCTAAAACAATTGGTTTTCGTCTTCTTTTTTTCGCAGAGCGAGTAACTCCAATTCTAATATCCAAGAAGATCAAACGAACGACAAAGACATCGACGGGTCCATTCGGCCACTATCGTTTAGCGCAGCATCGGGTTCCGGCGTTTACTGTGATATTAGTTCGGAGCATACTAGTTTAACGTTTAAGAAAATCAATACAGTCACTAGAGAAGTATTACGTGATCGTGAGCTCTCGCGCCGCCAATTATCGTCACGAATATCATTGCAACGCCAATTCAGTATATGCAACGATAGTAGTAACGATTTGGACGGGGAATCTCCAGTGCCAGTTAGAATTAATGAGCAAGTCTCCTTGGCTGGGTCTTACTCTGCGAAAAGTGCGTCGAAAAAAGAAAAGACTGAAACGGAATCTCAGGGATTTCAGGGTATTCTCAACATAAGCAATGACTGCCAAGACATGGAGATTAGTGCGCTATGCGCGCAGCAAGCGGTTGTGGTCGAAGAGAACGAATTTATCAAAGCAAACTATAATATATCATCAACAACAGATTTGAATTTAAACGATACAATTGTTTGCGATGCAAAATCACTTTCGTCGTCCACTACATCCGCGCTACCAAGTGCCATCGTAACAATCCCAGTTGGACCCCCATCACGTATTTCGCTGCCTCGCACTCCGAAAAAATGCAGACCCACCTCGGTGGATCACGAACGCTTGGAGATTTTATATCCAATGATTCGGAGAACTCCTTCGAAGTACAACCCGCTGCATCGACGTGCGGCTACCAAGCGCAAATCGGTGCAGGACTTGTCGAAAACGTTCAAGCGCCACTGCAAGTACTACGGCGGGAACACGCATTTGAACATAATCGCGAAATTGATGTCGTACGAACACTTATTGGATCGGATATTTCGGGGCTTGGAACCCGTCGACCTGGCCAATATGTGTGAGGTGTCGCAATCGTGGCGGCAGGCCGTCCAGTCCAGCCGTTGGGCTTGGCATCAAGTGCGAGGCCATCTGAACAAATGTCTATCGTTGAAGGAGAACGATCAAAGTGGTGAGGTAGGAGTTGAGACACAGGCGACAAAACAGGAATCTACCGCGGTCGACGCTAACGGTGGGAGTTACAAGAAGATTCCGTTCAATCAAAGTAACTTCAGAATAGTGAGAAAACGGTCGATGGAACAGAGTCGTTCGCCTCCAGTTAGTCCGTCGAAAAGAAAATTCCATGAAAATCAAAAGGTAAATTGGATTTTATTGATTATACTTTTATTTTCGTCGTTGATCGCAGATCGATCAATTTTTAAGATTCGAAATATCAGATTTCAATGAATCATAGAAAATATCAATGATTAAGCCATATTTTGGATATTATTTGAGCTATTACGCAGAAAAGTATGCACTGTTGATTTGTAGGACTTTTTTCTGCATAATTTTAATAAAAATGTCGACGAGATGACCTTGTTTTCAAGACATCATCCGATCATTTATTGCTAGAATGTTTTTTTTTGCAATCCTGCATCGCTGAACAACAAAAGTTTTAAGATCATTGAATTCTATTTGTCGATAAAAGCCTGAATAATGTCGGAGATCATTCCTTCAAATTTTTATCGTGATATTCCTGACACGATTGCTTAACTGTTATAATCATATATTTGCGGTGTCTGTTTCTTAAACTTTTTTTGTGATTGTTTTTATTCTCCAGGTTGTACGGACTCTAGCGCCTAACGAAAAACTCCTCAAATGTCCACGTTGCAACAAATCCAGTCGAATCTATAACGCTTTAACAATGAATACAAATCATCACAACAACAACAATAGAAATAGCTCAACCCCAAGTACAAATAAATTATCTCATATTCGATCGCTTAGCCAAACATTCCATTCGGTTTCGAAGAACACACCTCCAGTGCTGCTGCCAGCATCTACTTATTACTATTCTGCTAGTCGTAATCCAGGCTCACATCGAAGTCAACCAGCTGTCGGATTGGCAAAAACTACACCGGATTTGCCCCTGGAACCGTCCCCGTCCTGTTCGTCGCCGGCAACATCATCAACATCGGACACGAATCGTAACAACAACAGCGCATTTTCGCGAGTACGATTTCCTAAATCGTTATCGTGCGATGCGGCGACATCCTTGCCCGATGAGGAGGACGTGTGGCTGTATGCTGAATGTTCAGGACTCTCGTGTAGCTTCCGATTCTGTTTGGAGTGCTTGTGTGACTATCATCCTGGTGTTAAATGTAAATTGTACGAACCAAATTCACCGACTAAGGAGGACGGAGTCAATGATCTAATGCAACCCGGGATGATGGTAAGCACGCGTAATGGAAAGAACACGCGTCGAAAGTCGCTGAAAAGATTGTGTTTTTAGAAAATGTGTCGGAATATGCGAAATACAACATAAAGTCATTATGAAGTTATTGTTAACGGCATTGTTTAAGTTAGGCGGATGGAAAGTGTCCAGCAAATGACGATTTTAGGTTTATTTGGCTCTGGTTGATAGCGCAGGCAATGCTGAAGCTTGAATTGTTGTTAAAAGGTACAAAAATCATTGATATGCACCGTAGAGGGTTCAATATTCTGTCTCATGGATATTTTCGGGATGTCATTTAAATATCGAATCACTATGCGCACAAAAATCATTTATTCGGGTTTCTCTCGTGATAATTTCACGCCTCGTCTGAAGATTGTGGACAACTTTCTTGGTTTAAAAAAACATGTTGGTAAACTATAAGATCTAATTTCAGTTGAATATTTTCATGATTCACTTGAAACTAGATCGAAATCAATTAATACCGATCGGCGACAGCATTACTACGCAAGGCATATTTTACGGTCATGTAAAATAAAATTGCAATTTGCTGAACACACTTCCGCTGCTCGTCATTTCCTATTTTATATTGTCGACGTATACTATCTTTGTTCATTTTTTTTTAATGCTCTCTACACGTACTTTAGTTTTCGTATTGATTTTAAAACTATGTAATCGCTGTGTTCCTTTTTTGTATGTATTTTTTTTTAATTGAAACTAAACTAAGTCAATATGATTATCTTCGAAAGAAAGTAATAAGTTTGTTCATTTATTTAGTTATATATTTTTGTATTCATCTAAAGTGTTCTTTGTATTGTGTTTGATTTCATCGATGCTTATCTAAAGAATCTTTTAATTTGTCTTATTACAAAAGTCATTTCGTCAAATATTCTTTTTACTTTTATTTTGTTAAAAAAATCGCCGATGTAACAACCGAACAAATGATAAATTATTATCTACAATTGCTTTGTTAATTATCTTCATACAAAATACAAAGAAACTACACGAAAATAATGTGTTCTAAAGTATACATGAACAGAAATTTGAAATGTACAAGTAGAATATTTAAGAGATAAAATGCGAATAAAAGACGTAGAGATATTAAAATTATTAGAAAAAAAGACACTTAGATAGTTGTCTATCTTACTCTCTATCGGCAAATTAGAAATAATATTTTTTTCTGACTACACGAACAAGTGAACTTTTGTTATCTTTTGTATTCATGTTTAATATCGATAAGATTATATTTCGCATTTACGATTATTATTATTATTTTGTAGAGAAACGATTTTGTAAAATAAAATGTGGTTTTATACGAATTTTGTGTTTTGAATTTCGATGCGATTTTAGGCTTAAAAAGGGTTTGAACATTCATCGGAATGTTGAAGGATTATCCGCTTAAAGTGCAGGGAAGTAGATATTGAAACTTTGATGATTGGCTTTTGCCGGAAGTTTCAGTTCTACGTTACTCCGAGGTTGGCAAACGGACTAATGTGCTGGCGTCCAAGAGCGTACAACTGGATTGAGACATGCTAATGGAAAAGGGTGAAAGTGCTTAACGTATTTAAATGTTATTTTTGCATGAATAACGCAAAGTATGCCAATGTTTTGTAAAATATTGCATACATGTACTAGAAGCTTTTATTTTAATTTTTTTAGTAATTTCGCATCGATTAAAAAGAGCCGACTACAAGTTAATACGGTTTCTGCAGAAATTTGCTCTGACATTATATTCATCACATGCCTTAATTGAGATGTCTCAATCTCATGAGCAGTGGCGGCTCTACTTTTGGGGCTAGTGGGGCTCAGCCCCACCACTTATTGATGAGCCTATATTAGTGCAAATGTAATAAAATATCATTTTAGATTTCAATATAGTTTTCATAATTTAATTTCATTTCAAAATATAATGTAGCATTTTTTCGCCCATGCTGTAGTTTACTTTCACATAGTCTTCTTGCCACGCACTGTAGAACAATTTATTTTTCTCTTCGACTCGCTTCGTTGTGCCTGCACCGAGTAAAAGCTGAGAGTAAAGTTCAAACTTATTTTCTCTTTGAAAATTTTCCACCTTTAGTACGACGAAGGGGCTATATGAATTTTGCCCCGAAAAAGAGTATTTCGATTTGAATGGCTGTGTGAATTCTATGCTGAAGCGGCGGGAGAGTGCGTGTTTGAAATAACATGTGTATACATCGTGGACGGGCTAATCATATGCAGCCCGTTCAGTGCTTTGACAACGTTTAGTCTTGGCATGGTCTGGATAATACTTTTGAGCAGGCATGTGCAACATTTTTTTACGATGGGCCGAAGGGGTGAAGGTGATGACTGTTAATGCAAAAGCAGTCTCATCAGTGTAGTGCATGGTATTAGTACTTAGTGTGCCTTCGTAGTGTTTGGTATTTTTAAAGTTTTGTAGTGCTTAATGTTTGTTTCAGAAAATAGTTTTTCAGGTTATGGTATTTATGATTTTGATTAAATAAACAATTAATAAGATTTTCCTTGCATGTGTTAAAACTTCCTAGAAGTTTGAATTTCAATTTTAGTAATTTTTTCTCGGTATTTTCAAAATATGAATTCGGTAGAAAATTTAATTAATATTACGCTATTCGAACGAAATGTTTCAAAATATGTCTTCCATTGTTCAGCTTTACAGCTTTTTTAAAGATAATAACCTTTGTTCGTCTTTCCAAGAAACAAGTAAGTTAATAGAAATAGTTTTAACAACGCCGGTTACTACTGCAGAGTCGGAAAGATGCTTCAATACCCTAAAAAAATATCAAAAGTTTCAAATCGAGCACCATGGACCAAAGCCGTCTCAATTAGCTTGCAATACTCTCTGTTTTTAACAAACTCATTAAAAAATACCTAAAATGAATGAAAGGGTGATTGACTTGTTTGCTCAACAAAAAAATCGACGTGCTGAATATTTATACAAATAAAACGTCTAGATAAAAGAAATTGCTTTTGTTGTTGATGTTGATTGAAGAACTATATACAATGTAAAACTGTTTCTGCTGAATTTAATTATTGATGGTTTTTGCTCTTGTTATTGTTGTTTTTGTTGAATTTATTTATTACTGTTTTTTTCGATTGTTATTGTTGTTTTTGTTGCATTTGTTTTAGTAGAGAAATTATTTATTTTGAAAAGTGCGATAGGCCTAAAAGTTGTTTCGTTGGAAGAGTTTAAATGTTTTTAAACAATTTTTTTATTCATAGTGCACTGAACTTTTATTAAAGCTTTAAATGTTATTCAAAACACGATAATAGGAATATATCTTTGATTGCTTTTGGGGAAACCGATCACTTAAAATCGCTTAACGCTCCACATGTGGTACCTCTTGGGTGGAGTGGAAACTCACATAAGATAGGTGATAGAAAAATTCGCCCCACCATATTTAACTCCCACGACCCGCCACTGCTCATGAGTCGTTACAAAGGGATGTAGTCTGGTATCATGTATGCCAGCTTTCCCAGGTTGCATTAACGACCTTTAAGTGGATTTAAACGTGATGGCTGTGGTTTGTTACACATATTTCGGGTAGGGATTCCTAAGATACACTTCGAAATTTATTGGCTATTCGAATATCCACTGTGTCATGGTTCTTTGGAGTAGAGCTGTATGTCAACGGGGTGTTATAAACCAAAGATCGACAGATATTTTAGATGGATTTCGCTGAAATCAGCAAGCCACGCACCAAGGATAAAGCTTGAGCTTCACTCCATGTCGAAGGGAACTTCCTCCGTATATGCGGGATAATGATTGCAGCATTGTAGCGTACTCGTGTCCTTAGAAATCCATAAAATTAAATCATTTCACATTAAACTGCAGGAACAATCTGTGGCTTATAAAATCGCCTATACAAAACTTCTGAAATTACTTATTTATTACTTAGTTTTGCATAAAAAGGGAGATAAAGTTGGGAAGTCTGCACTAATAAAAAATATGTACAATCATCGTGGAGGTAGAGTACTTGATGCGTTTTTCGTGTCGTATGTTCAGTAGACCATGCAAGTAGCCGTGTGAGTAGCCGTAAGGAAAAAAAATAGGCGAGTAGCCGTTCAAAAAGTTGTGCGATATAAAGATTTGTGTCCATGTATACTACTTAGTCGTGCCATAAATTCTGTCACAACTTTAAAGTAGCATGAAATCTACGAAATAAAAGATAATATGTTTATTTCAAAAAAAATTATTTTAGCATATTATTGTTGATTAAATAATATAAACTTTGTTCGAAATGACCTCCTTTTGCTTTTATGCAAGCTTTTAAACGTTTTGGCCACTGGTCTATAGCGACACGCACGGTATCCAACGACATTTCATTTGCTGCTTTCACCAAAGATTTTTTCAGACTATCCAAATTACGGTGGATAGTTCTACAGGCCTTGTTCTCTAACTCTGTCCATAATCATAATCCAGCGGATTTAAATCTGGCCTCCCGGATGGCCAATCTTCTTGTGCAATAAAAGCAGAAATGTTGTTGCGTAGCCACTCCTGTGTGCTCTTTGCTTAGTGAGCAGGAGCAGAGTCTTGCTGGAGGACCCAATGTTGTCCACCGAAGAGAGTAAACGATAAAGGTTTCACAACACCGCCGCACCAGTTTTGACATCCTTTTCGCAAAAATGGAGTGTTGTGACACCTTTATGGGATACACCCCACCAAACCATTACAGAAGCTGGATGATGGCCTCGTTGCACTCTGGGAACCATTTTTTTAGCTTCTTCTGATGATGTTGAATAAACCTTATCATTTTGTTTATTAAAAACTCCCTCCACAGTAATTTTTTTTTCATCGGTAAAGAGGATGTTTTCATGCCCATCAGTTGCGTGCCAAAGCAAGAGACGCTTGCATCTTTCCAATCTTATTTCCTTTAACCGTGGAGTCAACATGTGGGCTGTTGACCGACGATAAGCCTACATATGAAGATCATCTCAAATGAGTCTACTCATCGATCTTGTGGAGATTTCCAATTCCCTCGACAACATTTTTTTGTTTGCGCAGTGGATTTCTACCGATGCGCTCTCGGACAGTTTTGGTGGCACTGGCTGTTCTAACGGTACGTGGACGACCGGTCCTTGCCCTATCATCTATGCCTGAGGTCTCATTAAATCGTTCTATAGCACGATAAATAAATCTTTTTGTTATTTTGAGCGGTTTCAACAAATTCAAAATTTCAGAAGCATTTTTGCCACACTTATGGAGTGCTACTATAGCGCTACGATTTTCTTATACGCCCCATTCCATGATTACTAGTCAAAAACTGTTACCAAACTGATCGGAATATTACGCCGTACAGTTCATTTGTTATAAATTGTAACATAACGGTACAGTTCCAGGGTGATTTCTGAGAAAGCGCGCATTTGAAATTGGGTGACAGAATTTATGGCACGACTAAGTATATTGGTCAATGTTCATCCAACACGAGCTCGTACAGTGCGTATCGAGGTAGCTGTCACTGGTGTAGAAGATGTGGTGGGTAGTGTGACTGAGGACTCAAATTTATCGATTCGACGTCGTTCTCAACAACTCAGTCTCTGTCCGTCCATCTTGGATTAAAGCCCTATAAGATCCAACTAGTGCAGCAATTGAGGTCATTGGACCATCGTTTGCGTCTTACGTTCGGTGAATGGGCTGGGAATGAGTTGAAAGTTGAACCGCCAAATCATTTTAGCGATGAGGCTCATTTCTGGTTTAATGGGCTCGTAAATAAGCGAAATAATCCGGAAGAGACTTTGGAGTCCCCATTATATCCTGGAAAAGTCATTTTATGGTGCTGTTTATGGATAGGACCAACGTTGCCTTAAATTGCGATCGCTACCGACAAATGATTCGTAACTTTTTGATTCCTAATATCAATGTCAATCGTTTGATGGTCAAATGGTTCCAACATCATGCCATATAGCGCGTGAAAACATTATTTTTTTGAATCGAACCTTTGGTGAACGAATCATCACAAGAAATGGACCTGTGAAGTGGCCGCCCAGATCATGTGATTTGACTTTATTGGACTACTTTTTGTAGAGGTACGAAAAAGAAACCATTGGCTTCCAAATCACTATAAATAATACAAATAGCTTCCGTATGACAAAAACGTTCTGAATAAGGATATCATCAAGAATGTCAAACTTTAAGATGGATATATTAGATTGAACCTAGTAATACTTGTGTTGCTAGTTGGCAACACGTAGATATCAGCCATCGTAGCTATCTGAGTTGTGAGTTGAGTGGAAATGCGTACAGTCATAAAAGTAGCTGAGTTTGAGCTATGATTCGAGTTTTAAAAAACCAATAACTTATTATTATTTTGATATTTTTTTTTTGGAAAAATCCGAAGAAATTTCACGAAATAAAACACAAAAACTCGTTTAAATTTCAATTGATTTTATTTTGAAATGTTTCAATAATTAATAGTTCATTTCCATTTCCTTAATAATTTATTAACGTTTGATTTTTGCAAATTTTTCATAAATTTTCATTCATATATATGCTTGTATTATTATATGTATGTATGTATGTATGCATTTTATTCTGTTCATTTGTATAGAAATCGTTTTACATATATGGATTCATATATCATATTTTTTTCTTGTTTGTTTCTGAAATAATAAAGAATAGAGAATAAACTGTATTTATTTTAAGGGTTTTGATTTGTTCATTGATTTTACAATTTCAATTAGCTATTTGCCAGAAGTTATTGTTTCTTACTTATAATTGATTTTTTTTATATGTAGTCTAAATATGAAGAATATTATTGAAATGGTTTGACTATAATTTATTTTGAAATCGGTCCATTTGTTTGATTTATTTTATATAAATCTCTAAGTTCTAAATGCAATGATTTTTTTGGCATATTGAATTATTTAATTGCTAGAATAATGAGTTACTTGGGTTTTGACTTGAATTGAATAGTATTTAAGTGATGAATTGGATATTGTAAGAGGCATTTGCTTTTATGATTTATCAGTATTTTAAACAATCATTGCCATTTCGATTGGCTTGATTTCCATGTGGAAAATATATGAAAACAATTTATAGAAACGATAAAAATGCTGTTCAAAATCTTTCGATAAGTTCGAAGTTTAGTCAGTTGTTCTGATGATGTTAATTTGTTAATTGTTAATGGCAATTAATGTATTTTCTCTGATTATAAGTATATAAAATAGAATCAATATGTAGAACACGTTTCGAAATGCAACCGAAAAAATACGAATGATTATTTTCTATTGAGCTTCCAAGTATGCAGCAACGTTTTCTTCTAATATTTAATTTGTTCGAATTTGTAATTAATTTAATTTTAGTTCCTTTTTAGTGATCGTGTGTGAATTTTTCAAAAATATTTTCTACATACAATTGTGCATTTTTATTTGCTAATTTTTACCTATTTTCGAGTAACATTGGTAATACTTGTTCTCTCACGTTTAATTATTAAGTATTTTGGTATTTTATCAGGAAAATATGTCTCAACATTTTCTAAATTATAAATTTATTATTTATTTTCGAGTTTTCCATGTACATATACGTGTTTCTCATTCACTTCTACAGAACTTTTGCATTGTACAACTCCATACTACTAGTTTTCCCATATATGTTTTTATATTAAAAACATTTTAATAATATTTTCGAATAATTACAGCTGAAGAATTGATTATAAACTTTTTTGTTTCTTTTAGGTGGTGTCATGTTACTCTCGTTAAATTGAGAGAATTTTCGAATAAAAGATGAAATTAAATGAAATGTTTTAATAATTAGGTAATAATTGATTTTCATTTTTCATGAAAAATATTATTTTCTTTAATTATGTTTTGAAAATTTATATTCTACTCTAATAATATTCAAAGTCTAATTAAAATCTATATAGAACTCTTTATTTCATAGCACTAGTTATTTTATATTTGAGTGTAATATTTATATTTAGCTTAAATTTACTTATATTTAAATGAATATATTAGTTTAGAGTTGTCACGATTATTAAATATAAATATTAAATAATATGGCTACTATTCTATTTGGTAACAAATTGATTTTATTGATTTCGACTAAGAGAATGACACATATAGGAAATGATAGAATATCACGAGTGAATTTCAATAAATTAATTACCAAGTGTTTCTTATCGTAAGTTTTAACACAGCAAGACAAAAAAACTGAAACACATTTATCATTTATTTCATTACAAACTTTGATAAATGTCGTTAATGTTGCTCTCGTGTTGATATCGGAGAAAATGCAATTTTAGGGTGCTTAAAATGATACCCAAGCTGAGATTTAAGATTTAAAAAATAAGTTAAAACCCATTATTTTAAAATTGCAAATTATGGATGTAGTTTAAATTAAATTTGAATGTAAACAGCATATTTTAGCAAATTTTGTTTGAATGGATTTTATTTAAATATTAAGGCCGAAATTCATTTCATTGTCTCGAGCTGTAGCTAAATACTTCCCAATTCTCATGATCGATGGATTTTCGTCCTAATTTTCATTCAGAGAGAATTATTTTAGTGACTCATTTCGATAAAATTCGTTTAAAATAGAATTTACATGTTAAAACACCTCAATTTTCTTTCTCCGATTTCAAAACAATCCTCAAATCAAAATAGGCGAACTTACAAAAAAAAACAAAAAAAACAAGCTTTCATCTCAACCGTGAATAATAATAATTTACGATTAATATAATAATATAATAATAATTCATTTACAAGTTCATATTTATTCTTTTCTTTTCATAGAATGTGTTCACTTAATTAAATTTTGGTTAACTTTAGTTGTGTCTTAAAACAAATTGTTTTCATTTATATATGATTTAGTTTCATAAACAAATAATTATACATTTTAACAAATATAATATTGAATTGGTTTGAAATTCATCAAGCTTACGTGTTTGGAAATAATTTGTGGCTGAGACGAGCGTAAATCATGGTGAATTTGAAATTTTTGTAAATTTTATTCGACCCGAGGATAAATTAGTACGTGTTAACAGACATACATAGATTGAGTTAATAGTTTTCAAAACGTTTCCCTCCCACGAGAAGAACCACCATTTTTGTTACGTTGCCAAAATCATATGATGTATATCATCATATGATATCTTCACTGAAGTTATGCCAGTTGAAAGGTCAAGGAAATATGCATATCGATGCAACAAGCCGACTGGTATAGATTTTTGACTTACTAATGCTGCTAAAGAGTTACTAGTATTTAGTGGATGGTTTAATTAGATTACAAACAGGATGTAATGTTCCACTGTCGGTGATGAGAAGCTAATTTTTTTTGAAGGTTAAGGTTAGATGTAGTCAAATTTTGTGTTTGGTTGAAAACATATCGACAATCAAAGAAGTGGAGATGAAGGAATTAAATTAAAGTTAATGATACAACATAGCACTGGCGGTATTGCGGGGAAAGATTTCCCTTCAGTGAATGGCAGAACTGGAGGAGGTGGTAATAGGACGAAAATGCCTGTTTTTTATCAACCAGCAACTTGTAGTAGACATAATATGCTGTATGAAAGTGATTGTCACCTTCAGGATTCAGACTTATGAAATATTGGGTCATGTTTAGCAGGAACTGCCCAGGAATAGATGAGAAAACACAATATACGTGAATAGAAGGGAATATGAGCTGGTATAAAATGGAGGACGCAACCCTTGAACCGTGAGGGTTGTATAAAATAGAGGACGCGGACGGAAGGGCGAAATTTTTGTAGTGTACTTTTTCTGCACTTTTGAGTAAGAATTAGAAACTGGAACTGATTTTGGTTGAATTGTATAGGTACTACAGGGCAACTGCAAGAAAGAATAACACGTCTAACTGGCAAGCTAGAAATGTACTCCTATTTTCAAGCAAGTCCATCAAAAGGAAACTTCTGTGCTTGCATCGAATGAGTAGACCTCATAGCTCGTTCTGATCGTCTACAGTCATCTCATCCTGACTACATACTGTCCTCTGGAGTATGATTATGATTTGATTCATCATCGAAATCATTTCAGAACAAAGCCGAAGCTGTATGAATTCAAGACACACTTCCGAATGATAGTTGCTGTTCCATGTTCCACGAAATCACCTGCACTGATAACTATTGAATAAATCTCCCGAAAAAATTTCTAACAGGTTTTTTGGTTACACTACTAGTCATCCACATAACTCGGAATGAAATGAACGTCTTACTAAAAACTACATACGTGGGCGGATCCTTAAAGGGCGTGGTAATCGGCTCATTTGTTATGAGTATTTCCAAGTTATATAGATGGTTCCTAGATAGCGAAATCAAAGCCTACATGAATCTGATGAGAACTCGTTGGATTGTTTTATAACAAAGTATCCCTGAAAGTTTGGAGATGAAGTTTACAGAGTTCGTAGGATTCAATAAGAGATTCTACTGGACTTGTATTAAATCTCATTTAATTAGGTCCAGTGTAGTGCAGACTTGACCATTTTTTTTATCATCATGTTTTTTCAGTATCAATCAGATGAGGCTAAAACTTCTTAAAAAGAAGCTTAGCGAACACGTAAATAGTATCTGAAAGTATGAACAAATTATTTCCAAGGTGTTGATGATGTTTTTTTAAGCAATTCAATTTTCCCATGACATTTTTTAAATAGTTAAATATATAATTCAATATTCTTTGATATCTGATTTAAAATTTTAACGACGCATAGAGATTCTCAATTGATTTTCATAAATTTAATAAAAATTTTTACACATGATTCATTTATGAATGAATAATTAAATAATGTTTTGAAATGATATTTTCACAATTAAAGTATTGAACTAATTTATAAAAATACAGTTTACATTTATTTCTACAAAATCAAAATGTGAAAATAGTATTTGACCTTATCATTGAGAAAAGACATAAACTATGAGAGTATCTATATTCGACACTCATAATGAAATAACATTTTAATCTTTTAAAGATCTCATTGCAAGTAGTGTTAATCTTTATTGTTCATAGCTACATCATATACATATATATTTCTTTTGCGCTACGTTCGAATCTATATTGTTGTCTAGTTTATACTATTTTCATTTTTCATCTTCTTATACATTTAACTAACACATAATTTGACGCTGGTTTCCTCTTTTTAGTATGTACGACAATCTGGATTATAATATATTATAGTAGATGTAATTTTTTTCTATGTACGCTAGATAATTTTATCCTTAAAGTTCTATGTATAAATTAGATTTACAATAAATATCTCCAATTGTTTCCCTATCGATAGTATCTTATTTAGTACACAATATTTTTTACTGAGTCAAATATATGCTGTTGAAAAATTTCCATTAGAGTTTAATTTTATTCAATTTGGTATAGAAAAAGAAATTATTTTCTCCACTGAAAAGTTGCATATTTCTGTACTCATTCAGATTGAAATATTAACTTGAATCTTTTTCGGTTCTTTTTGCTTTTTGGGGTAAATATTGCTTAATTTTCTGTTTACGTGGAACAGACAAGCTTTAAATTCAAGTCTTTCGACAATTTTTATTGGAATACTATGCAATTTCATTTCAATTTATTTTTCTATATATAATTTTTCCAACATGAAAATTGATTGAAATTTACTAAATTTTATTTCAGTATAAATATGTACAAATTGTTTTTTTTTTGTTATAATTGGTAATACGTTATAATTAATACGAGTCTTAAATGCAATATTTTAATTATTAAAATTACATATCACATGCAACTGATGCCTAAATTAAAGAATTGAACGATGTAAAATTCTCAGATAATGCGTGTGTAAATTATTTTAAAATGATGGAAACAAATTGGGCGTGAAATGTGACAATTGATAATAACCATTCCAATTTAGTTTGAATACAATTGAATAAAAAAACACAATTTTTAAGTAAGGCTAGTGCAAGTTTAAAATAAAGTAAAGCAATATGAAAATGGTTCATCTAAAAAATTGCGTAAGAATAGATTGTGCGTGTTTGCTTACATCTAGTGAATTATTTTAAATAATCGTTTTGGTAAAAATTAAAATAATAATTAGGTCCTTGCCCAGTAGAAAGAACAAATAATTGAAATACATTGAAACGTGTAAAGCATTTAAAATAAACTTCGATGAATGACTATCGCATTATTTGAACAGATTTTCATAAAATTAGTTTTAATTTACTCACCTTTCAAATTATAACATATAAAAATTCCTGAATAATATAAAGATAATTAAAATTTGACATGTCTCGTCGCCAATATAAAATATAAAATTAAATGTTTTTGAACGATGATATTTTCGAAAATTAAATAAAATTGCCACATTTCACTTGCACGCAAAATTATTTCGGCTTTATCCAAACTAAAAGATATGTATAAATTAATTAAAAAACATAAACATAAACATAAATTAACCAAACTGTGCTATGAAGCAGCAAATGAGATAAAATGTCAATGTTCAATTAAAAAATCAAATTGCTTAAGATAAAGGTTCATCGGTAAAAGGCCTTTATTTTAATTGCTTATAGTAATTTTTAATTATGTTTAGTATAGTTCGATTTATAGCTATCAAATTAGAGAATTTTGAATATCGATTTAAAACAAGTGACAATTTTCTAAGCTCATTCCAATCTTTTCATTTCTTGTCTCATCAATTGGTTTACGATTGAACCAAAGTTAACAATAATAACTAATCGGGAATGTAATAATCAAAGTAAAAAACACCAAATGTTAACTTATCTAGTGTGAATCGTACTTTATTAGAGTGCAGAAGGTGTTATTTGCCATAAAAATAAAATTATTCAACAAATATATATGACGCATAGCCCACGTTGGGCGCTTTGTCCAATATTTATGTTTTAAGCGATAGTTGAAAGGATTTTGATTTTTTTTCTGTGTAGTTAATTAATTAGAACGCAAAATATATTTTTGTATAAAAATCCACATGATAATCAAATTTGTATTAGAATGGGAGCTTTTTATTTTTTATTAGGAAAATCATATAGTGTGCAATGCTAAATTCAAATTTTGATTTTTGTCGCTTAAAAAATAAGTAATGTTAATGTTAATAAAAGCTTGAATCGATTCAGTTCAATAAAAAAATTAAATAATAACTACTCTATGCAAATTGAAATTTATTTTAACTAGATTTTTATTTTACATTTATAACTATTTCTTCAATTATTTACAAAACAAAAAATAATCATACATTACTTCATTTATATACACGTCCAATATATGTATGTCGGTTTCATTTAGATTTATTTTGTTAAATAAAATCGTTTTGAGTCACAGTAAATGAGCTGTATTTTGTAGTTATTCTTTGATTTACTATTACAATTACATGAATATTTGTATTATTTTCATATAAAATTGAATTTATGAATTTCAAAAATGTTATTACCGTATTGAAATTTATGTGAACTATGATGATATATCGATAATTTTTACTATTTTAGTTAATCCTTTATGTAACGCAAATATTTTGTTGAAGTTATAAGTGATAGTAAAATTTTAAACTGAAAGTTTTTTTAAAATTGAATTTATTGTTTTACAATGAAATTAAATAACTTATACAAATGAGTTCTATCAAGTTTTTATGTACATTTAACAGTAGTATTTACGTCTTTTATAGAGTAGACTTCATGTGAAATAACTGCAATGAAAAATACATTTTTCATAGAAAACATGTTACAAAAATATATTATTTCTTCTGAAATTTCCAGAAGACTTTAAAAGAAATATTGAAAATATTGTTTTCATATTGAAAACCTGTTTTGATGATACAAAGCAGATTTATAGGGCTTACATTTCTTCTTCTTCTTCAATCTTGATCACCTTTCATAGCACTTTAGATAAATGTATATCTTTAGCCCTTTACTCTTCGTCTTCATTTCTTTTAAATAGAAGACTATTTCCTCGCTAAACCAAAATGGAAACTTTCGTAACATTTAAAATATAATCTTCAAATTAACATTTCATAGATGCTTTTCAGATGTTCAACAATTTTATGGATTTAATTTTCAGTTAGATGTATAAGTACATATTGTTTTATTTACAACTACAGTCTTTTCTTTTTTCTTCTTAAGAAACGTATTAAATACATCGTTTTAAATATTAACTTTAAAGATTCGTTAACATGTTGTTAGTATTATAAAATTTCTAGGTAGGCCTAATTCATTTTGAAAGTTTCATAACTTTGAAAGTTATTCTTAAATATTTTTTTATTTTAATTATTCTTAACTGATTTTACCAATCTTCTAGCACGTTCGCATTGTTTCACTCACTATAAAAATCACTTTACGTGTTGTGTCGTTCAAATTTAAGAGTTACAAGGACTTTTTTTCGGGTATCTTTTATTGAAGTATTTCACGCTTTTTGTGTGAAACGTGTGTAGTGATGAATGAAATTTTCTTCGTTAATAGCAAGATATTATTTCTTTCTGAATTTTACAGTGGATAATTAATTTGAAATATGGACTAAGACTGCATGATTCCGTTGAGTGTTTTTTGCATTTATTAAAATAACAGCAAATTACTTGAAAATCAAATAAAAATTAGCTTTCAAAATGATTTCAAATTGTCGAAACTGATGCTATTGCAGGGACAAACTACTTCATATAGTAGATGTGTGGTTTTAGCTAAGGTTAATTTAAAATAGTTATAAAAATCGGATTAAACTTTTAAAGATTTTGCACGCATTTTCTTTCTAAAAATTTAGATCTGACTCAGGTCTGATTTACATATGAGTGAATTGAGGGTCCGGCACCAAATTTCATTTTTAAACACTACTTGTCGGCAAGGTGCCTCGAACCTGGTACCACATAGGTAGGAAGTGCTTCAACCACGAAGCCTTGAAAAGAGTAATTCAAACCTTTTTTAAAAACATAATTGCCATAAATGCATGCTGCTATAAATCGAAAAAAGATTACGTCCAAATAATCGAAGCGTTGGTTTTTTCCGTATTAGTTCACACAAAAGTGTTGTTGATTTCTGAAGGTTTCATCTTTTATTTTTAATTTTTGCCTGGAGGAATTAGAACTGCAGATTGGTTAAGGGCAAGGAATCTCCAGGTAGGTATTCATTGGAGAAGTTCAAGAGAAATGTTAGAATATGGATTGAATATTTGTGATCGAATGGGTGGAAAAATATTCAACTTGTTTTACGAGAAAATAATTGAGAAAAAGAAATATTTTGAGACCTCCTCAGCAATAACCAACGGAGTCCAAGTAAATTATGTATGAAGATATGGGACTATCTGAAATTGCTTACTTGTGGTATGTTGAATTTATTAGAAAAACAGTTTTGTAGAGGTCTAAAGGTTCTAATTCAAATACGCATTTGAATTTCGAATTAGAATTTTATTTAGTTTCTATTTAGTTCTACCTTTTTCATAAAAAAAACCTGCAGGGAAAAAAAATTCCGAATATTGAGTTTAAGCTAAACTGAAACTCACATATTTTATATGAAAGGATAATTTCCTGGGAGCTCTGCTTCTTATTCAAAAACAAGGTGTAAAATATGAAATCCCAAGCGAATCAATTGATAACTTAAACATATCGCTTCGAAAACGAATGTTGAATAGAATTTCGTAAAAAAGTTCCAGCAAATAATGTTGTTTTATTGAAATTTTGTTGTATTGAAATTAACAGGATTTTATCTTTTGGTGCAAAAAAAACATACCCAACAATATTTTCCAAGTAGTGGAAATTTTTAGTTTTTAGCTCAAACACTTCAAGGCTTTTAAAACATCATGATTAATCGTTTTATAGGGAGTTGTTCTAAATCTTATCAGGAAATACGTCTTCAGATAACTTTAGTGCATGATGTTTTTGATTTTTTTCAAAAAAAGAACATTTTATTTGTGTCCCATAACTAAAATAAAAACTTTTCTTGAAAGAAAATATACAATTTTATTTTTAAAGTAGAAAAATGAAGTGGGGAAATTTCCCAAGGATTTTTTTTGAAGGACGCAACAAGTGTAAGACAAAAAAATCCTGGAGGCAACTTATTTTCTTATGGGATTGAAATCCCGTAGGAGTACCGAAAGAACTTTATTTTCAAAAGCAAATTGGTGAAGACTCAAGGTAAAATGTTAAATTTACAAGATAGAATATTTGAAGACTACTATGGTGTCAATCTACCATGAATAGCCTGAATTTCAAGGCAGCTGAGGAGTCTTCAATACAAAGTGGCCAAATACAATACCAATAAATCAAAGAAGGAAAGAAAATTTTCTAATCGTGGGAAAAGTTTTGTTTTAAAAATGTGTTCCACATTTCCATGCAAAAAGTTTGCATTCAAAAGAATACCTAGCAACAAATCAATTCCTTTAAAAAATAAAATATATTCGTCTTTCCTTTACGAAACCCTCAGCTCGCATCAAGTGAATAATGTGGAACAGTTGAGAGATTTAATAGAAAAAAACCAGTAGGGTTCTGAGAAGAAGCCTTGTGGTACTCCTTAATAAATTGAGAACGGTTCAAATGAGAGTAAATTTCTTTTCTTGAGGTATAAAGGTATGGTAATTCCGGTTGATCAAATTAAATATTTCTAAAAACCGATCTACGATGAAAAAATAAAAGCCAATAGGTATTTATAAAATGTTGAAGCTATAATTTTTAACGACAAATAGGGATGAAATTGAATTATTTCCTTGTATTCTGCAGTCCAGCGATATACTTATAAAACATCCTCAGATAAGAAAAACAAACTGTCGAATTGATTTTTTTAGTAAAACTAGTTTAGACAATTTTTTTATAATTTTCGAAATCTTTCATTTTCAACGGGTTTATCAATGAAACATTTTTTTTGTTAATTTTTTTTAGGACGGAGAATAGTTTCAGGGCATAACGATCGAGAAAAAGACTTGATTTGATTCTATAAAATTATTAAAAATGATCAACTCGTTTTAGTTCGATTTTGGATTTCACAGAGAGATAAAAACACATGTTTTTTTTGAATACATAGATAAATACTACACCTTAGCTTTCCTCTACAATTTGTATGAAACTAAAGTAAAGTGATTCATATAAGCAAAAGAAATTTACTATTCACAAACCAAACAAATAGATTAAGAATATAAAAGAAATAACCAAATAGAAATAAATAAAAACTAATTTTGAATACTTTTTCATGTTTATTAATCAACAATAAAATGATTTATAAATATAAATTGACGACAACGCATTTTAAAATTATCTTTTCGATAGTTTATTCTTAATTGAATAAACATTTGGTTTAGTTTAATTTTTATTGTTTTTAATCTTCTTCTTCGCCGTAACTTATATACATTTATCGTCATCATACTTGGCTTAACAAAATCCATATTCATGTATAGCACTAACTAACCTAAAGATCTTTTTTAACAAGTATATTATATATCGTTTTCTTTACATCACTTTGTCGTTTCATCTTTGTTTTGTGTTCATATTGTTCTATAATACAATACAATATAATGTTGCTCTTGATCCATGTGCATTCTAGGTATATATGACAATCAATTTTTATATATTTTTTTTCTTAAACAAAGAAAAATAACACAAAACAAACACACGAGTCCTATGAACATAATTATTTTTTTTCATACAATAGACACTTCATGGCATTAAAATTTCTGATTGAAAACGAGTTAAACGTCAATTTTGAAAATTGTTTTAAGGATCGAATTTTTGTATATTTTGTTAGTAAGTTGGATTTAATAAACATTTAAACATATAACCATTAAAATCAAATTTTTTGATTTTCAAAACATAACATACATTTTTCCAACTGAAGCAAAACGAAAGAAAAGAAGGTAGTGTAGAAATAAGTTGTTTTATATGATGGGTGCAATTTAAAGAGTTTATGGATTCTCTACGCTACTGATCTTATTTTAATTTTACATTTGTTCTTGACTGGATGTTTAATTTTACCCCAGAAACGTCTCATACTTCTTTGTTATTTCAGAAATTGTATCATTATCAAGATGTCTTTAGGAATTTATTAAATTGTCTAGATATTAAAGAGTTCTTATTCAATTCGAATCTAATATCTATTGTTTTGTCTTTTCGCGTTCAATTGAAAACATCAGTAAATTCTTAAAATTCAAATAAACACTACATTTCTTTTCGCTTTCGTAAAGGATATCCGAAAATTTATTAATTCAATAGGAATTTCTATAAAATAATACGTTAAAAAAATATAATTCGAAAAATATTTAATTGACAATA